>VZRW01012963.1:188845-282134 GCA_013398125.1 Aegotheles bennettii
TGCCGGCTCTGCTGGCGGAGGGCCCCCGGCTGGTGCCGCGGTGCGGGCGGGTGGGCGCCAGGCTGCGTGTGCGCAGAAAGCCCTTCCTGGTGGGAAGGTGAATGGGCGTAGAAGAGAGGGCTTGGGGGTTGGTGGCGAGAGTGTGAAGTGGGGTTTAGTTCTGGGGGAGCTTTTCGGGTAATGACAGCAACAGAACTCTTCTTCAGGTTTCCTTCTGCAGGAGAATCCTGCTGAGGTCTTTAAGTTACAGAATTCAAAGCTTTGTTCCTGACACCATTGCATTCCACTCAATTCTCCTAAAAATTAAGGGCATTAAATCTGTTCTTTGCTACCAGATATGTGTTAGAATGGGAAATCCTGGCTCAAAGAGTCTCAGGTGCTTTGTGAAATTAGAGACTTAAAAGCCATTTTTATTTTCTTGCAGTCCTTCACAATCTTACTGAAAACGTTCACCTTCCCATCTGCCTGATTGCTGTTTTTAATGAGAATGTTTATATTTTCATAGTTCTCTCAAAGGTTTACCTAATTACAGCATGAACTTCCCAGCTCATGAAATGACCAGTAGGGTGCATCTCCTTGTCCATTCATCTACCCTGTGCCTGTTCATCACCACAGTTATGTTTGACTGAATTGGAGGCAACTTAAAAGGAGCTGAGGTGCCAAGTCTTTGTTTTTATCATGTTTTTCTTCAGAGCTTGCTGATAATAGCTCTGCCATACCTAAATTGGAAATTTCCAAACTGAACTCTTGAGCTTTTTCATGTACTCTGGGAACCCTGCAAGTTGGTGGGCCCTGGTGTTGCTGAAGTGCATTTCTAGACACTGGAAACAATTGTTTTTCTGGCACAGAAAATTTATGTAGCTGCTTCATGAATGTAATGGTGATGGTGACTTACAGCACAGTATCACTTAAGTCTGCCCAGTTTGCCTTATTGTGTTTAATCACCAACTTCTGGAATGCAATATAAAGTCTCTTAGCTCTTTGTTCCACAATGTGCTGCATACAGTGCAGAAGACACTTCATGTGCAGTGCCGTGTGCTTTGGAATACTTCTTGTAACCTCCCTGTTTTTCCTGTACAGGATATTGTTCTTTGCAAGTGTGTGAAAATAAGCTAATACTCTCTGAGAAATAAAAAACTCATATCTTTTCTTGTAGGTATGGGACATGGAAGTGAACATGGCCATGGCCATGGCCACAACAAAACGGAACTTCCCGATTACCGGCAGTGGAAGATAGAGGGTACTCCCCTGGAGAAGATCCAGGAAAGGCTCGCTAAGCGGGGTCTTAGGGATCCATGGGCTCGGTAAGTGCAAAAGCCTCAAACATGATCTTGATATGTCATCTTGTAGCATCACCTGGACCTCATCATTCTTTCTTTATTAAAAATAGTGAAAATGCATCTACAATATGCTGGTCAGAATTTCAGTTAAGTCTTCATTTACTTTTCCTTTCCTTTGAAACAGTTTAAGGCTGTAAGCATGGAGTAAAACATAATTTTGATGATGATAAGAATAATTTGAGATAGGAGCCCTTAGGTTTATTGATTACCAATGACCTTTCTGGGCCTGTGTCACATTCACGTTGTCTCTGTTTCTGTGGAGTGCAAGCAGTGTTAGCTTTTTTTTTTCCCTTGCTTCAGACAAAACTTTTCCGCAAGCAATAGGCTTATTGCCATTAAAAAATGGACACAGTCTAATAACATAGATTTAGTGTAAATTAACCTGACTTTAGTACACCCACTTCCAACTTCAGGAAGTGCTGCAAAACAGGAAACTGGAAGAGAGCTTATGTAGTAGATAAAAAAATTAATGTTTGGTAAGAGAAGGGGATTGAGCCACTTTTGTGAGGAGTTGAAACAAGGAACAAAGTCAAATTCTTAAAGCATGAGATGATTTCTCCTGAACTTTTCCAATTTTATGTAAGGCAATATTTGAGTTCCACAGAACAAGTACAAGTATCATGCTAGTCTTCCTTAACAAAGAAGAAATTAAAGTATCAAGTTATTTGCTGCAGTAACCTGGAAGAAGATTGCATTATTAATATCTTGCACTAGAAGTCTGGAAAAAGTAACCCTCTCTAGGGCTCCCCTCTTTGATATATTAAGTTCCTTTTCACGGGGGATCAGCTTGCCACCTTTGTAGCAAGTGCACATTGATGTACATATTCAGTACAGAATAAGCTGTGCGAAAGATGTCATATTTGGAAACCTAAATCTTTTTCAATTAGTACCCTATACTGGCATCTGGAAGATACTCTTCCATGCCAATACGCTTTCATCCCAAGTCACAGAAACCATGTGCACAAGGAGATCATCTATGAACATGAATACTTGACCCCCTTGTTTAAAAAACCTGTATCTTCTCGTGAAATTATGGTTCTGACTTTATTGCTTGTTTCTGTGCAAATGTTTTTTTCCTTTCCTTAAGGACTTTGAGCCCTTAAAAGAGACAAACTGTGTCCACCTCTATAGATTACACTGGTTGTGCTACACTTGTAGTCAGTTACAGCAGTGACTAACGTTTCAGTAACAATGTAGGTTGAAAATAGTAAGGCAAAACAGTGTGATTTTGTAAATATTCTGTAGCTTTTTTTTTTAAAATCAGTTTTAGTAGGCTTTTCTGACCCTTGTATGGTTACATGTCATTTTGTAAAACAAAGTGCCTCCACACTAGGATGAGTTTTGTGTGGATAGAAAAACTTTCTCTTTACTGCCTTTGTAGTTATTCCATCCCAAGCATGCGCTGGTGGGTTCTGATTTTGTTTCAAACAGCCTAAAAATAGAAGACAACAATTATATAAGTTTGGGGAGGTGATTCTTTTCTAGAATGATGTTGGCTCCTGTTACTTGTATCTCAAATTATATGCATAAAGAGTTACAGTGAATATCATGAACTTTACTCGTGGCAACTCCTGTTACTTCAGTGATACTTAAATGATAGAAATGTTACAGTCTTGATGTGTATTTAGTTTAAATACCTTCATCTTTTTTCCCTGAACAAAGGTATTCCTGTTAATGTTTGTCACCGTGGCTCCACTAATCTTGTTTTATTCTTTCGGTTTCTTTTATTTTTTCTAGTAATGAAGCCTGGAGATATATGGGTGGCTTTGCTAAACCTGTCACCTTAACAGAAGTCTTGACTAGGGGATTCAAGTGGGGATTTGCAGCTTTTGTCATAGCTCTTGGCATTGAATATACACTGTTTCCTCCAAAGAAGAATGGAGGTCATCACTGAAGATCAAATATGACAACCTAATACTTACTAATTACTAAGCTGAAACAGACATAACCCTGCTGTTCACTCTATACTTATAATAAGCATATTAAAGTCTATCACAGGAAAAAGTGCGTTTCTTTGATATTATTATACTCTTGTGGAAGGATCAAAAAACATATCCAGAGTGATTTACCTGAGTTCAATACATATGCTCTTGGGTTTGCTGTAGCATCTGTTAAAGAACAGGGGAAACTAGGAGCCTAGCTTTTTCAAGCCTTGCCAACATGCTATTAAATGAAATTGAGAAAGTGTGTGCTTATAAGAGAAAAAATGTATTCGTTACAGGTTTAATAATGATTATTTGCTAGTAAGTGGTAGTGAATGACTTGTCATTTCTTAAAAGTATAATTTGCTACTATCCAATCATGTCTCTAGATAAAAAGAACTACTACCTTAAGGTTTTAAAAAGTACATAAAATTGCCTCAAAGTATATTAAAATTCCAAAGCTTATATTTAATCCTGTTGAAGAGTTAATTTGGCAGACACTGTGCCCCAAAATAACCTGCTGTGCAATATCCAGAAATGAAAAATTACATTGCTGCCACATTTACTAAGCAAAATAAAATGTTTCACTCAGCATTAACTGTACCTTATCCTAGTAAGACTTCCAATATACTTGAGCGTAAGGTGAAAAAGAGAGAAAACAATTGCTTTTTTTGATTGTTCTGCTGTATTAAGTTGTAAATGTGTAGTGGTACAGATTTATTTATTTATTTTTATGCCTAGTCTCTTACAATAATTTATTCTAAATTTTCTCTTTTTCCTTAAATTATCTAACAGCTGCTGTTGTGCATTAAGAATGCCTGGAGTGAGGACTATCGTAGAAGAGGGGCTGTCCTGTTGGCAGTATATGTCTGCAGTGCTAGGAATTAGAATTGGCTGAATATCCTATTGTAAATTTTGTTATGCCATTGGTAACATAAGCTAAGGAGGGTATACTTTCTCATTTTTCAATCCAAACAACAGGACACCTGAAAGGCAAATTGGGCAAACAAATGATAAACTGTAAATGCCACTGGACAATTCCATGGGGAAGAAACTGGAAAGTTTAAAAAACTCATGTCACAAATTGGCAGGTTTACCTAGCTAAAATATTTTTTTCTTTTATATATATATTGACACACAACCTTTCTGAGTGAGATTGTAACAGACCTTTATTTTTAGAGCAAATAAACAGCATCTGCTACTGTGGGAGTGCAGCTGGACTGTTCAGTGGAATTTGTCATCTCTGTGTGACATTGCTCAAGGCACTGTTCATAGGGCAAATATTTGCTTTACTAACTGTTCTTGCCTAATTTTCTCAGGCATCTCTATGCAGTTGCATCATTCTCTGAAAAACAAATAAAGACCCTACTGTGTAAGGTCTGTTGCATAATATTTCAATGTTGTCCCCTAGGCAGTCCCACCCAGAGTACGCATCCTTAAAGGCTGGTGTTCACTGCTTGTTTTCTGCCTGGGTTCAAGACTAAACTACTTAAGGTAACTGAATTTTAGATAGTTGTTCAGAAAAACAGAGCTAGCATTACATGGGGTATTGGTGAACATTGTACTTAATATCTGTGCTTCAGCTGCTCTTTGTAATTTTAATTTGGTGTGCAATACCTATGTGTTGATTGGCTACTTCCCTACCTGCCCCACCTCTGTTGCAGCTGTTCCAGCAGCATAAGCCTTAAAAATATCTTTAAGCGGGAGTTGTTCTCAGGTAAAGTTGCTGCAAGTTCCTGTAGAATTAGTCTTTTTAAATGTTGTAAGCCTGCGACTTCACTGATATACCAGGCAGTTCTGTAAAAAATCAAGAGCTTTATTTACGTTAACTGAAGACATATTCCTACATTATTTGATTTTCAAGCACTAGCAGATGAACAGATTTAAAAGTTACTGTAATCATATTTTCAGCATACATAACCTTGGTATGTTGCTTAGTTTTTTTAGACCAAAAGATGTAGAATACATTCAAATGTAGTTTGGCTGCTATATAAACTTGATCATTTTTTAAAACATCGTTTTGTTTATCAAGACTTTATTGTATATGAAGAAAGTTAAGACAATCAAAATCTTATGTCTTCTAATTTCAGCCAGTTTCTAGAAAACTTACATGCAAGCAGGTAATCTCAATTTAATTTCTACAGATGCTTTACTTTATTGAATTCATGCAGAAGTGCTGTCTTGTATCAGGAAGATCATAAAAATCAGCCTTACCAACATTCTACATAAGCAAATATATTGGGCATATTCATTGTTAAACTAAACTAGTTTAGGTAAAATTCATTAATTTATGAATTAAGGTGGTATCATTCAATGGTTTAATAGCCAGATGGCAGCCACTGCCCTAAATAACTGCCTTAATTGATAATGAACCTATTTTGCCAATATTGTGGAACATAAAAATGTCTCATTATTATACATACAATACTCAAAAGATTTCTATTTCACAGGTATTATAATAGTAATCCTGCCTGGGCATGGAGTATTTCCTGTGTGTTAAAATAATAGTACCAAATCTGTCTTCACTGTAACCAGAGCAATGGCTGTCCTTCCATTAAAATAGCCTTTCTACAAGCACACATATTTTATAGTGCAAAGAACAGGGTCACAAACGCAGTGGCATTTGCAGGTGAGGAACATACATGACTGTAATACCATAGTCAGGAAGCTCTTTCTGTATCTTAAGTTCTGAAAAACAGAACTGATGGTGCTCCATTTTTTGAATTGCAGGTGGGAATCCCATCACCATCAGTAGTCAAAGAGCTGTTTCTGCTCACCTGGAAGGATTACTTGTGATTTACCTAGTGTTTTTGCTGATGCTACCTGTAATATTTACATCATTAGCATAATCTTTCAAATTGTTATGTTACAGAGAAGTTAAAGCAGCTAAATGATTCGAATACAATAGTGGCTGCATTGTAGTATGAATTGGATGTCTCTGAAATTCCTATTTCAGAGCATAATAGAATAACTGTTCTCACGATGTTAGGCAGCTGCAGTTTAAATAGCAGACTATAATGGTGTGTGTTGTTAATCTGCCTTGAAATCTCTCCTGAAAACCTTCCTACAAAAATCTTTGTGGGGCTCTCAAACTATGAGCTTCTATCCTGCAATTAGATCTTTACCAAATCAGCATTTTTATATAGATTTTTTACATCAATGCAAGTGTTTTTCTATATGCAGCTAATTAAAGTTAGGAGTGTTTGCTTCAAGGGGTTTTACAAGGAATGTGGTCAGGATCCATGCTTGTCTTCCAGTTGAATTTATTTGATTTTTTCATGGGGATCAAAACATTCGGGGATTCATTCAAACTGTTTTACAGATGCTCTATACATTCTCCACCCTCAGCTGTAGGCCAAACAGAAATCCGAAACTCAGATAATCCCTTTGCCATTGTTCCAATGGAGAAGAAAACACCTTGAAAATAGTTTCTTCCCTTAGGTACTTAGCCTGTTTTTAAATAATAATAATAAAAGCAATACATAAAAAACAAAACTAGTGACACCATTTTTATATACAGATGGAATGCACTCATCCTGATCATTCCAAGTCTGATTTTGAAATAGCATCGTAAATAAGTTCATAGTATTTTAGGAGGCATAAATTTTTAAAGATTTTTTTGTTTTGTGTAACTAGGAGAATTACAAAAGTAGATCAAACCTGTCAGGAAGCATATCAAGATAAATATGTCCAAGCCAGAGACTTGTATCTAAAGCCCTCTAAATTGAAACATACAGGACCATCAACCACTGAAACGGGCTGCCCAGGGAAGCAGTTGAATCACCATCCCTTGAGGTGTTTAAAAGTCGTATAAATATTGTACTTGGGGACATGGTTCTGCAGTGGGCTTGGCAGAGCTAGGTTAGTAGAGTTAGGTTAATGGCTGGACTCTGATCCTGAAGTTCTTTTCCAACCTAAACGATTCTGTGATCTCTTCTCAGTCACATCTAATCTTACTGGTATGCTCCATGTTCTGCATTTATACTGATTTACAGTTTCAGTTTACATGAGCACCTATCAATGAAGACAATGACATATTTCAACTTAGAAGAATGAAAAAAAACTTGCATACAACTCATAAATGTTGTCTATAAAAATGTGAAAGCTGTTTAATAAGCATGTAGAAATTAGGGAAGAAAAAGTGGAGTAAGTAAACAGGAGTATATTGGTCACTTAAGTAATGGCTGTGCTAAATTGGTGAACTATTCATTCAACCACTTCTGAAAAAAAAACCCCAACTTTTCCTTCATAAGCCTGCTGCCATACCATCTTCTTAAACCACTCCTATTGGTCTGTACAAGTCTTCACAGGTTTGTGTGGAACAGATCCAAGGAGGAAGCGCGCACGTTGATTCACAGCAGGCAGCTGGTTTCCTTCTGATCAGCACTGATGCAATGCTGGATCTTACTAGCAGGGGATACTGTGATACCCTCGAATGATGCTATTGAAGTGAGCGCCTGACCGTGCAATTTCAGTAAGAATCCAGGTATCTATTCGGAACAGAGAGCAGTGACTTGGTACCTGACTAAATTGTAGTGTGGGTGATTACTTTCCGCCTTCTTTTTCCCTGCAGTTCCGAAGAGCCGTGACTCAGTGCACAGCAGCGTGCTGTCCCAGCCTGCTTCCGCTGCCGTGTTTTTAGCAGCACCAGAAATGACTCAGTTTTGTAAATGCTTTGAAGTCCATTGAGATGGAGTTATACATGATGTGTCTAATTTCACCACATATGGAGGTTGCCTTTGTCTATTTCAGCAGGTAACACAGCACATATTTTAAATTCTAGACCTTTAAGAGAGCAGCTCCAGCTACTACACGAGCAGCTCAGGATAAGGTGCTATGTGGAAGTTGCAGGTTTATTGCAAGGACAAGACATTACTTAAAATTTTCTGAAGATTACACAACTTTCACACAGCTGTCGAGTATCACCCTCGTGAACTAATTCAGAGTGACAGAGCAAGACATGAACCAAGTAAGGGCTTACTTCTGTATAAACTCCCGCCAGAACACACACCCACGCTTACCCCAAGTCTGTAATCAGCTACTAGAAATGGTCTGTTACCACTAAATGGCTACTGAGGCCAATACAAAGCTGCTTTATCTGTCCTCAAACCAGCAGCAGTATAAAAACCGTAGTCCCATACACGTCTATACGCATTCTGAACTCCAGACCCTCCTCCTGCCAGCCCCTCTCCTCACTGCGCTGTCCCCGCCGCCTCGGGGGCCATTTTGTGCGTGCCCGGCAGGCGGCGGCGGGCCGGACGTCCCTTCCGCCACAGCCCCGCCGCCATCTTGTGGGCGCCGAGCAGGTTTCTGTGCGCAGCTCCGACTTTCATCTTCTGAGGTAAACCAGGAAACAAAACGAAAAACATAATTCTCCCATGCGTCGCCCCAAAACACCTAATGGCCGGACTCACGAGGGGTTAGCGGACATGGCTCAGCAGACGTATGATGATGGTAAGGCGGCTAACGCCAGGTCCCTCGTCCCTCAGGTTTACAACCTACACGCAGAGGCGGCTCGGGGCTCTCTAACAGCCGTAAGAGATACGAGCGAAAAGCGCTCTGCCTGTCGTCCTGATCACAGGGGCGATCC
This sequence comes from Aegotheles bennettii, assembly GCA_013398125.1. Classification (NCBI taxonomy): domain Eukaryota; kingdom Metazoa; phylum Chordata; class Aves; order Caprimulgiformes; family Aegothelidae; genus Aegotheles; species Aegotheles bennettii. Next base: position 197,698 of record VZRW01012963.1, read on the forward strand.
TTGAAGCCACGCCCGGTGCTGGGGTTCGGCCGGTACCGCCCCCTCCCCTGCCTGCTCCCGGTGCCGGACCTGGCCACGCTGCTGTAGATGAGACCTGCCCGGCGCGTTTGGGTGCGTTATACCTTTCCCTCCTGCTTTCCCTCGCACCTCTCTTCCCACCCTGCACCTCCAGTATAGGCGCCCCAACGCACGGTGCTCCGGGAGCGGGTCCCCCTCCGTGCCTAGCCCCGGTGCTCCCTGGAGGGCGGGCTGAGCCGGCTGCGGGGAGCCGGAGCCTCCGGTGTGAGCGCGGCCTGAGCCCGGCCTTGACTGCGAGGGGGAATGAAACACGACGCTGCCGATCTGCCTGAAACTTTACTGACTTGTAGAGTGGAGTCCTCTCGCTTCCCTTTCCAAGTGTGATTTAAAATGACGTAGTTAGAAAGTTGCGTGGAAATTTATGTAAACTCCCTACGGTAAAACCAGTTTTGTTTGGGTTTTTTTTTGAGTAGGAGGACTGGGGTGTTAAAATTAGTGCACCTCTAAATGGAAATTAGCGTGGTCACTGCCACTTTACACTAAGAACAAACTAATTAAGCCTAACAGAGTACTGAGAAATGTGAAAGTTACTGTGGGGTTTTCCTGGTTTTCCTAAGTATCTCGTACCAAATCCTCTTTCTTTTATAGGCAAAATTGAAAGTTGTGGAGCATACTTCAAACAATTCAACACTTGGAAAAATGCCAGATGATACAGACTCAAAATGCAGTTGCCTTTGTGTGGTTTCACCATCTACCTCTTCAAACAAAGCAGAGCTGGGGAAGCATAAAATGCAATTAGTGCCTCCTGTAGCAAAGTAACCTATTCTCTCCCTCTAGCGTAGGGGCCGCCTTCACATGAGCTCATCTTGTGAAACAAAGATAATTCAATTCCAAATCAGAACTACACCCACTGATGTTATATCCTGGTTTTGCTGCTGCAGAAGTGGTAGTGAAATGTTCAAGAAACCTGTTGTCAGAAATGACACTCCAATTGCAGGCCATGTTTAGAGTGTGAAATGTTTCCCTGCTTCCCTTGAAAGACCTTTCTTAATGAGGCCTGATATGTTGACTTATCATTGTTAATACAGGACACTTACCTTTGGCTTGATAATCACATTAGTATTGATATATTGTGCAGCATTTGTGTTGATGTCATGGTAACAAGGGTATCATGCATGGTGTTAAAAAGCAAAGAGTAAAATTGCCTGAGCCTTGTACATGAATACCAGCCTCCACTTGTTAACGTCAGCAGGGAGGTACTGGAGCCTTGTGCATCTGTGTGTGTGAAGTTTTAGAATGTTTTTATTTCCTGGTCTTTGGGGAAGAACAGAATCTGTCCCTGATTTGTGGTTGTATTCTGTATGGGCTGGTGGCAGTGTGAAATAGTTCAAAAACAGGAGTATAATCAACTTTATTAAGCTTTGTAGAAGCTGATGAACATACAGATGTTTTTCTGCCTGTTTTAGTGTGGAATGAAAATTATTTGTGGTCTGAGGAGTAAATATGCTTGCTAATATTCTCAGGTATTTACCTTAAAAAAATTATTCTTGTGAACCTGTTACCTGTGTAATACCCAGGGTCAAAGTCAGTGCAGACTTAGACAAAGCTGGTTTCGTGTGCAGTATGTGAGAAATTAATCAGCTTTAAAATCTTACCCTTTGTTCAGGAAAGTTTGAAAGTTAACTGAACCCAGAAACTTGTATTTAAGTGCACTTTGGTACTATCTCCTTGAGATGTGTTGTCTCTCAGACCTCTTCTGGGGACAAGAGGACAGCTGAGTCACCCTAGAATCAGTGATTTTCTTACGAGATACCCTAAGACTGTTTCCCCGATGAGCTCTTCCTCTGTGAAAATTTGGGGTGATAGCTGAAAAAGCTAGACTTACAGAAAACTCTCCCCTCACCAGTCATTTTCTCTCAGTGTGCTAGGGGGTTTCCTGATTCTTTGAATACAGGAAGAAAAGAGATTTTATTGTTGTTATTGTTCTGCGTGTAGGCCTGCCCCTTTCACTTTGCCCCTAACGCTACTGTCATGATGTTGCAGTGTCCTTTTATCTGTTGGTGGCGGTTGTCATGTTAGGCTTCAGCAATTTGGACTTCGCATTCCTTGTAAATCGGGAATGTCAATGAGAATGTGTAGTACTTTAGGTTTGTTTTTTCAACCATCTTCCTGTTCCATAAGCTTTGCATTGAAATCTTTACTCAATACATGAAACATTGAACTGAAGACAAAAATGTTGAGTGTTTTCTTGCATCAATATTGGATAATTACACATGCACATGAACACACAAACTATTGGGGCAGGCTTATCTCTGATGAGTATGAACTTTCTTCTTTCCTTTCGATAATACAAGCTGGTTTTTGTCTCCTCTTTGTAAAAAAGTTACATTCAGTAACTCTTCTCATTGCAGGGCGCAGATAATCTAAATTGAAAGCCAGGCTTCTGGGTTTCATATTGTCATTGCTTTTTCTCTTTTCCTTTAATTGTTGCAGCTATGAAAACTGTATCTGTTATGTTTGCAAAAGTGGTCATATTGGATGGAAGGGTGAAGCAAGATGCCCTTCACTCCTCATGGTGAAGTGGATCTGGCTCAGGTGTATGCAGATAGATTGTATTTGGCTTGCCCCAGTAGTGCGACATTCCTGCTATCAAAATATGGTGACAAGATTTTTGGATGCAAAGTTCTAAACTGTTCTAGTTTATACTAAACACTTCATGTTACTCTTACTCATTCCTGGTTCAAAACTTTGGGGGAATGAAAGTTAATTGACAAATCACTGTATGTGCACAGTTGTTTTTCCTTTTATTTGGAGCATCATTCCTGGTTCACTGGATGAGTGGAGTCATACAAGAAGAACGCATGATCCTAGGTCATTTTTCATTGTTTTTACCCCCACTAAAATTAGAAAGTAGCCCCCAGCAGTAATTTGTGACGCTGATATTTGTCCAACAGAAAACGAGCTGATGGAATCAACTTTGTCTGTAGACCAGCACTGGAAAATACTGGATGGAAACCAATGTGTACTGGGTCTGGATCAGTGATTTGGCAACGGTCAAATGCCAGTCTTCCAATGTTCTTGTGGACAGACTTACATACAGGTAAGAGAGTTTCAGCATTACGTCATGAAAACACTTTGGTTTTTCTGTAGAATTCTCATTTGATGTTAGGTTGAAAATAAGTTAGCAATAAATATGCTTTTCCTCTGACAGAAATCTGTACAAAGCACATTACAGTGCATGAGGGGTTCCTCTGCTTATCAGGTGGATGAAAATTTTCCACTCTGCCCTTCCACCTTGGCTATGAAAGTGATAGCATTGCAGGTCCATGGGTGAAATAGAACAGGTTCAAAAGTACAAATATTTTGTCTACTCAGTTTGATTTTGTTTGAAACAAAACTTTTCAGCTTGCTGTATTAAAAATACTGCGGTGCTGGGTATTTGAAAGGGGCAACTTCTACTGATGTTTTATTTCTGTTAGTGAGGTTTTTTTACTGTTTGCACTGTTTACCTTAGGGTTAAATGTTGTTGCTCTTCTTAGAGCAAACAGCGCATTTAGTTCTCCCAAGTTCCTAAATGGTGTAATGTGGGAAAACACTGTGTTTCTGCCTGTCCCTTTTGGGTTTTGGAAGAACAGAACTGTATCAGAGAGGACAGGTGTTGCTTTTTTCTGACTGTGCGCTGTAGGAGTACTATAATTGTGCGTTTTCTCTAGGTATTGGCACAGTCTGTGTAGAGTGCACATAGGAGGCTGTGATGGACTAAGCAGAGTATCGGCAGCATTGTTGCTGTCATCTGCAGTTGAATGCTCTGTGCCTCTGAAATGAGCTAAAGTGGCCTCAGTGCCATTTTGAGGACTTTGCTGCATATACATTAGATCTCGTTTACACTGTAGTATGGAAGTGCAGGAGTATTTAGCTAAGTAATGCTTGGGTCTTCTAATGTGATGGTTTTATGATATTGTACAGCTCGCCTGTGCTGCCCTTCCTTACCTCCCCCTTCTGTTTTCCTTCTGAAGGTGGCATCTTGAGGTCATAGCAGCTACTTGGATTATAATCCCCTAGTCATTCAGACATGTTATCAGCAAGACTAACGGTGCTTTTCTTTTTTTTTTTTTTTTTAAATATTGATGACTTGCTATTGTGACTGTCAGCAGCAGCATTGGAGGAGAAAGCAAAGCCACTGCAGTCTTTAATTCCATAGAAGATACAGCTCACGGGGATAAATATAGGTAAAGGAGACTTTGCCCTAGGAACTTGAATTTGATATGCTCTTTTAGTGATCAGTGGAACTGTGGATGGGTTTAATCAATCCAACTCTTACTTCCCTTCTGGGGGAAGTTGGAAGGATATATAGGGTTATTTTTTTATTTATACAGTATTGGAATGAGAAAAAAAAAAGCCTGTAGATGAGTTTATTTCATCTCCTTAATGCATGGACACAATATGTGACATTGTTAATTTTAACTTCTGGAGTGTTGGCTGAAGGATGAAAATGCTTTTAAAAAAATGTTATCTAGGTGCTAGAGTCTTTCAGTGTATTAGTCTTTGAAGTCAAATTGGCTTTTGCTTTTCAGAATGGTTTAAACAAAACCATGCAGCATAGTGACTGAACTCCTTGTAAGGGCTAAGATTTGTCTTCAGATTGCTCATTTCACCTTTCTCATTGTAGGTCATGGGGGTCAGAAAAGGTTAGGTAGAATTTCCATAGCTGCTGGCAAAGGAAATTGAGCATAGCACCCTAATTATTTTGTTAATCACAAGGGTGGGGTTTTTTCCCAGGTTTGAATTTTTATTTCAGTTTTCAGTATAGTGAAACGTGAATGCCACATGAAGAAAAAGGCAGTCTTGGTTTATCTAAACCTTCAGAGTTAACCAATTTGCATAGTTAAGGTTGGAATTTTTTCTTCGTGTGGTTTTTCAATCTTTTTGAGCATAGAGGGTGTATGGGGAGAATCCTTAAAACCTCAGTAACTCATTCAGATTGGAATCACTTTAACTAATGCTAATGAGTAAGAAAATCCACACGTTCCTGAATTTATAGATAATTAATGTTTTATAATATTACATATTATATTGTGAATATTTCATTTATTTTGACTTCATTTAAGGCTAAATGCATGCCTGATAGCAGTGGTTTTATATGGGGTGGGGAGGTAATTCTTTTGTACACAGTGTGTGGTTACACTACTGCTTAGCTCCCAAAACTCTTTCTGAAAAGAACCTTGAGACTTTTAGGGGAGAAAAGGTGGTGATGAGCAGGGGGGTGGAGGGGTGCTGGGAAGATGTCAGAGCTTTAGACTTAAATTGCTGAGACACTTAACTCTTATTTCCAGAAACACTTGAAATAACACTCATCAGCAAGCTGATGACTTTTGTTTCACTTCCTATGGAATTTACAGACTTGTGTTAAGGTGATTTTACTTTAAAAAGAACTTCCATTTTTTTTCTGATTAGTACGACCTACCAAGTACTTTTTGTTCTGTAATGAACAGCTGGGAGAACCCCTTGAGAACGAGGAGGTCTGTGCAGACTGTGTTGGTATTTTAGTTGTAAGTGAAGTAAGTCAGAACAGAGAGTTAACTGAACTTGTGCAGCAGATCACTGATTTTACTACCTTTTAGTTCTCTCCCACAGACCTGCTTATGTAAAAATGCACCTAGCTAAGAAAGAACACCAGAGAAGTGCTGCGGTAGACATGGGCTTCATGTCATGTTGGCTTCCTGTTTAAAAAACAGTAGGCTGACAATTTTAAAGGAACAGTGACAAAGTGATGACCAAGTGCCAAGTGCCAGCTGTCCTGATTCACCAGATTGAAGAAGAATTGGATAAAGAAGAGGAAGAGATGATGGTTTTCCTATGCCGAGACCTTGCTCCTGACTTGGCCACTGCAGATCTTAGAGAGCTCTTAGTGGCTTTGAATGAGAGGGAGAAGCTATCTTTTCTTGGCTTATCTGAGCTGTTGTACAGAGTTAAGAGGTTTGACTTGCTGAGGAGGATCTTGAAGACTGAAAAGGCAACGGTGGAAGCTAACCTTGCCAGGAGTCTCAGACTTGTCCCTGATTACAGGTAATACTTCCAATTTCAAGGCTACTCTGGTTTGTTCAAAATTCATGTGGGTTGTTGTGGGGTTTTTCTGGGGGGGGGTGTTTTTTATTTCTTTTTTAAATAGGTCTTGAAGGTAGAAGAAAAGCAGAAAAGGGCATTAGTGAAAAGAGTATGTCAAGTTTAGTCCCTAAACTAAGCCTTAGTAGCTTCCTACAAGTCATGACATTAGAAGCATCTATCTTTAAGGAGTTTTTGTTGTTCAGTAAAACCAGTGGGGTTTGTACAATTTTAGATTAGCAGATAGAAATTACACTTTAGAGAGACATTGTTACTTAGAGATATTTTCTAGTTTGCTTTGGGCACATAGCCTTGTGGTATAGCTTTTCTCAGAGGGCCAGTCTCTTACTACTTTTTACTCTGTAGTTTTAAGAGGTTTAAATTAAGAAGCTCCAGTTATTTTCTTTGAGAGACTTCAGAAAGAAATGTATGTACTCATAAGCAAGATTTTCCTGTGTTAACTTTTCACTGAAATAACCCTGTAACTACTAGGTAAAAAAGTTAAAGATGTGTTCTATTGTCTCATTCTTTCACTTCATCTCTACTGAAATATTAAGGAGACTTCTGTTTTCCTAGCAGTTGTTACTACACAGTCAGTCTGAGTAAAGCAGGTGCTGATTAGCAAGAGTAGGAATTTTGTTATTGAAGTAGGGTAGGCTTTTTTTCTGTAGTTTACTTTGGAATGGTACATTAAGATTGGAACAAGTTAGAAGTTGAGTAGTTGGGCAAGGATGGGGTCTTGCTGGAAGCTAATCCTTTAGAATTGTCTTAACTTCATTTCAGGGTACTAATGGTAGAGATTAATGAGAATCTGGAAAAAGAAGAAGTGCGTTCTCTTGTTTTTCTACTCAGAGATTACACGCCTCGCATGAAAATGGCAAAAGACAAGGTATGTTTTTCTGCTGGTCTTCTGTGAAGCAATGAGAGATTAAATAAACAGAAGTCAGGAAGTGAAGAAGGTGTAGTGACTTCTATTTCTTTTTTTGTTGTTGTCGTTTTGGGGTTGGTTTGTTTGTTTGTTTTAAATTCAAGGAAAGAAGCATGAGAAACAGTAAAAGACAACAGTGAAGACTTGCTGTAGTGAATGGTGTTATCATGAACCTCAGAGAGAAGGCATTAAAAAAGTTTCTTCAGTATTACTGACGTGGAAGTTCATATATGAGGGATAGCAAACCAGTAGTCATACAAAATGTATCTTGAATTACAAGATCGCTTTTTATATTTATACTCTGCCTCACTTAAAAAAGAACAGTTTTAATTTAATTAGTATTTTTCTATACATTTGCATTCTGAATATTTGTTTTAAGTGCTCTCGCAGAGATACAGTAGAGAGGGTTCAGAAAACTAGACCACTGTGCATAGAAGACTGGAGATTTCTGGCTTCTTTCTTTGAGGTTTTGTCTTTTTCTCTCTAACCAAAAAAGGAAAGAGGCCCTGCAAATTCCCCAAAGCTTTTCTTATCTCTTGCTTTGTGACATGTGCAGTGACACGTGGCTGGCTTTGTAGCAACAAGGAAATGCAAAACTGTTTCCTCAAAAACTTTGATTGTTTTTAAGAATAGCACTCTCTAGTTTCCATTACTCATATGATAATATCAAGAATTCTTGTATCTTCAGATAATTTTCTTAAGTGTTTCAGAAGTTAACGTCCCTAGTTCTTGAATATACAACATTTATGATCTCCCCGTATTATTTTCTGGGTTGCTTTGTTCCTTGCTGATAGAGAACAAATTATTGATATGACAGTTTGGTTTCTTGTTGCTATTCTAGAGTTTTCTAGCTCTTGTGATTGACCTGGAGAAACTAAATTTGGTGGCTCCTAATCAACTGGATTTGATAGAAAACTGTTTTCAAAATATTCACAGGATGGACCTGATTAGGAAGATTCAGAAGTACAAACATGAAGGTAAGATGCTATTTTTACACTGGTTACTCTTGATAGCAAGGATCGGGTGTGTCCTTACTGAAGATAAAATTATGAGTTACAAGTCAGATTATTTGCATGCTTCACAGGTTTAGACTTTTAAACCAGCTGATATATCATGGTGTATTTCTTTGTGTGTTTCTGTTAAATTTTCAGCTTTCATGTCCCCCGCTCATTCTCAGTCAGTGTATGTAAATGCACTTCAGGCATCTCTCCCTAATCTCACTCTGATTGATCCTCCTTATAATTCAGGGGTAAGTATACAATAAATCAAACAGATCCTTTATTTCTAAATATCATCACACATTGAAAAGGGATTCATCTTTGCAGAGCCTAAGGAATGAGAGATTGCTAGTAACTAAAGTATTATTTGGTGCTGGGTTTAGGGTATGATTTAAATCTTCTGACTGAGAAATTTCCCCTTTAAAGAGTTTCTGTGAATTTTTCCCTATTAGTTGGACATATAAAATCTGTATCTTTAAAAGTTTTTGCTTTTACTCTGGGGACTGAAAAGTTTTGCTTTGACTGTTCTTTGCAAAATATATTATTCTTCCAGCTTTTTAACTTCAGAAACTAAAGGTTATGACTTTTTAAGGAGAGCTTTTCAGATTGTTTTTTTGTTTTTTTGAATCTCATTTTAGTTAAGATCTCTCAGTATGTGAAAAGTCATCAAACCCTATTGCATGTAGTATTCTTTATACTTGGGTTAGGTCTGATTTTGTAATAGTATGAGCTTACTTCAGGACTTTAGCCTTGCTAAATGAATTTGAGATTATTTCTGTCGTTTTCAGTAAATACATACATGTAAAGCTTACATACAAGACACCAGTGATGCAATTCATCTTTACTAACAAGGCCACAACAGCTTTTGTTTTCCAGACTGCTAGTGGTGAAGAGTTTGCATTGACTTCCCATATTATGATAATATTGTTATTATTTCCTTTCTAATTCAGTGAAAGTTCCTCCTTGCAACTTCATAGGAGACAAAATTCACACCTTCAGAGCTTTTTGATTGTTTTACTACTTTAGGGAATAAGCTTTTCTTTGTTGTTCATGGCAAGCTGGTATTTTTTTTCTGAGGGGGAACAGTTTGGGGGTTTTTGTTTGTGGTTTTGTTAGGGTTTTTTTTTACTTGTTATTTTGTAATTCTAATTAGCTGATAGATGTGAATCTAAACTATGTAATCCTTTTATTGAGGAAGAAAAGTACCATTGTGTTATATTTTGGAACATGATTATTAATTCTTGAAGGAGAGGGGGAAAAGTACTTTTTCCTTCATTTTAGGTCATGAATGTGAACAAAGAAAAACCACAAAATGGACAAAATCTTATTCTGGGTAAGAGCATTTTATCTGACTTTTGGTAATCTAAAAGAGCCAAATGATGAATTTCCTTATATCAGAAGGACTGTTGTTTGATAGTTGTGTTTATGGCTAATCCAGTTGATAACACCAGGAGCAAAGAGCATTTGGTACGTCTGAAAACTGAGCCTTGCCTTATTGTTTGCTCTTGTATTTGCTTTGTTTGTGCTGCCAGATCTTAAAACTTTGATAAAATTGTTGTGGGCTTCCATTGTCACAAGTTTTTAACAGAATAAAGTTTATCAGTAAAATCATGGAAAAGGTAGACTAGCCAGCTCGGGAGGCCTGTGTATGGCAGCTGTGCCCATCGAGTCTTGCGTAGGAAGTTTTTGTGTCAGTTCAATGGTGGACTTTCCACCAGGCCAGCCCAGAAGTTGTCCAGTGAGTACCAGGTTTTTACTATGTGTGTTGTGTTCTTTCTGGAAACCCCAAATACCTCAAATACGGTGATTGATTGATTGATTGATTTAAAGAGTAGTTGGCTGAATTCTCTCAATGTAGGAGAGGTGGTTTGTTTATTTTCCTGGTTTTGAACTGGGGTAGAGTTAATTTTCTTCCTAGTAGTTGGTACAGTGCTGTGTTTTGGATCTAGTATGCGAACAATCTTGATAGCACACCAATGTTTTAGTTTTGCTAGGACTTTTCATCTGGGAGGGGGCACAGCCAGGACAGATGACCCAAACTGGCCAAAGGGTTATTCCATACCATATGACATTATGCTCAGTATATAAACCGGGGGGAGTTGGCTGGGCGGCACAGAGGTTGGGAAACTAGCTGGGTGTCAGTCACAGTCAATGTAGAATGCAATGCAACTACCATTTTAGAGGTCAGAATTTTTGTGGGGTTTTTTGTGTTTTGGTTTTTTTTAACTTTGGTAGTATATATAGAAGCTAAGAGGTCCAGATAAGCAAGAGCTTGGCTGAACTGGATAGGCTACTCTCTTAACTGATTTGATGTCAAAGAAATGCCACTGGTACCTACATACTGAGATTACTTCTGTATGTTTTATCTGCAGCAGAACCAGTCCACATGTCCATTCAGGAATCAGGACCAGTGTCATATAAGGTAAGTGCTTGTGCATATGTATCATGTAAATATAATGAAAACCTCTGCAGGTATTTGCCTTACTTTTCTTTGTGTTCATTTTGAGATTTCCTTTAATTACGTGCAAACAGACCAACATGTGCATCCGTATCTTCCTTAGCCATAAACAGGTTCTATGAATTGCTTTTGCATAATGTATTTTTAATATAAATATTTGATGCTACTCAAAGCAGTGTGCAAAATGCTTGTACATATGATGTGCATGCAGAACGTGCATATTTATTAGTGGAGGCTAAGTCAAAACCCATTGGAAGTCAGACCTCTTGCTGTTTGCATTAAAAGTCACAGGGCTTTGCATGCAGTAAATTTTGTTCTTTATTCTCACCCCACCCGTTGATCTCCAGGTAGGAGACAGACATGATTTGGTATCATATGGTAAGATTTGGTATCAAAAGATAGAATGAACTACAGCTATTTTCACTAGCTCTCCTATAGCCCAGGAAGCAGGGAGTTAATTAAAGCAAATTGATTGTAATCTTTTTTAAAGGGGAGAGGAATTGTGATAGAGTCATTACAGGTTACTTAGGAACAAGGAGGTTGTTCTGATGAGCAGTGCTTGCTTGCACACCCAAAGAACACAAAAGTTCTCTGTATTTATTGTGTTGGCAATATGAAGCTTATAGCTTCCAACATTTTGATAGCAGTTGCACTTAAGGAAATTAATTTGGAAGTACTACAGAAGGATCATAATAACTGCTGTCATAGTCCAGGTCTTTAGAAAGCCCCTCCCACCCCATACAGCTTTTCTTTTATTACTTTTTTTTTTTTTTACATTTGAAGATCTGTTCAGAGTTCAGTCTCAAACTTGCTTCTCTCATTTCTGGCACAGTCTTAGTCTTTGTTTAAGGATCATTTTGGTAGTAAGATTGCTTAACACAAGGACATAAAAAATAAGCCTGTACTGGAAATAGGGGAAAAGGTTGTTAGTCCATGCCTCCTGATACTTTATTTTTTTTGTAGATAAGACATACTGTATCCCTGTAGATACAGATCCCTTCCACTCTATGAAACAACAACAGAATGCAATTGAATGAATCTGATGTGGTTAAATTTGAGAAAAGAGTCACGTCTGTAATTTGAGAGTGTGACATACTGACTTAGTCTTTGTCCTTCACGTTCCTCAGGTGTTTGATGATCAGTACAGAATGCAAAGTCAGCCTTTAGGAATATGCCTGATAATAGACTGTATTGGCAATGACATAGGTAAGTATCTGGAATCTGAAGTTCCTTCTCTTCTTAATTTTGGAAAATTAGAGCAATTTAGTATAAAGAATATGGTGTACGTTTACCAGCCAGACTAGGGTAATGTTATTCTAGTCATCTAGTCTGTCAGTTCTTGTAAGTGTGCTGAAGCAGGGAGTTGGAAGGTCCAACGTGAGGTTAAAGCCGACTGTCCTAATTATTGTGAACAACGCTTGTTTGTTATTTTGGTGCAGAATCTCTGAATGACAGAACTTGTAAGGGGATAGACTGAATTTTGGGAGAGAGAAAAAAGATGTTCAGAGACCAACAGAATAGTTAAGCTACAGTCATACAGCAGGTTATTGGCTGAGATTGTAAAGATAGTGTTTCCCACCAGTTAACAAAAGCAAAACCAAAGCTATTGCAGATTTGAAGCATAATCATACCGGACACCACAGATTTTGAATAGCTGAAGGCACGTGTTTCTTTGTTAATAATACTTCTAGACTTCTGTTACATCTTTCACAGTTTAACTGAAACCAGCACATAGCTTTATAGGGAAAGGAAATTTCTTCCTTCACTCTTGGTTCAGTTAAAAAAAAACAAACCAAATTTGCATGTAGAATTCAAGGTAGTCAGTGCCATGGCTAAAAAGTGGGTTTTTCCCTGATTGTCTTTTGTAGAATCCAAAAATGAGATTCCTGCTTAAGCAAAAAACCCCCCACGTGAGGCTAAAAATAAAAATTAAGAGAGGACTTGTAGTAAGTTCTGTAATAAGGAGATGTAGGGGAAGAAGTTCATGGGCATATCTTTTTCTCGTAACTAATGCTTCAGCAAATGGACCAACTTAGAATTATTGATGTAGTTGTTGAAGAGCAGTGAATGCAGAGCACAGACACAGAAAGTAAAATTTTGACGTTTGCTTGACAATAATATTTTAGGTAAATGATATAAAAGCAAGATGTAGTTTGCCATTAGGGTAACAGGAACTGGAGCTGATTCACAGTCCTGTCATGCATGGAGAAAAGGGACAAGGAAGGCACTTGACTCGGTTAAATGCAACTGGGAAGCATCCTTGGGACCTGATTTTCATCTGTCCTGCCAAGTTCATCAATGACCTCTGGCCAAAAAAAAGAACAAGGATGCAATTGCTGGATGTAGAAATTAAATTGTTCAATGTAAAGCACTTCTTTGTGTCTACTCTCCAGGAAAAAAAAAAAAGCTAACTTTGCCCCAAGAGGAAAATAAAACAAAGACAGCTTTGCCAAGGGCTGGGGGCCAAAGGGTAATGGCAGATGGCTCTTGGGATTAAACGTTCTCCTCTGTCCTGTTGCCTGCTTCCATACTTTCCTGTTCTCTCTTTCATGGTAGCTTTAGAGAACAAATGGTCCTTTTGATGGAAGAAACTTACTGTGCAGCTTTAATCTGAAAAGTAGCATGACAGTCTGCTCCAGTACCAAAATAATTATTTATAACTTGGAGTTCTGTTCCTTAAAAGCAAATGCAAAAAGGATTGCTAGAGAAATTTCAGTGTGGACAGCTGAAGAAAACATGAGGTGTGAAAACAGCCTTGTTAACAAAAAAAAACCCCTCTTTAAATTTCATTGTCTTTAATGAGATACGAGCATGTGCTGACCTGATCTATTGAACAAGAGCGTTTTACTAAGCCAGGTCTGAGTTTTCTAAATGAAAAGGTAAATATAAAAGCAGGTAAGGCACATACACTGGAGGAAACAGGAAGTAAAGAAGGAACTGCTGTGTCAGTTCATAGTCACAGATGCATAAATTTAAATCTATTTTTCCATAAAAGGCACAGATCTTATGCACAGGCAATATAATGCGCAGACATCTTTGTCATAGTAATTGCTGCTAAATACAAAGATGTGCACAAACTAAAAAAAAAAATCAGTGCATGTGCTCTTCATGATGTCATATGGTAATTTCAGTACTTCTACAAGAACAGAACATGTAAATGTGACAGAGGAAGTCTGCAGACTGGAAGGGACAAAAATGAGTTACATGTTTAGCATCTGGCATGTCAGATACATGTGCAAATCATGGCTGTGCTGCCGTTGTGCCAAAAGCACCCAAATCAGGCCTTGGTGTGTCTCAGTCTCTGTACGTGTCTGCACTGGATGCAGAAGCAATTAAATCGTGTATGTCTCAGATGTTTAATGTCACCTGTGTATCATCAACATTTTAACATGATAGAAAGCAAGACTTTCACCAATATGCATTACTAGGAGAGTGAGATTTGGGAGAAGCAGGACATACGACATTGCTTAAAGGAGTTTGTTAGAAAGGTATGGAGTACTCTGTAAAGTTATTGTGCCACACTACTTCTGAAGTCTGAAATTACAAAAGAAAGAGAAGAGGGCAGGGAGAGCATTAGGAATTGTATCTGTGGTGTGCATTAGAGTCTGTAGCTATTCCAAGATTTAATCTGAGGAAGCTGAACCAGTAATATATATTTTAGGATCAAGGATTACAGTTTAAAATTCACAGTGTAAAAAATGCTAATTCATCAGATGCTGATAAAATTCTTAACTGAAATGCACCTTGCTGTTTTGTAAATAGCTGCTTTTGACTTCTCCATTTGGAAGCCAGTTTTTATCCTTATGTTGTAAGACAATAAAGGGTAGAAAAGGGTAATTTTTTATGTAGAGTTGAAATGCTCAAAGGTCAGTGGAGGTTTGTTCAGAGGTGGTTACTGTTGAAGAAACGTGTTTCTGATCTCAGGTTGCAGCATGTAACACTGTTTTGTCTTGCCTTGAAGTAACACTGCTGTATCCAGAGCTTACAATGTATAATTTCTGCTTCATTGTTAAACTAAGGTATCAGCTCAAAGTTTGTTTGGTTTATTTTTTTTTTAGTTGTGATACTTAGGGTATGTGTGTGGTCTAAGGTGATGCCAAGTTTTGTATCTTTGTATGTATGTGTACATGCTAGTGAGAGAAGTAAATTACAGGAAAAGCATTCTTGTCGCTGAAACTCTCGTTTTGTTTATGTACTGCTGCCCTCTAATGGGTGAAGTGCTTTATGGTGTATATAACTGTTCAATGGTATTAATACTGAATCTTCCACTTGAATTTTGAGAGCAACTTTTATTGCCTAAAATAGAGGGGATTTCCCTTTCTATTTCCAATGTCAAAATCTCTGGAAAGTTTTTAAATTACTTTACAAATTTAATGAAACCAACAGAACTGGAATGAAACTCAATAGTTCCTGTTTATCACCTCACTATAGTATAGAGTTTGTATCTACCCTGTATTTTGCTGAGGAAAGTTATGTGTTCTGTGCCCTGTTTTCTCTGTGGACTTTTTGAGGAGAAAGGTGTGGTAGTACAACTGCTCTGCTGCCAGTTACCTCTGAAGTAGCCTCTCCTAATTAAGAGACTATTAAACTTTTGAAGTCAAGGAACAGTCTAGCTTCCTGTCTCTGTAAGGCATTTTACATAACCATGGCATTTAATATTTCCTGTAGTATCAGAAACTGTGCATGGGCAATGTGTATGTGGTTTATACTAAAGATACAATGTTACAGGTATGAGTCATAGTAGTAGCTTGTGGTTCTCTGAACACTTAAAAAGTACCTGTGGTGTTAACCACCCTGTATCTGGTTTCACTCCCATGGTAATAAACATCCAAAGTACTTACTCAGACCATAGCACGTTTTTCTGCAGCACAGATTAACACGAATACAACAGAGTTAAATCTTGATTTTTGGCTATCTGCAGTTTTAATTTCTGATACATTTGAAAGAGTTCATTCTTCAGCTTTTTTTTTTCCCCCTGAAAATGCCATTCTGTCACAGTTAAGACTCTGGTGTCCATTCTCCACCTGCAACTCATCACTTAAAGTCCTTTTTATATAATAGGAAGCATAAATGACCGCTGTGAGTTCCATTTTGACTGATGAAAGGGAGCCTCTCTGCTTCCTATTCAGTTCTATCTATATATCTATGATAACCATTCAGAGTAATTTTGACAAGCAATTTTGACAAGTGAAACAGGCTTCCTGTGCTATCCAGATCACTCCTTACTGTTTCAAGGATGTTCTGTGTGAAGCACTTTCTAATGCTTTCTCTTGCCTGCTATTTTAAGCCCTAGGAACTAGTGATACTGGCTGTAAATGAAAACATGCAAGTGTCTGGAATTTGGAACAGAGCATGTGCCAAATAATAGTGTCTTTGCTATCATGAAGTACATAACTTGTATTAAAGACTACATCCATATAGCACTATAAGTATGTAATGTACTGTGATCAACATCAAGTACTCCTGATTTTTTAATTATTGTGATGAAATAAACATTTTCAATAGCAAAATACTGTAAATACTGTAATTCAAGATAGTTGAGATTGAGCCTTGATGTGCTGTCATTTAATTACATCTTGTTTTTTTCAGATCTGTTGGAAGAAACCTTCAGAGACTTAGACTATGAGGTTTGTTGTCACAGATGTTTAAATATGCAAACCATGAATCAAACATTGCTGGAAGTTGCAAGGTTGCAGAAGCATAGAAATTGTGACAGCTTCATTTGCATATTGGTCAGCCGTGGAAGTCCTCAGAGCATATTCTGTACAGACTCTACCTTTTCTGGTTTCCCTTTGGAACAAATAAAGAAATACTTTACAGCAGACTCATGTCCTGAACTCCTAGGAAAACCCAAGCTTTTTTTTATTCAGAGCTACATTGTGCCAGAAAATGAGCAAGAATGTGCTAGTCTGTTGGAAGTAGATGGAAATGATGAGAAAATCATTGCTAATGCAAAAATTCCTTGGAAAGCCACTATCCCCCAAGTAGCAGACATCTTTTGGAGTCATTGCAAGGTGGATGTGTCTGCACTAGAAGAATCTCCAAATTCATCTTCATATTATCTGCGTTGTCTGGCTGAGCTACTTCGCAATCCTCATAAAAGGTAAACAACAGGAGGAAAATAGAGCCCTTTTCCTATAACAGCTTCCTGTCCTAGAGAAAGAGAAACCTTAAGTTTCATCTGTCTGGTCCTGAAAAATGTCTTCATGCTGGGTCACAGGTGAAAAAACAAGCATACCTGATCCTGGAAAGATGGCACAGGAAGGTAGCCTAAAGTAGGAGTGAAGTTTCTGATTCTGGAGAGTAAAGTTAAAGTGTGTTGTGATACTGAGGTTTATAGAGTGAGAAGGGAAGAACCTGTCCTGGGTAATGTATATCAGTGCTTTAGACAGGAGTGGAAATTTTCCTTCTCTGAGATAACAAGGCATACACCAGGATTCTGTCAAATTGAGGATTGCCCTTTATCAGGGCTGTGCTTGCAAATATAAAAAGCCAGTGCCCAAGTTCAGGGAAAAGACAGTTGAAAGGGAAGGATTTTGTCCTTTCTTTAGACCTAATTAATCCTCTGTTCAAGGGGCCACTAGATTACCAATTTGTAATCTTGAATTTAAATGATCAGAAAACTTTAGTCTATCTAAAGAGACTATCAGAAGGAATCTGAGCAAAAATCAGATAAGTTTGAATGTATAAATTACCAACAAAGGTTTTCTTTGTACAACTGATCTTCCAGAGAGTAGTAACTGTTTTTTCAAGGTAATTGCAGGGTTAACATTTAGTACCTAAAACCTTGTAAGGAGAAATCACAGATCATCATGTTAGCATAACCAATATCACAACAGTGATTTGAGTTGTAATAGATCACCTCCAAAAAGCATGTTACGCCTTGAGTTTTAGAGGTGTGACCTCTGCAATAAAGACTGAAATTTTGTAATCTGAAATTTTCTCCTTGTTGAGTCTAAAGTTGTCTTCTCTCTTGTGGATTCTTAAATAGTGTCTTGCTTCATTCTCTAATAGCAGGCTTTTACTTTTGTTGCTGCAGGAAGCTCTCTATATTAGATATCCATACGGAACTGAACAGAAAAGTCTACGAATGGAATAAGACCACTGGCCCAAGCCGACAATATTCACTTCTGCTTCAGCACACACTGAGAAAGAAACTTTTTCTTTCTCCCACTTAATTCCAGTGTTGGAAAGGACATGTCTGAAGTGGCTGATGAGAAACACTTAACTATGATCCAGACAGTTTCACTCGTACTTTTACTTTATGCATTGTTATTGCATGTATATCTAATGTGCATATTGCTTCCAAACCCAGGAATGTAGAAGCATTTTGGTGTGTTAAGGCAGATTTTATATTTTAATACAGAAGTCTCTGAAAGCTTGGATGAAAATGGAGGCTATCATATAGCACTGCAGCAGAACATACAACAGGTAAACAAAGTGAAAAGAGCTCTAAACTGTATAACTGTTGGATTTTTGGTTTTTTTTAGTTTAATTGGTTGGTTTTTAGCATACCAATTAGCAGTTCACTAGGTTCTTCTGTTGATGCTCAAAACAAATACAAGCCATTGCAAACCACTGAAATTCGCTGTGTACTTCCCCCCGCATCTAATAATGGAAAATGTGTCAGGAAACAATGCCTGCCCAGCAGCGCCAGTTCTTCATTAACAAGTTCTGGCTTGCGTGCACCACAGACTAGCAAAACTACAGGAAGAGAAAGATGGTCTTTTAAATGATTGAAACTCCATCTGCCTGCTGCATTAGAGGTTGTGATTCACCCAGAACCGTGTCATCAGTACTGTCCACAGCATACAAGGGTTATGTGTTAATGAATGAAAGTCTGCTATGTTTTAGTCTGTGTTTTCCGCTGGTGCACAAATGAGTCCACATGTGTCGAGGCTTTACAGTAATCTACCACACAGTTAAAAAAATGTGGAATTTTGGTAGATGTTTTGTGGAAGCTGAAATATGATTTACACTTGCTGCACCAGGCATATTTGTAAAAGTACACTTTTATCATATTTGAATCTAAATGTAGTGTAGCAGCCACTGTCTCTTAAGACTGGATTAAATTAAACACCCCACCCTCACTGCTTTTGCTTATGAAAAAGGATATACCTTTTATTAATTGATATTTTTTTTTTTCAAGTTGCCCTTGTTCTTCTGAGAAAGACACAAAATAGTTCTAAATACACGTTTTTCACCAGTGGAGCAGTTGCCTAACATAAGTTCAGTTAACCTGCTTCTTATGTAACAGTACAACCTGGATGAGTTGTATTCAAATCTATTCTCACTGAAGTTACGGCATTCTCTTCCCTCTTAGAGTAAGCCATTTGCAAACTAATGCTCCTAATACAGACTCCTGTCCAGGAAGAAAATTCACAGCCTTGGAATGCCTTCCTTGTTGTCTGGTGTAGTTAAACCGTACATCCTTCTAGCACGTGTTTCATACAAGCAGGAAGGAAAGGGGGTTTTCCTAGTACAGGGTATGCAAGTTCTTGAGCAAATACACTGCAAAAGGATTTTTTTGCTAGCGTAGCTGCATTTGATTTGAGCAAAAAGCAGGTATGCTTACATATATAAATTCACCAACAATGCTTTGCATTGTAGACCAAGTCTAACAGGCCTATTGATACTATACATTGTATACTATCAGTATACATTAGTATATTGATAATAATTACGAGGGCTTGGCCAGTAAACTTACTCTTGTAGCAGTGACTCTTTTTATTCTTTGGCATAAGTTGTACTACCTAGGTGTTGGCTTGACATAATTTTTATTAACTTGTTTTTTTTGAAACCAAGCTTAAGTTTCATTCAGAAAAAAACAGATGAGTTTTCAAGTATCTTCTGTAATTGAAGGTAAAAATCACTTTTATTTGGCAAAGAGTAGATATTGAAGTCTTAAAAAGTGCTCAGGAGTCCTTCCTTGTTATGTGATCTATACCTATTCTCTTCCTGGCTTAAGAGGTTCTTAAACTGCTGATTGATGAGAATTGTTAAGAATATACAAGGCAGAGAAACACAATGAAGAAGTTTTACCTTACAGTCATGAACTATCCATATAAAGTGCTAAGATTAGAAAATGTATTTATTTATATTAATATACTATTTTGTATAATTTATAAAGTATGTTTTCTATCACTGTGATTAAATCTTCACTCGTTAGCTTTTTTTTGGTTTTGTCTTCTGTTTTATTTGCGTGTTAACTCTAGAAAGTTACATATCCAGTAGTGATGAGAAGAAATTTTTGCATAGTTTAGAAAAATAATTCACCAGTTTTGCAAGCCTATGCTTTCCATACTTTTTTCTTTCCATTTCATAAGCTATAATGTCCTCTTTAATAAAAGTATATGGAAACTCTTTAATAGCTTTGAACTTGGAAATGCAGCCCAAAATTTTATGTTAAACTATAGGTATATGTGTTGTTTGTGTTACTGTAATTTTATGTAGGCACAGGCATAAGAACAAAAATATAAAATATTTTTTTGCAAAATTCAGACATTCTCTAAAAGCTTGTCCTCTATGAATGTTAAAGTAAAAATACTAAATCAAATTTCATGGTGTTATAGGTGTGGAAATAAATGCCTCATAGCAGGGCAGGGAAATGGAGCAAGTCTTCTTTCAGTTTTGTTTTCTAAGGAAGAGCCTATTGAACTGGGCCTTTTACACTACTGCCATATTCCTTCTGGCTTTAAAAATACTCTGTGTCTTAGAATTACATTAATATGTATTCCACACACTCAAGTAGAGAACTTAACTGCGTTACATCAACAGAACGGTCTGTATTGTATGTGAAAGGTAATAAAAATAGCATTAATTTCTAACCCTGAATATTTGATAACTGACTATCTTAAATAAAATAAAGCACAAGTGTAATTTTGAAACTTTCCTTTGCTCATGTTTCACAGGGCAAGAGGAGGATTATAAAATGACAGATTTCCTGTAATGGCTCGTAAATTAAGCAAATGGTGAAACAAGTATGATATGATTCCTAGTTAACATATATCTGTGATGTTAATAAATGTGATTTCATTCACAAACTAACTTCACTTTTTCCCATATCCCTTATTAGCTTTTGCATGTGATGAGCACTTCTGCTGCCTTGTAGACAACCAAAAGCAGGGAGAATGGAACCTAGATGGCAGAGAGATGAGGGAAAGAAAGACAGAAATTTCAAGCAAGAACAAGAAGGGGAATGGTAAGGGGAACCAAGAGAAGAACAGGGAAAAGAAGATTTGGAGAAGAATTAGAGCGTCAATATTAGAAGGAGAAAGAAGAAAACAGGAGAAAAGGGAGAAAGGCAGTAAGAATAATACAGAATCTAACCATGTGTTGGGGTTTTGTGCGTTGGTGGAATGATGGTAAATACAACTATTTACTCGAAATACTATCAGTAGAATAGATTCTGTTTCTGATAGTTTTGTGACAATGTAGGTTTGGTGTGGGGGTTGTGAAGAATGTTCATGTTAGTGCATAACACAGTAAGTAAAGTCCGTATCACCTTCCTTAAGGAATGTCAAAGAAATGCTGTTAGGAAGACTAGAGTCTCCTGTAAATAACCCTTGCAGTGAAAAAGGAAGTTTCTGTGTCTGGCCGCTTGGGTCAGAAGTGATCACAGCCCTCTAGTGACCAAAGAATTGTGGAGACGTACCAGATACTGATTTTCTACAGTGATGTCTTGACCCTCTCTCAAACTATAGCAGTACTCATTTTGTAATCATTCATCTAAGCAGTACTTTATTGCCTTGACACCTCTTTCAAGAGTAGCATGTGGGTTGCATCAAGTTGTACGGAGTGGTTGAGTGATACCAAACTTTCATTCAGTAGCCAAAAGAAAAGGGGGAAAAGAATTAATTCTGTATCTATCATGAGTTTAGGGTGTTAGCACAGGAACATAAGTGACATGCTGGTGAAGTTTCATGGTCATGGACCAAAGGGTATAGTGCTCAGAACCTGCTGTTGAACAAGATAAAATGAGCCGCTCCTCCTCTGCTCCTGCATTGTCAGTGATTGGAACTAGGCTGTCTCTCTGCTCCATGGCACTGAATATCAGTTTTGCTTTCTGATAACTGAAATAGAAATGTCTTGTACTTCTCTATGTGCTGTATATATGGGAGAGGGAAAAGAGAATGGCAGAATATAGATGATACCAAGACTCTGTCATGTTTTGCACCAGGCTTAAGTTGCGTGATTTTTCTCATCCTCCTATACTGACATGACTAAACCATAAATCCAGTTTACTTTGTAGTGTTACATACTTGTGTCTTAAAATGGTTGTAAACTCATTGTCCAGAAAAGTTACAGTGCTAACAGTTGCAGATGAAACATGCTGTTTGTCTGATCTCCTCTTTCAACTCTGCCTAAGAAGTAACAGTGACTTGTGTTATGGGTACCTCAGTCAGAAAAGCTTTTTATGACCATTTCTGAGAATTCTTTCCTGATATCCAGAGTTTTACATTCCTGACATGGAGGATGATGTTGCTGAGATGAAGCTGCCACCTGTGTGGATGGTCTGCTTGGTTTTGACTATGTTCCATTTAAACAGCATCTCCTGTGCTGAATTATTTGACAGCTTTTCTGTGGCTGTTTTGGAGAATGTCTTTTTTTCAGCTCCTGTATTAGAATGTGTAAGACATTGCAAGTCTTTTGGGAATTCTGTTTTTGTGGATTGAGCCGTTCTGCACATGCACTCTTGAAATTCTTGGCTGACTCATCTTGTAGGCCTCTACAGCTTGCTAAATTTGGCTGTGAAATTCTACAGCTCTGTAAAAATGAGCTGACTATATAAAGGACAGTGAGCCTTTTAGTTTCAACAGATGACAGCCATTGTTTGTGTGTTGGGCAGCAGCTTCTTGGCATAAGCAAGGAGACTCTTCCCATTCTGGGCTCCATTGACCTGAGGGTGGGGCAGGATACCAGTGTTGCCGAAGCTGCTGAAGGCCCTGAGGAGCCCACACTGGGCTGCTCACCTTCCCCCACCTCTCCGTACTGCAGCAGGGATGTGGAGGGGACAGACCTGTGTAAAAATGGCATTGAAGTCCTTTCCCACAAGCACAGCTCTCAAGCTACTTGGCAGTGGAAAACACCTGCCAAAGATGTGTGGGGCTTTTTTGTGATGTAGACTGCTTTAAAATGGCATGACAGCATTCTTGTATTTGTCCTGAAAGTGCTGCCAGTTGCTTTTTTCTGAGTCTCTAGTGCTTGGCCGGGGAGTGTTGGAAGTTCACAAGCCCTGAGACCAAATGCTGGGAGGCCCCGGCCCAGCTGAGGGGAAGGGCAGCCTGGCGTGGCTGCTCCGCACCGAGGCCTCCAGCGCCATGGGTGGCCCAGATGAGGAAGGTGCGAAGGGAGCCACGTTGGCGCGGTGCCGTGCTCCCCCTGGCATGCCTTTTCCAGCCCCCGTGTCCCTGGAGCTCTCTGCTTTGTGGCTCTCTGAACCCGAACCCTACCGGCGGGCTGGGGCTGGGGCCGGTGCCGGTGCCCGCCCGATCGGCTGTGTCCCGATTTGCCGTGCCACCGGCGACGCCGCCCCTGCCCTGCACGGCCCCGGGCCGCTCCCGGCTGCGGCGGGCGGTGCGGGGTCGTGACTCAGCACTCGGGCACGGCCGGGAAACGAACCGGGGAGCGCTGAGCGCCGCGCCCCGAGGAACTGCCGGGAGAGGGGCCGCGTCGCAGTTCATGTGAGAGGTAAGGAAGGGGGAACTGAACTGGAGAGGAAACGAAGGAAAGCTCCATCTCCTGAGTCCCGCGCCTGAATCCCGGTGCTTCCTTCCGGTGTTGAGCAGGCGCCTCCGTGCTCCCCTGGCTTGTCGGCCGGGCGCTGAGCCTCGCCATTCCCTTCTGCTCCGTGGTTTTGCGTTATTCTTAAATCGTTTGGTCTGGCAGTGCCTCGATCAACACAACTTTAAAGGAAAACTCAGTCATTTGATAATCCTCATTGCTTACTTTATGTGGTTTTGCTTCTGTAAGGGCATATCGCGAAACGTGAATTAGGGACTGATCCATCTCTTTTCTGTGTGCCGGTGTGCCTGCTAATGTCCTGCTGGCTAATGTCCTGCTAGGTCCAGCTGTAAATGTTAGGGTGAGCCGCGGCCAACCTGGGGAGCAGGTAAGTCCCTGGTCCTGTGTGTTAGTATCATCTTTTACCAGAACAGGGTTGTTATTTGCTTGTTTTTCTTCTTTGCTTTAGGATTCTGGTTTTTACCGTGGTGGTTTATAAATGGTCTGTAAGTTAGATGAAGCACTGGAGGGTTCAAAAAACCACCATAGCAGTAAGCAGAGCAGTAAGCCTGCAGTGTTTCCTTTCCTTGCAGTGCTGGGAGGGAGGGCCTCGGTGCAGGAGATCGCAGGCAACTTGTAAAATGCACCACACAGAAAATCTTAGGAGTGGAGAAAAGCTTCCCAGGAATGGCAGCAACACAGACTTCAAAGCTGTTTTAAAGGTAGATGAAGGAATTCGTGCTGGATCTTGCTTCAGTTTGATTTGATGATGAAATGACCATGTACACCTGGTGCACACTCAACTTGCCCCTGTTCTCTCATATAGTTGAAATCATTGGCTCTAAATTGTGAATTGTCATAATTCAGTTTGAACTTGTATTACATAGGCTTGTTAGTTTAGGCAGGAATCAGTTTAACCTAAATTACTGTTAAATTTAGTTGATTAAAGCATCTAGATAGGATTTTAAAGTAGCTTGTAGCTAAATTTTTTAAATGTTTTACTGTGAAGTGATACAATTTCTGTGTGTAGATAACTGTCTGAGATCTGAATCTTTTTGATAGCAGTTTAAGTGAAGAGATTGTCACAACACGTGGGATCTCTTATGAGGAGAGAAGGAATGTGAAGAACAATTATTGAGCTATGGGAGAGTAAGTCTGAATACAGGAAAAAGCAATCTGGCCTGGTTCTTTTTTTAACAGGCTCATGACTTGTGACTTAGGGACAGGACACAATTCAGGATTCCTGGGTTCTGTCAAACCTTGTTTCACAGAATCAACTAGGTTGGAAAAGACCTTCAAGATCAAGTCCAACTGTTTCCACAGGACTGCCAAGCCTGCCACTAAACTGTATCACTAAGAGCCTCATCTATACATTTTTTGAACGCTTCCAGGGATGGTGACTCCACCAGACCTCCCTGGAAAGCCCATTCCAATACCTGATGACCCTTTCAGTGAAGAAATTTTTCCTAACCTCCAGGCTAAACCTCCTCTGGTGCAGCTTGAGGCCGTTACCTCTTGCCCTAACATTTGTCACTGGGAAGAAGAGATCAGCCACCCCCTCGCTCCATCCTCCTTTCAGGTAGTTGTAGAGAGCGATGAGGTCGCCCCTGAGCCTCTCTTCTTCAGACTAAACAACCCCAGTTCCCTCAACTGCTTCTCGTAAGACCTGTGCTCCAGGCCCTTCACCAGCTTAGTTGTCCTTCTCTGGACTTGCTCCAGCAACTCAATACCTCTTTTGTAGTGAGGGACCCAGAACTGAACACAGTACTCAAGGTGTGGCCTCACCAGTGCTGAGTACAGGGGGACAATCACTGCCCTAATCCTGCTGGCCACACTATTTCTCATATAGGCCAGAATGCCATTGACCTTGGGTACCTGGGCACACTGCTGGCTCATGTTCAGCTGGCTGTCAATCAGCATCCCCAGGTCCCTTTGCCAGGCAGCTTTCCAGCCACTCATCCCCAAGCCTCTTCCCCTGTTTTTCCCACGTGTGCTGGGTGATTGCACTCGGGGTGATCTGCTCCATGACCTTCCCCGGCACTGAGGTCAGGCTGACTGGCCTGTAGTTTCCAGGGTCCTCCTTCCTGCCCTTTTTGTATAGAGGTGTCACATTGGCAAGCCTCCAGTCCTCTGGGACCTGCCCACTAGAGCAGGACTGCTGATAAATGATGGAGAGTGGCTTGGTGAGCTGCTCTGCCAGCTCCTTCAGCACTCTTGGATGGAACCCATCTGGCCCCACACACTTGTGTATGTCTGAGCAGAGCAGTAGGTCACTAACCATTTCCTCCTGGATCATGAGGACTTCCATCAGCTCCCCATCTCTGTCATCCAGCTCAGGCGACTGAGTACCCTGAGCATGGCTGGTTTGACTTTCAAAAACGGAGGCAAAGGCAACATTAAGTACCTCAGGCTTTTCCTCATCCTTGGTCACTAGGTTTCCCCCAGTATCCAGTAAAAGATGGAGGTTCTCCTTGGCCCTTCTTTTATTGCTAATATATTTGTAAAAATATTTTTTATTATCTTTCATGGCAGTGGCCATATCAAGTTCCAGCTGTGTCTTCACCTTTCTAATTTTCTTCCTACATAAGCTAACCATATCCTTGTACTACTCAAGGGTTGTGATGGTCCCTTATTCCACAGGTGAATTTTGGGACCTGTTGAGGTCATCTAGCCCAGTTTTCTGCTCAGAGCAGGACTAACTTCAAATTTAGACTTGAGTTGTTTAAAGCTTCTGGTCTTTGTTGTAGTCTTGCATTTAGAGAAGGAAGTAAGTTTCAAATTTATTTAAAAGGAAACTCATTTTCTGCAGAGAATTCAGGACTTCCAAACAGCTGTTGGATGAAATCTTATTTACAAGGATTACTGTATTGAAGATTCAAGTGTTACTAGTGTTTGCTTTCTACTTTCAGGCAGAGAGAGACACTGTTGGTTCCAGCAACATGGAGGATGATGTCAGCTTGAAGTTCCGTAAGCAGCTCCTGCTCATTGATGAAAATCTGGGGGCTGAAGATGTAGCAGCTTTAAAATTTCTCTGTACTGACTTGCTCCCCTTCAAAAAACTAGAAAGCGTGAAGTCAGCGCTGGACATCTTTCAGCTTCTCATGGCTGAAGACTATCTGAATGAGGAAGATACTTTCCTAATAGCTGAGCTCTTATACAGAATTAAGTGTCACTCCTTGCTCAAGAAACTTGGTTATACCAAGGAGAAAGTGCAAGAATGTCTGCATGAGAAGGGAAGAGTGTCTCTGTACAGGTAAGCTTGCAGTGGGCTTCTGTTCTCTCCATTGCTGCCATCTATGTCATATTGTTTCCATTTCCATTTTTAAATTCTTAGGTTTGTTTTTGTTTCTACACTGTCTTCTGTTCTGCCTTTATCTCATTGGATCTCTCTTACAGGCAGATGCTGTATGAATTGTCAGAGAACATTACCAATGAGATGTTGAAGGAAATCATATTCCTCCTGCAAAACTGTCTTCCAAAGCGATGGAAAACTCGTGTATGAGAGGAGAAAGCCAAATGTGTATATGGTGGGAAGGGAAGAAGGGGGGGGGAATAGGAGGAAAAGTGTGAAGAGAAAAGTATTTGGCAGAATAGGGCATAATCTGCAACTAGGCTAGTCTGTTTATAGGGTTAGCAAGGTGGGAGCTGTTGACAGGTAAGTGTGGAATTTGGTGCTTTGTGTGAAGGTCAGTCACTGAGAGTCCACAGTCTTGCATTAGATCATAAAAAGGTGACAAATCAAATCTTTGCCCTGCTTGAGCCATGTGCAAAGGAGATTCATGTCCATACATCAATGGAACTGTTTCACAGTAATAAAGCCTTCCTGAAGCCAAGAATCATTAATATGGTCTGGGTGAATCTGTTTAAACAAGACTATACCAAATAATAACGCAACCAGTAGCTTTATATGGAGCAATATTTCCACGTTCCATAGTGATGTAAAATTGACTGTTTGGACTTCATCAGTAGGAAGCAAAGCAGATAATTATGTCATTGTTTGAGGCAGACAGGACTGAGGCAGGTTTTGAGTTCTAAGGAACAATAACTATGTTTCACTCTCTCCTTTTGGCTGTCAGTCTGCTCTGGAGTTGCTGATTTTATTGGAAAAACAGAGCCTTTTAACTGAAGACAATTTACAGATTCTGGAGGAAGTCTGTAGGAATGTTTCACCTGATCTCCTGGAAACAATAAACTGCTACAAAAGGACAAAAGGTGAGAAATTTAGGGTCAGTGAGTAAGTTTGCTAAAATGCAGGAAGCTGTAGAAGGGTCTGGTCAACTGAACCTCAAGATCCTATATGTGCATTGCTGGAATGGGAGCTGGAGTGGGATTGCTCATCTTCACATGCGGATTTGGCATAACAGTTTTTAGGTTGCATTACTTCCTAGCTGAATTCTAGTAGGAGCGTGCTGGAAAGTCTGCGGCTACCCAGTCTAGCATATACAGAACAGGCTGGGAAACTGAAAACCTATTTATAGTTATGTTGCACTTCTCCATTTCCCCATGCATAGTATTGAGATGATGATGACTGTCCTGTAAAAGGCACTTTGTGATTTATGAATGCACACTACAATAAGGCAGTTGTCTGCTAATAAACTGGCAACATGAACTGTGTATGCATGTGTGTCTGATAGGTGGTAGGCTTTATTATTAAATGTGTGATTCATGTTATCTGGGGTTATACTGCAGTTTATAGTTCTCCTTCATTTAATAACCTGTGGAGTGACTATAAACATACTGGGGAAAAAGTTCTGTTTCCATTTATTTAAACACTGGGAGACAAATTCTGGGAAGGACAAAGCTATTTCTCCCCAGTAGGTGCAAAGGCACTCAGCGTTTCATGAGTTCCATTCCACCATGCTTTCTCTGTGTTTCGAAGTTGCTTTCTATTCTAACACATCTTTCAGTAAGTGTAGATCCACATTTGCCTAATATGCAGAGTCATACTAGTTTAACTAAAAGGCACTTGGCTTCTCTCATTTTGTCTCTTTCTGCTCTTAGTGCCTCTGCCTCAGCAGGAGAACACTCTGCCAATCAAGGAATCTTCACTGACTCACACTGGAGACATCAGAGTATTCGCTTGCCCGCAGGTACACTGGAGCACATACTGCCAACTTGGGTTTTAGTGACTTGGGGTGTTGAGTTTTTTTCTTCCCTTTATTTTGAAATGGTACTGGCTGTGAGATTTTTTTGCTAAGTCGTCTTACTTGGTTTAGGAAGAGAACAAGAATATTTGTTCAGCATGTAAGAAGTACAGCTGCATATAGTATAAAATGACAGAAGTCAAAAATACTACTGTTGGTCATGTGCAATTGGGGAAAAAATTAATGCTAGGAGGAGAAATGAGTGAGAGAAAAAGCTAGATAGGTGACTTCTAGAGAATGTGTCAGTCAGTTGGTGCTGATTTTTAAGGGTTTTGCTGATCAACACTCAACTGTTTCTAAAGGCTAACACTGTACTTTGATGATCAGTTCAAACTACTGCTAAAGGAAGTAGTTCTATTTTCTTGATGTACCAGTCCTGGATCAGTTAAACCCCTCCTGCAGCTGCATGACGAATCAGACTGGGAAACTGATCAGGGCTATAACTGATCTTTTTGGGGAAAGAGGAGAGGAAGGGAGAGAGTTTTAACCCAGTTCTGAATGAGGAAACCCAGTGGTCTTTGTAAGGATACTCCCAGAAGTGAAGTTCAAGTAGACAAGAACTGAGGAACGTGAGCTATTTAATATTAGAAGGGTTTGCATTACTGCTGCTTTGAGCTATATTTGCTCTACATGTGTGGAGGGTTTGGGGAAGCCAGGGCACAGTAAGAAAATGAACGTAGTTTTATTAAGAAAACACTGAAGATGTCTCTTAGGAAGAACTAGGATCACTAGTTGTAAAGATTTATACTCAAATAATTGACTATCCAAGAGATTTGATGTAAGACTATGTTGGGACCTTTATTTTGTTTATAGTGACTGCCTATCCCTATAGTGAGAGGATCATTTGGAAGTGAAAGAAAATACTTTGCTGTCTCCTTTTATCCTTAAGAGAAAATATAGTTGTTTCCAGCCCTGTGAGATTTGCTGTTAGTGGGGAAGTCTTTTGTCATTTCATTATTAAATGCTTTGCTGCTCTTAGGAATTCAGTATTTTTCTACTCACTACTCAAAAAGCTTTGTATTAAGCCTACTTTGCTAAAATCACTATGAAAACTTATTATATACAATATTGTTTTTTAACATGGTATTCCTCTCAAAAAACAGGAGACCTCAATCAAATCTGTTGGTTTTAATATCAATGGTAAGAATTTCTGAAAATGTTTGTTTTTTATTACCTTTATGTTTAATGTTGCATTCTTTTACTTTCTCTGGGAGATTTCTAGCATTTGGTTTAATGCAACACATTTTCTTGCTGTCTTCTCAGAAGGGTTTTTTGCTTTCTGCACAAATAGATTTGAAGGATTTCTGTTCTTACATGAAAGAGGCAAGAAAACTGACAAATACTGTATACTTTGTCAGTCGTTTACTAGAAACCAGCTAATGTCCTTTCTGGGAAGTGAAATAAGTGCTGTTCTGATTAGAAGTAAAAAGATGATTTCTTTCCTACAAATGAAAAACAAGTTTTCTGTTTAAATATCCCTGGGAGGACAAGAAAATGGGACTTTGACTATTGACTATGTCTGTTTATAAAACTGAGATGTTAATTTTTTGGGTGCAGGATTTTACCTCTGACTTCTTTTGCTGTATGGATCATTATGTTGAAGAAACTGGGAGTGTTGCATGGTAGAGATGGATGTTTTCAATGCATTAAATAGTGTATGATTTGTACAAAAGGGCATTCAGAAGGCAAAGTAAATAAAGCAGCAATAAATAAAATTATATTTCGGATCAGATTTCTGAAAAGATTCTGTACAAATAACAGTGGGTAGTTTGCATCCATCTTTGTGACGCCACATCAAATTGAGCAGTTGCAAAGTATAGCAGTACAGCATCTGTCAGCTCTTTTCCACTTTCAATCTCTGTCAGTACATCCTTGCTCTGAAACTTGGTCTGAGAGTTATTATCACTGATTCAGGAACAAATGAAAAAAAAAAGTCTGTAGGGAGAGCTTCAGTAGTAATATTGCAGATCCTTCTTACAGTACAGTTTATTTTTAAGCTGATACCCAAATGAAAAATTTATTTGAATGTCTCAGGTAGAATCTGTCCTTGTACCGTGGATATCTTTGTTCCACAATACCAATACAAATGAAAACCCTACCTTTGTCACAAAAATATATATAATAAAAATAACTGGAGACATGTTCAGAATAGATCCTTTGAACATGACGATGCTATCTCATACGGAGGAATTATTCCTTTCAATAAAACAGTATTTCAAATACAAAAAGTGCTGTATTGTAGCTAAACTCCTTTTTGCTACATGCACTAATACTGCATTTCTCTTCATAAATATCTATCCTGGGTTTTTTTCCTAGATGACAAAGGAGCTAATCTTACACAAGGCTTCTCTGAAATGAACCTGGAGCTGCCTGGAGAATTCAGCAATGTAGAAAATGAATTCAAGGTTTGAGACAATCTCTTAAATCCTTCTTTTTGAATATATGGGTGTGTGAGGTCTTCATCCCTGTAACGACATTTATCATGCAAGGACATGTGAGATGTCTGTGTGTCTCATGAAGTTTTTTTAATTTTCTGATCAACTGGAATGTTTCAGAGAATATTTTCACCTTGGAGGCCAGAAATTTACCAGTATTGAAAGGTGCGGTGGAGGCCAAACAGGCATAATACCTTTGATGTTATCCACACATCATTGCAGCTGCTTGTCTTCCTGATACAGGCAAAAAAACGTTTGACATTTTCTTAAGTTGTGCATTTTGGAGGTGGCAGCAGAATGTGCAAGACATGGAGACAAACAGCTTCACAGTTTGTTCTTTCTGGATCTGGCTTAGAAAAAGCTTCTGGGCATATTGAAATTAAAAACTATTAGGGGTAGCATGCAAAGATCTTGTTTGAAGAATAAAACAAGGCACAATTTTTTAGTAAGCTGTTGCAGGCATATAACAGTCTTCCTCAACAAACCAGAGGTCTTTGTACAGGAGAAAAGATCCCTTTTGTGGAATCCTTTCTTAGAATCCTTATGCGCACTCTTTTACCGTGTACAGCAGTGTAACCACTGAATTCTCCCTCTCGCTTTTTCCTTCTGATGAGCGTGGATATTGAGGAAGCAAGTTGCTGCATTTGTTTATAGCTATTTCTTTTCTTGAAGTTCCATGCTACAATGTATCTTTTCATCACCTTGTCAGGCTGTGTAGCAAAAGTACTTCCTGCTGCCGTTGAAGGAGCTTGGAGTGCTGACTTCACTTTGTTCTAGTAGAATGCACAAAAGCAGGTGTTTGTTGCTCTCTCTAGTGAACAGAGAAGAACTGGAGTAGTGGGAATTTTTGTTTTAAACCTGAGATTGGACTTGAAGAGATGGTACTTGGAGTTTTGGTGACTTTTCAGTTCTTAAAACATTCTTTCTTAAGAGTGGAAGCTAATTTCCAAGTCTTAGCAAAACTGCTAGTGTGGCAGGTTTATGCACTTCTGAGCTCTCTGTTCTGCTTGCTTCTCTTTCCAGTGGATCAGTATGAACCACCTGCTCCAGGTATTCATCGCTACTCAAAAAAAAAAAGCCAACTCGGATGTCTAACATCTTCTGGTTTCACTGTGAATCCTCTGCCATCTGAAGTTAAAGTATTGGCATGACACTGGAAACAGCTGGGGACTTCTATCCCCATCACCATTCAGATTGCAGAGTTTGACTGCTGAATCCTCCCTTTTGCATACAGATGACCAACCTATCTTTCCTCTACAGTTTGATAGTACAATGACAGAGTGTGCTTGGGGCTTCACCCATGTCCTTTCACACAAGGAGTCACTACTGAGTTCCAGCTTTTCAAAAGTAACCCACAGTCTTAGGTGCCTCTAATTTTTGGATGTCAATTTTGAGACATGGTAAGGAAATATGAGTACGTTGAATAAATTAATTGAGGCTGTAAGCTTTTTTCCTCTTCTTTCTACAGAAGATGACAAGCTACAAAATGGATGGACCACACAGAGGATTTTGTCTTGTTATTAATAATGTTAAATTTGATGGGTCTCTTAAGGAGAGGAAGGGTTCTTGCAAAGATGCTGGTAAGTTCCTGAAGTGAGATTTTTGGAGGATTAGTCTCCCTGTTTGCCCATGTGAGTTGATTGTCTAGTATTGCTCTATATTTTATCGTCTATATTTTAGTTGGTTAATAATTCTCAAAGAGTAAAATGTTTGATATGTGTTAAATTATGTCATTTGTGTATCCTAGGGGAGAAAGGGTTAAAGGAAGAGTAACCACTGAGTTTGTGATGCAGTTGGATCATTCTCGAATCATTTTAAGAATCACTTTTTAGCTAGCCTTTATCTATAGCTATAAGCTACAATAAAGAATTAAAACTAATTTAAATCATCATTCTACATAATAGAATGCAAAATTCCATAATCAAGCAATTCTGCGTGCTTCTTATTTTATTCTGTTCATTCTATTTATCTGTTGTGTATGAAACTCTAATAGTCAAACCTGCAACTGGAAAATAATGATGTGATGAAGGTTTTGAAAGACCTATCCTGAAACTCGGAGGATTCCTCATACTTTCACGTGTCATTTGTGAGCTCACTTAGTGTGTCATTATACATCGCAAAATGCTGTTGTATTTTCTGAAACTTGTCTAGAAAAATCCAGGAGCTCTGTGTTTGAGCTGATGCCATCTTTTTTTTATTCCAGTTAACCTTTAGTTGGTGCTAGTGTAAGGATTAATTTGCAGAAGTGTCAGGGTGTAAGGTCTTTCCCGGTTCAGATTAACTTACATGATGACTTCATAAAATGGTTTCCTACTGCCTCAGTTTTTCCTTTTATCTTTCTTTTAATTACAGGGGAACTGAAGAGAGTATTCACATGGCTTGGTCTGGATGTGAGGACTTACACAGATCTGACATCTCAGGAGATAAAAGATCTCATGCAAACTTGGCAGCGTTTGCAAGATCACAAAGACAGGGACTGTTTTATATGTTGTATTCTATCTCATGGAGAGTCAGGAGCCATCTATGGGAAAGATGAGGAACTTGTATCAATCCGCATGATCATGTCCTACTTCACTGCCAAACAATGTCCACAGCTGGCTGAAAAACCCAAACTCTTCTTTATCCAAGCATGCCAGGGTAAAGACATACAGTGTCCTGTCTATGTTGAAAACGATGCACGAATTCCTGACCCATCTTCCATGCAACAGAGCGTTTCTCCTTCCGAAAGTATTCCTGAAGAGGCCGATTTCCTCCTAGGCATGGCCACAATTGATGGATATGTCTCTTTCCGGCACATTCAACAGGGTGCTTGGTATATTCAGGCCCTGTGCAGCAAGCTACAGTTGTTGGTACCAAGGTAAATAGTTTGCTTAGCTCTTCCATGAAAAAATGGGAAGAATTTCCCCTTTTTTTTTCTACAAAGGCAAATTCACATAGGAACACTAACCCATGTTCTGAGGTGGACAAAATTAGTTAAAGTGATGATTTATTTGCTTGCCACTGATAAATTTACATTAACACTGCTAGTACCATAGAGATAGTCTGGAGAATGTGAAGGTTATTGTAAAAAACCTCAAAACCTCCCATCTATATTCTTTAAGGCAGAGCCATCTGTTTCTTCAATGGATTTATGTAAAAGTAATTTATTCCATTATTTTTCTTTACTGGTTGAATCAAAAAAGGCAGAGTAAGAAAAGGTCTTTTGTTTTTAATATGACTCAAATGAGAACAAGAGAAGAGAAATTTGGAGAAAATGATTTGTTTTCTTTTTTGTATTTTAGATATTTATACTGTATCTTCTAGGTGATCTGGGAGGTGTTAAACGAAGTGCCATCTACTCATTAATAAATTTTTTTTAATTTTTGCTGTCCTTTTGGCTGTAGGGGTGAAGATATTTTGTCGATTCTTACAGAAGTTAATGAAGATGTGAGCAGACGTGTTGATCGCTGGGGGACAAAGAAGCAGATGCCCCAACCGGCATATACACTAAGAAGAAAATTTGTATTCCCAATACCGAGAGACCCTCCTCCTTCACAGCAACATTGAGGCTTTCAAAATACATCCTTTTATCAGCACATCGCGTTTAAATGCAGTTCACCACACTACGTGTTTAAAGCAGTTACCCAGAATCCTGAGGAACTGCTAGCTTCAAGGCAAGTTTTTTTGCCAACCGAACTGTGAAACTGCAGGAGACACAATTAAAACAGTCCATGTGCCAGCTATTTACATCATCTATATAGTCATAGTTGTCAGGGTGGGAAGAAGCATGCTTCTATCATATTAAAATGGTTTTGTACCTGCACAGACTGCAGATACAAAACTGTTTTTCTGACAGCATAAGGGTTGCACGTAGCCTTCCGTATCTAAACCAGGATTATTAATGATCCGGTTTAGGCTCATCATGTTTAATTGTGCAGGCTAACAATTTTAAATCCTGCCTCTAAATCCACTAGCTATGTTAATAGAGAAAGACAAAGGTGGAAATGAAGAGGAGAAAGCCTAAGTAAGTAAGTGGAAAGGATTTCTTCTCTCTCTCACTTAAATTACGTTTAACTTAGTGGAGAACCTGTTAGCTATTGAAATCAGTGTTTTTTTCCACAAAACACCCTGATACCATCTAATGGCTAACATAACCTCATGTACAACGAGGTCTCTCCGAAACTGAGTAAAATCAAAATGCTGCATAATATTCCCTCTGTGAAACCTTGTGAACTGTCATTTCCCCATCACTTCTGGGAAGAAAAGTTAGAGTAGAAGATCTACACACTATGAAATATGTCACTCATTGCTGGATCCGTAGGGGTTTGTCGGATTGATTACCTTTGTTAAGCATTAAATTTTCTGATTATCGTTTCTTGTTTTAAGATCTAAAATGCAGCCGTATGAGAAACAAAGCTTCTTGACGATTAAGCTTTTAACGTAGCATTTTGTGAAATAATGTCATGTTGTTTTGTTATGACCATTTACTATGTATGTCTGCATCCTTCCTGTTAGTTAGTGCATTAAATTCACACTTTTGAAGAGCTTGATGAGATAAAAATTATGCACTGGGGTAAGGCTTATCCTTGTTTCTGACTGACCCCTGCACTTTGTGGGGCTGCATCAATCAGTGGCATTTTAACACCTCAGGGGTTAAGATGAAATGAAACTTAATTTTTTCATCAAAGCACCAATTGCTATATATGATTACTAGCTTTAAGTTAGGGTGAAGGTTTGAAAGAGTACTGTCCAGTGCTGTTGGACACAATTTTTAGCTTGCACTATCCAGGATTTTTAGGAGGGGAGTTTTGCATCATACAGAGCATTGGAGTGATTGAAATTGGTGTTTGCCAAAACATCATGGTCACTTTTTATCATGATGAATTGATAGTTGTGTGACTCATCATGTCTTGAGTCTTCTGAGTTAGTATGGCTGCCATGCTGTAGATAGAAAATGATTTGTCTGTTAGTAGAATATATAACATACTGTGATAGAATAATGAAGTTTCTAGCTCACAATTATTGTTCAGAGTTGGTGCACTCTTATTTTGTATGTTAGGGTAACAATTGAATTTTTATCAGTATGGAGTAAACATTGACAACAATTTTGACCTCATTTTGCGGGATATTGTTTTCATTTTTAAGTTGAGTAGACAGAGAACATCGTTGTGTTATCTTGCTTTCTCTGTAGAGACTTATGCCTGGGTAGTCTCCAGTTAAATCATAGGTGGGTAAAGGCAGTCAGAAGAGCCTAAACTGACTTCCACCTTGGGCTGCCTGGGGAGAGGGATCCACACTGGTGAAATATGAAAGACTAGTAAAGTCTCCCTCACTCATAATACGGCTCACTCAAACGCAGTTTACACTACCATGATTTATACTATTCAGTGTGAATATTTTGCTTGTGCGTATTGAGGCTTGTGCTTATACGGCGGTACGCCGTAATGCTTGGGTGCATGCAGTGGTACTCTGTCAGCACAAAGGCAGGGTGGGCTTATCACTGTAACTGCAGCTGCCTTTCAGCATGGTTATTGGACATTTCTGTGTGATTTCCTGCAGTGTATTGTAAGATTGTAGTTTGAAAGTCTTGGGGGAGAGTGGGTGGGTTTTATACAACTTAGATATTCATTGCTACTTGCTGTCCACACTGTACACCCTCAGTGTAATTCTAGTAATACAGAGCTGTGACAGAAAGAAATCAACCACAAACAAACAAACAGAACATGGTTGGTTTCTGTTGAGGCTTACTGATGGCAAACAGAAGCATGTGCACATGTGCATGCTCTCCACCTACAGAATTAAAAAAGGGTTGTGACTTGTGCAACCCTTATTTAGACAGATTTAAGTGGAACTAATGTAAAAAGAGTCTTTCTGTTGGGGAAGTTGGTGTCTTGGGATCATCACGATCTTAAAGTGGGATCTGTAACATCCACAAGTCTCTGGTGCAGTCCTGTCCCTCCTGACTGTCAGGTTTTACGCAAGAGCTGTGTATCCTGCCTTGTGCTAGTAGAGGCAAGAGTCACTACAGCTGCTGATTATTAGTCAGTAGCCTCAACATTTTCACTTTCTTAAGACCAGCCTTTCTGGCAGAGATGAATTTTTGGCAGGGTGCTTGTACAAAGACTAGGTTGGGTCACTGAGACAGTTCTAGAGGAAACTGAAGGGACAAAAGCAGGATGCAGGGAGCTGAGGGAATTTTGAGAGACTGTAAATTAACAAAAGGACAGGAACATTTTGAGGAAGGGCAAGAGGAAGAAGTAAGAAGTGAAACAGTAAACACAAAGAGGAAGAACAGTGCCAGGGGGGCTGGTCCTTGAGACTGCTGCATGATGGGAGAAGCCTTTATCTGGAAGTAGCCAAGCTGGTTTGGTCTTGTCTGCAAATATTTTTCACACAGTGCTGATCACAGCATTCTTCCTCTTTCAAACTGCAACTGGGGTCTTGAGTCAGTTAAGACACGGAGGAGCTAATGCAGGGAGAGAGACACGGAGACATAGGATGACATGGAGACACAACCATTTTTGACCTGAAGATCAGATAGTGCTTGTGGTGTCCCTCTGTGCTGCTCCCGGCCTTTGGATAAAAGTGCAACTCATGCCGGTGAATTAAGTCAGACACATTTTCTGAACTGTCACTGGTGTGTGCCTTTTGGAAGAAATTTGTATGGCTCATTCTATCAACAGGTATGTTATCATTTCGAGTGTATAAAGGTAGATAGGTTGAAATCAAGGAATGATTGTTTTAATCGCAAAATGTTAACAAATTTCAGCTGTCCTGAATGTCTTTCTTCATAATGCTGACTTTACAAGATTCAGAGAGTCTGGTAGCTGGTACTGATTGCTGGTCATATATTTCTTGCTGCAAGGAAGATACTGGTGACCTGCGGACCATACCAGGAACCTTACCATTGAAGGCACAGTTCTATACTTCAGAGAGGTTGAAAATGCCAAAAGTTGCTGAAATTCCCTTGTAAATTGAGATAAATAATTTCAAATGAATGTTTAACCTTCCAGTTCCCTGTATTCACTGAATTTTCAAGTGAGGAAATAATATTCCATGAATGTGCAATATTAAAAATAGGTTAGGGTGAGTTGGAGAGAGCCTTCAGAGAGGGGAGCTAAGTCGTGGAGGATCTGGTGACACAGCAGGACAGTGAGACTGAGATATTTTTAAATGGGAGGATATAATTGATTCACCCTTCCCTCACTGTCTTTTAATTAGGATTTGTGTATGGGAGCAAATATACTGAGCTGTGCTGTATGCTAGAAAGTTTTGGCTATGCTGTTTAGTGCGTGGCCTTAAAATGAAAGCAAAAACGGGTTACTTTTGTGACTTATTTGCCAGTTTTTTTCACAAGCACTGTAACGATTTCCTGAAAGTGTAACCATGATAAGTGGAGTATGGAACTGCTGCATCATAACTACAGCTTATTATTTTGCTAGAACACATTTTCTGTAAGTCACATGTATCACAGTACAAAGGGCAGTACTTTTCCTGGAACTTTGGAGACTATGCATGTCTCACTTTTTGCAGAGTTGTTCCAGCAGTCATCAGCCTGTCTTCCCATGTAAGTGATTTAAAATTATTATTCTTATTACTATTAGTATTACTATTGATAATAAAGGTTGCTTTTTTATCAGTTGTGTCTTTAATTTAGGAAAGTGGGAGAAAAAGAGACAGTTAAACATTGTTTTAGTGTGCTCCCTGTATTTACAGACAGGCTTAAATATGGTGTGTAGGTGGCACATCTGTTCTAATTGCAATAATTTTGTGGCTTTGAAACTTACAGCCTTTGAGAAATAAAGATGAAAATTTCCTTTACCAGAAGGATTTACTTTTATAAGCACATGCCTCGTATGATTTATGTGAGAAAAAGAAAATAACTTCAGAATGAGCTACCAAGAAAGTATTCTTCTTCCTGTGTGGATATAAAAATACACAGTCAGATCCGAGATCATTGAATCGTGAGATTAAGCACAAATGATTCATTCAGTTACTAGTGGCTTTGTGGTAATACAGGATGAATGGTATGAATTCTGGTCTGTGTAAAAGTTCAGTCTGAATGGATTTAAAGAAAACAGTATTTGGGAGCAGAGCATGAATTGTATATGCTGCATCACAATGCATGTTTTGCTGTTTTATCAGGTTTTTTGATAGACAAAAGTTTAAGATTCAGTTATACGTTCACTCTTTCTAACAATGCTGACCTTGCAAGGGTATGCCACAAAAAGCTGCTTTGCTATAGAGTGGTCCTTGGAGGAGAGAGGACTACAGTTTTTTGCTAATTATTTGTTTTAAATATTTACAGTAGTACTGATTCAGTTAAGTCAGCTGGGCTACTTTGGAGTTACTAGCCCTGGTATTGAAACACTTGCAGTAGCAGTAACATTAAAATGGATGCCTAATATTCAGTAGTATAGGAGTAGGAAGTTTTGATTTGCTGTTGTCAGCATTTCTGTCTCTCAGTGAATTCAATGGGACAAGAGACTTCTACTGAATGCATTTCTACAGAGTTTCTCTTCAGAGATTCCTAAGTGTCTTAGATCTAAGGCTGAGAGAATGATGTGGCAAATGGTTCTCATACCAGAGAGGCAGTGGAGGCAGGTCTTTTAAGTGCCAGGGTGAGATAGTTGAAAGGCTTGCACTTGGTATTTGCTAACTTTCTCATGCTCAAAAGTTCAATCCATAAGTAAAGTTTAATATTTCTAAAGCAGTTGGAGGAAGTGGTGGAGAAAGGAGGTGGTATTTGACACTCTCAGTGAAACAGAACTGATTTGACAAGAATGCTCCTGGCCTTTTTAAAAAAGGTGGACATCTGTACTTGATTTGAATGTTGCAAATTGATCGAGAGCTGGGAACAATTTTACTTGATGCAGATAATCCAAAACAGGAAGAGGTGCTTCGGCTGCGCTGACCAGGGTCACAAGCAGTGTATAAAGAAAGGAGAAGCCAGATATCTTAGAAGACTTTATACTCATGTGGACTCTTACCTTTGCTAAAAACCTTTATCTTTGTTATGGTGTAAAAGCTATCATTCTCATTTACTACCTAGTCCATATTACAGACTGGCAAGTGGCTCTTGCTCCCAAATAGGATCAAACCTAAAAAAAACCAAAACCAAACCAGAACAGCAGCAGCATGCCAGGACTGTATATCCTGCATGTTGCTTCTGGCTATTTAGACACTATAGAAAGCAAGAACAATCCCCGACTTTCTCTCTCAATTTCACTTACTACAGAGTTTTTTTATTCCTTGTTAAGTCAAAAGGACTGAAAGAGCTAAGTATCAAAGCTAAGATAGCAAGACAGCCTCTCTTTACTGAAGTACTTTTGATTCCATGTATTTATTTTTGGATATTCTACATGATGTGATAACATTTTATAAACATGTTGCACTGCTGTTACTGACAAATGAAATCAACTTCTGTTTGTGTTTAGATCCAAATCCTGATGTGAAATGAGTGCAGACTTCCACAAACTACTTTTTGACATTTCTGAGGCTTTGGTCACAGATGAACTGGCGGCTCTGAAGTTCCTCAGTCTGGAGCACATCCCCATGAGAAAGCTGGAAGCCATTCAGGAGCCCAAGGCCTTCTTCGAAGCACTGCAGGAGAAAGACATGATCGAGGTGGAGAACCTGTCCTTCCTGAAGGAGCTGCTCTACCGGATCAATCGGATGGACCTCCTGGCTGCCCTTCTGGGCTCCAGCCGAGAGGAGATGGAGAGGGAGCTTCAGATGCCCAGTAGAGCAAAGGTGTCAGCCTACAGGTAGGCACAGAAGTAGTAAACCTCTGCATGCAAGATGTACAACAGTTCTGTTGTATACTGCCTTGTTTTCTATCTGCACTGTTGCCGTATGGCTACCTGCCATTTTAAGTTTTGCATTTTGCAGGTCAAATGTGTAATTGTGGTGTTTGCTTCTCATAACTTTCTTTATCAATCTTTCTTTATTGCCAGGCAACTGCTATATGGAATTGCAGAAGACTTGACTCTAGATGATGTTGAATGCATGAAGTTCCTGCTCAAAGAAAAAATACCAAAGAACAAGCTCCAGGATAATGCTGTAAGCAAAGTGATCTTGATAAGTTTCTTGCAAGGCTAGTTCAGAGTCTGCTAGTTCTTGTAAGAAGGGAGAAAAGAGAAAGCAGTCTGCTTTTAACTAAAATCTGTTGTTGAAAGAATTGTGGTGTTAGCTGATAGCTGCTGTGTGAAAGAACAGGCCCTTTTTTTTTCTCCTTGTATCTTTACTCTTTTTTTCTCTCCTGTTACTATTTTCCCTCCACCACCTGTCTACCTAATGTTTTCTTCTAGTTTGATACTTGTATTGTAAGTGATGAACAGTGTTATAAAAATGCTTGGTATTATTAAAAAGCTTCCTTAAAATCCTTATTGTATTGTGGCACCAATAGGAAAATTAGCAGATTTGCCTCCAACTT
This sequence comes from Aegotheles bennettii, assembly GCA_013398125.1. NCBI lineage: Eukaryota > Metazoa > Chordata > Aves > Caprimulgiformes > Aegothelidae > Aegotheles > Aegotheles bennettii. The sequence continues at coordinate 238,918 of VZRW01012963.1, forward strand.
GGTGGACTATTGAGCTTTGAGAAACGCAATTAGCCCTGAACACTTTTTCTGTAATAGAAAATGTAAAATGGCACAGCTAAATGACTTAACAGCACTTCATCTGAACACAGAGGCATAACAGGATGCCATGTTGTTATCCACATCAGTGCTTTTGTGTTTCTTCAGTTGCATTGCATCCTGAGCCTTGTTTTAATAAGATTTGGAAGGAAAAGAAATTGGTCTTTACCTGGTCAGTCTCTGGGAGTGAGGATGTTGTCTTCTGCTCTGTCCAGAAGTGTCTGATACTGCAGTTATCGAAGGTCACTGTATGAGTTTTGGTTATGTATTTTTGTTTTCCCAGTCAATATTGAAGGTCTTACTGGAAATGGAAAGAAACGGGATAATTAAAGAAGATGACCTGGCAATGCTGAAAGATATATTAGAGAGATTTAGACCTGACTTAAAGAAAAAAATTGATGCCTATGAACTAAAAAAACCAGGTAAATTATTTAATCTGCTGTTTAAGACTAGAGCTGTTTTTTCTTGTGTTTTTTGTGTCTCCATCCTTAGCAGCTTAGGAATCCAGAGATGAGAGAGACCTTACAGTATCCTAGGACAGGCAGAGTATCTGTGGTTTTTGAAGTTTTCTGCTACTTCATTATCCCATCATACCATCTTGTATCTCCCCTTGATATCTGTTCTGTGCCTTGTAAACAGTCTGCTTCTCCCTCCTCTTTGACTTAAATGCAATTTTTCTCTTCAGCAAACAGTGCCATGCTGGTTTTGGACCAGGATAGCTTTTTAGTCACTGAAAGAGACTGGAGGTGACAGTTGTCTTGGGGAAACTTGCACTGGGAGATTGTCAGCATTATTTTCTGTTATTCAGGCTGTTTGCTCTTAGTCAAAGAAAATATTCCTGGGGAGCAGGTACCTGGTTAAAGTGTAACCATTAGCTTTCTGTACCAGATGTGAAATTTTAAAGACTTCAGTGTATCTGGCCTGTTGCAGCTGAGCTGGTGACTTGTGACACCACAGCTGGGTCTTACTCTTTGAGAAACAGAATGTGTCAACTAACAGCCACTAAGACCAATTAAATTTTTCCCCAGAACCTCCTTTTGGATGACTCAGGACATGTGTTTCCTTAAACACATCTATACACCCCAGGCAGTTCTCTGCAGAGATACCGACTAGTTTCCCCAGCCTGTCTTTGTAATGTGCTTGTGTCTCCAAAAGAGCAGAAGAAAATTGCCAGGGGTGGCTAGTGTTAGCAAGCCTTGTGTCAGGGGAATGGCCTTCTAATAGTGTTATTATTTTGCTCCCCTTGGTAAGTAGAAAAAAAGCATATCTTGTAGATCTTGTTGCCCTGACAATTAAATTCCACTTAAACATGTCTGTGCAACTTGTAAAAGCTGTACTGTGATTTACTTCCTTGGGTAGAGCCATGGGTTTGATGATTTGTTCACTTATTTCAGGAAGTTGTATTCAAAGAAGCGTTTTGCTGCTTTGAGGAGATCTTCCATTATGTTGGTATTCTGCATCCTTGGTGTGTCCACCCAAACAGTAAAGTTCTCTGGAGAGAATGGCCTCAGAAATAAATGAACTAGCTGTAGTGTACCGCTGTACAAAACAGGTCTTCTCTTTCACTTAGGTATCCCATAGTGGAGATGCTAGTGAATGGCTTGCCTGGGGTGACTACTCACATTCAGCCTTTTATTATCTGGTTCTTGCTATCAGTAAAAGAGCAGAAGAGAAATGGAGCACAGCTCTGCACAGCTTCAATAACCAGCAGTCTGTGAGACTGGAACCCTGCTTGGCCCAACTCTACAAAATGATGTCTCAGTGATGTAGAAACCACCCTCCACCTCACTCCTTGCACTGTTTTTTGTGTGTTGGAATATGCACAGTGGAAGATTTATCTCTTTACCCCTAAAATGTTCCATTTATCTTCTCCCTTTTAGAAAATTATTCTAAGGAAAAACTCCACTATCCAGTGCCTGTGTCTGTGCATCCAGAAGAACAAGGAGCAGAGAGAGAGAAGCTACACCTGGTGAGAAATAGCTTAAGATTACCTTTGAAGTATTTTTCCAATTCCTGGGGGATAGGGGGAGCGGGAGCATAAATTCTTATGATTAAGCAGGTGGAAGAGCTGAAAGAGAGGGGTTCTGGCTTTATATGTGGGCCTTGGAACAATTCCTATTTTCAAAACAAGATCAAGCCTTGTTCCTTTGTGAGGACCTAACTGTCAGCAACCTTTTAGGCAAGAAATGAAGGAGTAGCTGTTGTGTGAAGAAAACCAATCTTAACGATAATAGAGACCGGGACATTAAAATTTTGTCCAGGATACTCATGGACCATATGGGAAGGGAACAATAGAATCTGCTACCTCACTAGAAGCCCACTGGGACTCTCGGAGGGAATGATAGGGTGCAGGAACTTTTCCTCTGCATGTTCAAATTTGTTTTTCTGGATATTCACTTTCTCCCATGCTAAAATCATATCCTAACCACAGAGAGAGAGGAGAAGGGATTCAGGGAGACAAAGCAGATTCCTCTCCCCTGTAGCTAGCTTGTATTCTTAGGCTTTCTCTTCCTTGTATTTTTGCCTTCGTGACTTTTTTGCACCTGGACATGAAGGACAAGCAATCTGTATATAGCATATTTCTCTTTTGGATGCTTGGCACTGCTTTCTTATCTGCTTTCTTTGTTTTTACAGCTTGTAGAATCATATAAGATGAAAAATAATCCCCATGGTTACTGTGTGATTCTTAACAACTACATTTTTAAGAATCCATTTGAAGTCAGAGAAGGAACAGTGGAAGATGGAGGTAAGTAATTTTTAAATCCAATTACTGGTTTGTTTTTTCTCTGATAATTCTCTGAGACACTTATCTAATCTTTCCTGTGAAGAAGAAGCATGTGTCCACTGAGCTCCTTTGCCTCCAGAGTAACTGAAATGACAGTCACTGTAAAAACTGGAAATACGCCACTTCCAGCAGTTTAGCTGATGGCTTAAAGAAGGAACAGCTTTCTGTTCTAGGTAAAAAGCATTGTCTTAATTGATCATATGTACCAAATAGTGAAGGAGGGATTACTATTCCACCTTCTCACTTTTTGATTGCTTTTAATTCTTAGCTATCATGGAGTGATATTTTTAAGTCCTTAAATTCTATTTAATGCTCAAATAAATGCTACTGCTTTATCATTTTCCTTAAAACCTGTCTTCCTGCAAGAGTCACTTTCAAGATAAACAAGAGTTTATCTTAAAAAAGTAAAACCTGTTTCATGAAAGCGGACATCACTGATATTTTAACTCCCTCCCGCCTGTCTACATGCTGCTTGCTTCCCAGCAACTCTCACCACCCACACAATAATGAAGTCAATATTTGCTGCAAAGTCTGCGTAGCATTTGTTAGTGGGTTACCCTGCCTTCCTTCTTGCTGCATTGATCATTCTCACAGAATGAGGGCCCTACTTCATTTAAGAGTGGCAGAATTTGTCATTCTAAAGAGATACCTCTTCTTCAACTTGCTAAGTGTGGTTCTAAAGCATCTGAGATTACTGTGCAATGCACAGTTACAGCTTGCTTTAACACAATAAGCTTCACTAATTTGTACCAATTAATCCAATAATCTGAAACCTATTTTTGTTTTAGATAGCATGACACATAAGCCAGTTGTGTTTATAAAAAATAAAATTAGGCATTTGGGTTTTTATTATTAGATTTGGCAGGCTAAAAGTCAGTCAGGTGGGATTATTGGTGGGATCTGAACACTTCTGTTAATACCTGTTCTACCACACAGACACTGATGTTTCATCATCTTACTTGTCACTGTTTAACAAGTGCCTTCTGACTTTTTTCCCCAGAGGCTGTGAAGAGGGTCTTTAACTGGCTTCAGTTTGAGACAGTTGAGCACATGGATCTAGAAGCAAAGCAACTGTATGCGAAAGTTAAAGAATACAGCAAAAAAGATCACAGTAACATGGACTGTTTTGTTTGCTTCATTTTTTCCCATGGTGAAAAAGACAAAATAAAAGGTGTTGATCATGAGTTTGTAAATATTAAAGACTTACTTTCCTGCTTCAGTGGATCTAATTGTCCTTCTCTTGCTGGCAAACCCAAGCTGTTTTTCATCCAGGCTTGCCAAGGCTCTGTTGGTCATCCAGCTGTCACAGTAAAAGAAGACTTTTCTGGCCATCTTGAGACGGATGCTACCCCTCTGAGTTCTATTCCTGATCAGGCTGATATTCTGGTTGGCATGGCTACAGTGGAAGACTATGAGTGCTACCGCTGTGTAGAGACTGGCAGTGTTTACATTCAATGCCTCTGTGACAAGATGGAGTTGCTTTGTCCACTGTAAGTACTATTTTTAATCCATGTACATTTGAAGTATTGCATACTTCAGCATGCTGTGCTGAGACATCTGTGTTTTGTATTTGTGCTGTATAATGCTTTTCACCTGCAGTACAGTGCAGAAGAGTAATTATTCTGGAATTGGGCATTGTTGTTCTACAGATAAACCAAAGTACAAGTGACTTCCCCTAGTTTGCCTATGACAGAACCAGGGTTGTAGTGCTGGAACATTACATATAAATGTGTGTGTGTGTGCATGTTTTTTCACATTTTTTTGACTGATAAATAATTTTTCTTCCAGTTACACCTGATGAGAGGCAAATCTGTTGAGTGATTATGCAGACAAAAAATCAGTGTTCTTCACTCATAATTTTCATTGTTGCCTCCCTCAAATCCCCATTATAAACCTGACTTAGAAAACAGAATTTCTCTTCACACATCACTTTTTCATGATGAAAGAGGGCTTGGAGAGTGCATAGGTTTGGTTCTGTTTCATCTTAGTGCGCCTTTCTGGCTGTAACCAAAGCAGGGGACTCTGTCTGCTGGTACAGCGATGCTACACGGAGGTTGCTTTTATTCCCCCAAGCACACTGAATTCTGTAGTTACACATGGTGTGTGCAATTTCAGTGACAGGCAGAGCGAGGGGAAGATACTAGCCTTCCCTGAGGTACCACTTTGTTGGTGCAATCACAGATCAGCTTCTTGGCCTAGCTGCAAGTACCGTGTATTTCAATGTAACTTTTCTTCTTTTTTGTTCAAGCCGCAAGGATCTCATAACCATCCTGACAGAAGTGAACAAGGAAGTGGCAAGAAGAGTATTAAATAAATGCAAGCAGATGCCAAAGATAACATCAACCCTACGGAAGCAATTGATCTTCCAAATTCCACAATGTCAGTCAGTTGAAAAGTAGAAAACTGGTAATACACTAATCACATCTGGAATGGGCTTCCACAGGGAAGAGAATTTGCAAGAGAAATTATCTGGATCTTTGTAATTAGCTCCAGTCCTTCAAGGGGCCATAGGACTTAGATTTTCCGATTCCCATGTTGAATCAGTCTCCTGGCACCTAGATCTGTAGCAGTCTGGTGAGGCTGTGGAGGGGTGCAGATCTGGCTTTCTGACCTGCAGAAGCAGTGGAGTCTCTTCAGTCTGGGTTTCAAGTGAGGAAGCACTTCCAAGTAGTATGATTTTTAAGAGTTATTGGAAATACCAATGGAAGTCACATTTGTGTCCCAAGTTGTTAATAAATCCCTGAAATCTGAATTAAGAGCAGATAGATTCAGAATGCTGGATCCCTCTGCAGGGAGCATGTGTGAGATTTTAACTGATATACCCAGTGGTGAATCGTTGGCTGTCTCTGGAAGCTGCATAATTTTTTGTGGAATATAACATCCGTATCCAGAAAGACCAAAAGAAGATTATTATGATAATACAAGTTTGGTTATTTTCCTCCAAATATTTGGTTTGTTTTATGTTACTAGTTTACTTGTCTCAACAGCACTGCTGTTCATGATTTTTACTAGTAAGTGTTCTAATTGTGTTTTTTCTCGGAGCTCTCAGGGGACAGTCTGTTTTGAATAGTTGTTGGCCACTGGAAGGAAGGTCCCACTCCATTAGATCCCGCTCCATTAGATGCCTTCTCCTCCTGGCAACTGACTCTAACTCTTGTGGTCTCTTTGTTTATGCTGTAATAAATACTGTTGGGTTTTACATCACTTTTGTTAGTGGTGTATTTTGTCTTTGAGATGAGGGGCAAACAGCATGACAAACGCTTCAGCAGGAGTAGTTATTTTTCCTCTCACTGAGGTGTTTGATGGCAGCCACCCTGAGGGGTAGGTGTCCTGGTTTGAGCCAGGATAGAACCAATATTCTTTTAGTAATTTTACTTTTAAGTTAAGTCTCTTCTAAGTGACTGCACTTGCTGAAATTAATTGCATGTTTTTCAGTCAGTGCCTGCCTCTAGGACTGATAATGCTTCATGTTTATAGTTACTGCTGGAGAATGGTATGCAGAACCAAGGCCACTGCTTGGTTCTGATGAACATCTTATGCTCCAGAAACAAAGGGGGAGCAGGAGGGGTCACACCTGTGACCCTGCTACAGAGAGGAGCAGACCAGACAGGTGACCCAAAATTGACCAGACAAAGTATTCCATCCCATACGTGTCATACTTGGTATAAATCTGAAGGATCATGAGGGTCAAGCTGCAGAGGTGGAAATTATGTTATTCAGTGGCATGAATCCTTGCCCAGGCATTTGCATCTTGCTACCTATTAACTAAATTTAACATCAGTTTCCCAGAGAACTGTTTATGTCCACCTTCCACAGGAAGTTTGTCATTCTCTCCACCAAAGTGGTTTTAGGGTGACTTGTTAATGTGCTGCTCTTGGTACAGGCTAGTGGTACACGTGAGGAGCCTGCCCGTGTTCAGATTGCTGCCAGCTTCTCCCACTGCATGGGCTGCTGTATGTGCTTTGCCACCTCTGTAAAGGTTCACGCTTAGTTCTCAAAGTGGTGCAAACTTTAGGTAGGTACTGAAGAGTTGTCATTAGTTGAACTGTTGGCTATGTCTGTGGTCTGCAAGATCTCCTGCAGGAAATCTTGAAGCCCAGGGAGAAGTGGAAACGAAATGCACATCACTGAGGAGATCAAGCTGTGCAGCAGGGAGGCCAGAGCTAGATTTTTCCCAGATGATGTTGGGTGTCCAGCCCTTGCTGGTTACCCTTTTTATTCTGACCCCTAACTAACATGGTCACATTCAGATCTGCCTCTTTTCAACTACAGACATGTCAAATTATGAGCAGAGAATTGCATGTTTAATCTGCAATGATTTCTGTGCAATGCACTAAAAAATATAGTTGAGATCTTTGGGAATTCCTTGATACCCTTTTCTTTCAACATGAACAGGAATTCCCCAGGCCCAAATGTGGCTGGCTCCTGTGGATGCCAACTGTAATACGTTTCTAACTAGGTGCAGCATTATTCTGGACATGTCTTCTGAGTTTGGCCTAAGTGTTTTACAATAGTTTTATATTTGTGTAGCCACTTTGTGTTTAAGCTGGTTTGTCCAGACATATCAGTGCAAAGAGAAGGATCCATACATCCTTCAGTCTTATTTACTGAGGAGCGCGTGTTTTAACACAACTTGAGGGCTTATTAGCTCGTGGGCTGTTAAGAAGTGTCTTGCCATGTTCAGATTGCCTCCACCTTTGACCCAGATTGCCACACATGTAGTAATCTTGCATAGGGTTTTGAACACTTACAAGCCACTTCTGTGATAACAATGTGAAGATTTCTGCTTAATGTATTGTCAAACTGTTTTTCCTGGTTTTGGGGGTGGAAAGGATTCTGATTGTAAATCACTGCTTAGTGAGAACACTATTTGGACAGTATTGTTGTCCCAAAATGGGGTTCATCTACCTGGTATGCAAGTCAGTGGCACACAGAGTCAAGGTATTAGCAATTTATTAGCAGTTCTGCACAGAAGGGGCTGCCAGGGGGTATTCCCACAAAGCTGGCACACACAGCATTGGAACAGTCACACATTTATACGTTATAAAGTAACATATTTAGTATTATTCGTTGTTCACTAGGTTTTTACTGGTGCTTACAATCCTTTACCTTAAAGCTGGTTGGTGTAGAATATCCTCATCTTCACGTAAAGGTAATTTTACTGTGCAAGATCAGCAGGTGAGGGTCTTTGAGCAGAGGCAGGTAACTTATGGAGGCGTGGTTTTCATATTACAATTAGTCAAGTTCACCTAAAGGGCACATGTTTAGCTGATTCATGGTGGTACAGCCAAGCTGCTTGGATAAGCAGCCCACCAAAGGTTCTGCTACCTGGGTTTAGGTCTCTTTGTTCCTTCTCTTCCATTGTCTTGTCAAGAGGTGCTTTTTCTTAAGTTAGTTAAGAACTACATCCATAAAGATTTTGATGTCAGTGTGGATGCTCGGAGGGTGGCTCTTCTGCTCAAGGTGAGCAGTAACGTTCGGTTTCAGAAGGATGAAATGCCAACTGGTAAAATCTCTTCCCTCCGTGCTCCCGTTGTTGTGTAATGCCACGTGTCAGGAGCGCTGCACCAGAGGGTGTAGCAGAGGAGAGGTGCACCATCCCAGCATCTTAGGCCATCACGCGGTGCTGCTGCCGGCCCACTCCTGTTGCTAGAATGGTCTTCAGTGAATCTTAAGGGGTGGGAAGGAGCTGGTTTTGAGGCCGGTGGCATTTAGGGTGTGGGGCCGAGGCATTGTCTGCCATCAGCCTCAAAAGGCTCGCAGGGAGGAAGTTGAGTCAGTGGTGTTAGGAGCTTCTTTCTGCTAGCATGAAAATGGCGATGAGCTGTGAGTGCCTTCGGCTTGGAGAGGTGATTGCAATGAAAGCCTGGGCTGGAGGAGACCTTCAGACCTGCCCCCATGGGTTCCGCTGCCTCAGGACTGGACTGAAGAGCAGTCGGTGCCTCACAGCTGCGAGCGGAGGGGCCCGGGAACGCGTCCGAGAGCAGCTCTCTCTGGCGGACGCGCAGTTACTCAGTTAAGCTGTGGGGTTTTTGTTTTGTTTGTGTTAAGTTAGAAATCTGGGAGGAACTACAGCTCCCAGGGGCCCGGGCGCCGCCTTCCGCCCGCCCTCCCCAGCCCGGCGGAAGCGCGGCGGAGCGGCCTCTGCCCGCGCCCGGGGCTGGCGGCGCCACGGAGCCATGGAGCTGCCGAGGCTGCGGCTGCTCGTGGTCAGCGAGGAGCTGGGCGAGGCCGAGCTGGCGGCTCTGAAGTTCCTCAGCCTGGAGCACGTCCCCATGAGGAAGCTGGAAGCCATCCATAAGGCGCAGGACTTCTTCGAGGTGCTGCAGGAGAAAGGCATGATCGAGGCGGGGAACCTGTCCTTCCTGAAGGAGCTGCTCTACCGGATCGGTCGGATCGACCTCCTGGAAGCCCATCTGGGCTCCAGCCGACAGGAGATGGAGAGGGAGCTTCAGGTCCCCGGCAGGGCACGGGTGTCGGCCTACAGGTGAGCGGCGGGCGGCCCGAGCTCGGGTGCCCTTCCCGGGCGGTCGGGCTGCGCTTTCACCGGCGAGCGGCGCGCCGGGGCGGGCACTGGAAGCACACACGGGTCTCCCGAGGGAAAGCAGGGCCAAGCCGTGCAGAAAGCTGAAATTTCTGTCCGGTAAAAGGGAGAAAACCAGAGCGGCGCCTCCCCGAGCCGCTGCGCAGCCCCGAGGCCGCCCTGCCCGGGTGCGCCCCTGCCCGCCCAGCCCCGGCGGGTTTCAGCCCGGCTCGGGCTTCAGCAAAACCGAGGTCGCCTTAATTGCAGCTGGAAATGGTTTGGCTTCGGGCTGTGCTGGGACTGACGCCCCCCTTAAAAAGGCAATGAGGGGGTTGTGTGTTTGGGGGACGGGGCGGTGCAGCAGTGCAGCGTTACACTGCCCGAAGGGGCAGCCTTGGGAACAAGAGGACACGGTGTCCTCCGCTTCTCTTTCTAGATACCTGCTCTTCCAGCTGTCGGAGGACATCACCGAAGATGAGCTGAAGTCTTTGAAGTTTCTTTTGGGGAAAGAATTACCAAAATGCAAGCTAAACCCGACAACTGTAAGAATTTCTTTAATACTTTTATTTATTTATTTAAATTATTATTCTAATCCACAGAGACATTTGGTTTGCTCTGAGGGGAATGAGTATCACTCTTCTTACGGTGTCACCCTTCTTATGGCGAAAACACCATAAGAAAAAGGATGTACCTGAGAGGGATTATAGGCTTGGTGTGGTGCATATGGGACTTGTCTGTGCCAGTGTTATGTGTAGCTTTTGCAGCAGTGTCACAGCCTGGAGAGCATGGGCCAGCCCTGTGCCAGGCACAGAGGCCTTCATGTCCAAGCATCCTGCAGACCCCAGGGAACACAGTGGCTTTGATCAGTGGAAGACTGATAAGCACATTCACTCATCTTGCCCAACTGACTTTCTCTTGGCTGCTTTCTAAGCCAGTATCAAACACAGAAAATCACCCACTGTGGCTATTACTTTACGCTTTTGTTCTGTTTATTTCCAAACCCAGAAAATACAAATCTAAGCAGCAGATCCTTAGCAAGGCAAAGGGCCAAGAGCTTGGCTTTTACAATAGCCTTGCAGGAGATCCAGCTGCTTTTACACCATCTCAGCCTGTGGTTCTGACAGCTGGGTACTTTGTTCTGTCTACTGAAAATGCTTTTAGCATTTTCCCTCTGTTCTTAGAGAGAGACTGTGACTATCTAGTGACAGCTGTTCTAGTAAATCATCAGGGCGATGCTGTACTCTGCCACTCACAGTTTGGCAGGAGCTGCTGTCTCTTGGGTCCCCTTTTGCTTCAGAGCAATCTCTACACCATAGTTTCATGGCTATACCCATTTTTGCCATTGCTCAAGTTGGTCACTGCAGTGGTTCTTGTGTTTCAGTTAAGTGCACAAGATAGCCACTGGAAGTCGAATGAATTAAAGCAGTCATTAAAAATTACATTATATATTTCTGTACGGTTACTATCAGATCTCCTGGATTAGATCTTATTAGGTCACGGCATCTCTGAGTTGTGCAAGGGAAATGAGTATGTTTTGAGACAAAGTTTGTACTTGTAGTACTTGCAGGTTTTGATAAACTAGGTTTAATTGACTCAGCAGAGGTCTCAACTGAGCTACCAGTCAGCTGGACGCACTCTCTGGGTCGCATGTGCTGTCAGTACATTGAAGCTTAGGTGCACGTGCACATGCTGCAACTTCCCTCCCAGTGGCAGCATGGATGTGCCCTAAGAGCAAACTACCTTTCTAATTACCCAGACAACGCTTGACGTTTTCATTGAGATGGAGAAGAAGGGGATTTTGGGAGAAGACAACCGAAGTGTCCTGAAGAGTGTCTGTGCAGAAATTAACTTCAGCCTGTTGAAGAGAATTGAAGAATATGAATTAAAACTATTTGGTAAACCAAACCAAACCAAAAAGGCCTCTCTCCTATAATTGTTCCTGAAGTGACACATAAGTATCATACAGGACTAATAATGAATGCTTTTCAGGTGAAGAAGAGATGCTCATCACAGAGGAACAGAGGGGCAACACAGGAGGCCCCCAAGGTAATTGGAACTCTCAAAAAATGTTTAGATTTTCACTCTTCAGCTTTTAGACTCTCTAATACCACTTGCATCTCACTTCTTTACAAAGGTGCCTCTCTAAAAAGAGATCAAGTATCCAGTTATTGACTAACTAATTGCAATACATTTTACTCTCTTTTAATTGATTATCTCGTGGCTTATAGCTAACAGGAACAGTGGTTCAGCTACAGCTTAGTGTTTTCAGAGAACAGTTTTACCCTGGGAGGTACTTGTGGAGATGGAGAATAGGAACAGAGTGTCTCTCCTTTCTCTAGTGCTACATTCTGTACTTAAACTGTTTTGTCTGTGTTCAGCCCATGCTAGGTGGCTCATGTCATCTGTGGCACCTGATGCTCCTGGCAGTTGGAATGAATTTTCCCAGGTAAGTCAGTTTGCTTCTTAGAAACATCATCATTTTGTCATGTAAGAGATGATTCCTCCGTGAGGTGAACAGTTACAAATTATAAGCCCAACTGCTAAAAGCACTGTCTAGAAATAGAAAAAATGCACCACGCTGTAACATCTTTTATTCTGGAGCTAAGTCACAGTCAGCAGCTGCTGTAGTGTTAAAACTGCAGAAACATTTGCAAAGGTGGCAAAATAGGCCACGTGTATTATAGTGGGAAATATGCAGTTGAGGTGGTTGGGCATGGAGAAGTGGGGGAATGCAGCACCCATGGGGGCTGAGCAGGGTGAGGTGGCTCTGGGGGGGTGCTGTCACACTGTGCACAGGCTCCCAGCGGTGGTGGGGCAGTGCAGTGCCAGGTCCTGGGAGCAAAGTAGTGTGGGGAGAGCTGCCCCGAGGGAAAGCCAGCTGGCTCTCCGCCCTGCTGTGCCACTAGCAAGGGCTCAGAAGCACCTGGAGGAGTGCGGTAGTTTCACCAATGGTCTTTCTTTTCAACAGCTTGAAGCTTACAAAATGACTAGCCGGCCCCGTGGAGTGTGCTTGATACTGAATAATCACAATTTTGCAAAAGCCAGGGAAACAGTGCCAGAACTCAAAAACATGAGGGATCGGAATGGGACAGACGTGGATGCAGGTGCGGTGAACATTAAACATGAGTTTGCGTATCTTCAAAAATAGGAACCTCGTTTCTTTTTCTGTACTAGAAGTCTGAATTTCAGTCTTCCCTTTGTAGGATACTTCTGTTGTAGTAGCTGAGTCTGCTCTGATTCCTATGCTGCCAGACCCTAATCAATTCATCGAGCTTTTCCTGGCTGACTCAGAACAATTCACTAGCATTTTGCTGCTTTACTGAGTTTACTGCAACCATAGATGGCAACCTTAGCCTGGGCTTTACAAGCTAGGCTAGCTTTGTAGCAGCCTTATTGCATGCTACTTCTAAAATATGCAGAATCAGAGACAGATTTGCTGCTGAACCAGTACTGGGCATGTTCATTAACATCCAACTTAAAAAAAAAAAAAAGGGGGAGTGTTGGACTTTAGGGACTTGATTACCTTGCTGTTCAGGAGCCCTGATTTTAGCAGGCTGTCCAGGAGCAGCAGCATAGCTCGTTGCAGGACCTAGAGGGTCTGTGAGATGGGTATATTTGCACTGTCTGTGCTAAGAGAAAGGCTCCATCAGTGGGCCTTCCCTGATGGAATTGGACTCCACTAAATTCACGAGTCAGAGCACACAGTTTCTCTTCCTGTGACACAGGTAGTACTCAGAGGGGAAGTGCCCTCTCCTCTTGGGTAAAGCAACTGCACTGTTCAGCACCTTTTGAGAGATGAAAGAATTAGCTGTAAAGTGGGTGGGGGAAAGAGATACAGCTTGCTTCATAGTTCTGCATGCTTTCCAGACAGAGGCAATGCTAAACAGCAAGATTGCAAGGATGGCTTTTACGGAGAGTTAAAGGAACTTGGTAGAGATATGGTTAGTGATTAGACTACTAGATTGTTTTCAGAGCAGGAATGTAACTACCTGAATAGTAGTGTACAGAGATTTTTAAAAAAGATTGTTTTTCTCTAGAAATGCAATTTACAATTGTAGAGTCCAGCCTTCCTATAATGAAACCGCTCCAACTCCCCTTCTGTTCACTTTCCAGAGGCTCTGAGAAGAGTCTTCAGCAAGCTTCATTTTGAAATTGCAGAATATAGAGACCTTACTGCAGAGCAAATCCGTAAGACTGTGAACATCTACCAATGTGAAGACCACAAGGACAAAGACTGTTTTGTTTGCTGTGTCCTGTCTCATGGGAAAAAAGGCATTATATATGGTGTTGATGGGCAGGAAGTGCCTATCCAGGAACTGACCACTTCTTTTACTGGGCAGAAGTGCCGCTCACTTGCTGGAAAACCAAAAGTCTTTTTTGTTCAGGCCTGCCAAGGTGATGCTTGCCAGAAAGGCGTGGTTGTCGAAACGGATTCTGGAGAGCAAGATTATTCTGTAGAAACAGATGCAAGATTTCAGCTCGACTGCATCCCTGCAGAGGCAGACTTCCTCTTGGGCATGGCTACCCTGCAAGATTACGTTTCCTACAGAAGCCCAAGGCAGGGGACCTGGTACATACAGGCATTGTGCCAGCACTTGGAGAACAGCTGTCCTCGGTAACTATGGTCCTCTTGTCCTTCTGGATGACAGTTTGATTTGGATGCTGAGGTAGATGATGTGCAGTGGAAGTGTTCACTCTGAGTGAAAACATAGGAGAGAGCAACACCAGGCAGTTTATCTGACCGTTTTGAAGCCTGTTTAAAACAGGAACCATTAGCACTGCTATAGATCACAATGCATGAGAATGTGTTAATTTTTCCTATGTTAATAGCCTCCCTAATACAAAGTGTACTTGTGTCTTTGCAGAGGAGAAGATATTCTCACCATCCTGACAGCAGTGAATCAAGAGGTGAGCAGGAAGAGTTGCAAGCCAAATGCAGAGAAGCAGATGCCACAGCCCAGTTTCACACTGAGGAAAAAGCTCATCTTTCCTGTCAACTAAGTGGGAAGGAACCACACGGCAGAGGGAGCTGCCTGGAATCAGCTGGTATCAGCTAAGACCTTGGTAAAACAGAACAGACTCAGCATCTGCTCTTGCCACAAGAGCAAATGTTTTTATTGAAAATACAGCTGAGGAGCAGAAGCCTTATGAAATTTGTGTAAATCTGTGTGATATTTCATGCTTGAGCATCTCTGAGCTGGTCTCTGATACGTGGTTTGCTAGCTAAAATACGTGCTGTGTACTCCATCAGCTGTACCACATTGCTGTTGCTTTAGTATCCTTCCAATGCAAATTTTTTAAAGCCAACTGTTAAAAAGCCTTGTGTGTTTTATGCCAAACTTTTGCAAAATAAAGGGGAAGGGGTGCTGCAGATTTTATAGGCTATAATCAGCTCACATCAGTGTATTGTGTTACTTCTCCCCACCACTTAAAATCATTCATTTTTAGTGTCTTGGTACCCCTAAAGGAAGAGTCAAGCACTTGTCCTCCAGCATCCTCAGCAGGATGTGGCTGTGACTGCATTTCAGAGTATCCTCTACATAAAGTAGGCTTAACAGTGAAGATCAGTTGCTCAGGTACAGCTTCGTGTTTGAAGATGTCCCGTTACCCTGTGTTCACTTACCTTGCTGATCTTCAAGCCTCAGTTCTAAGCACAGGAAGACAAGTCGGCGCTAGGTAAGTACCCAGCTCCTTAAAAACATTTTTTATTGCCTCCTGTGATTAGTACGCACACAGAACAGAAGTTTTACAAGCTCTGAGTAGAAGCTAAAGCTGTGTTAGTCTCTGTTTTGCTTCAAATGAGATGTTCATTCTGTTACACCCTTGTTACAGGTTTCTGCATTAGTAATGGTATTGATGTAGATGATTATTTAACTAACCAGACAGGCTCTTCAGGTAGTTCCAGTAAAGATCTAAGTCTTCCCTTGGACTCCTGTGCTGACTACCAGGGCTCTCTTTGGTACCAGTTTGTGTCTGCGAAGATAAGGGCAGAGAGATTATAGACACTGAAAATTATTAGAACCTTAACAAGTGGCAGATGCAGCAAGCAGTTACAGGACCAGGCAAGCCTGTTTCCAAATTCTACGAGTAATTTTCCAAGACAGGTGTTGATGCTCCTTTAGGGATTCAGCATGAAACCATCAGAGTTGTGCCAAAGCAAGGGCAGCTCACGTACAGAAGTTTGTCTATTA
Organism: Aegotheles bennettii; assembly: GCA_013398125.1. Lineage (NCBI taxonomy): Eukaryota > Metazoa > Chordata > Aves > Caprimulgiformes > Aegothelidae > Aegotheles > Aegotheles bennettii. Next base: position 254,474 of record VZRW01012963.1, read on the forward strand.
CTTGGACATGGCCAGAAACATGCATTCCAAGTGAAAGAAACCCATTTTTATTTTTCTTAAATACTGTATAGAAACTATAAGCAAACTTACTCCATGGGTAAATAATTAATCCCCTATCTCCACACATACTGCTCTGCACTTTACTTCTTACAAGTCACCCGTGTTCAGCAACTTCCAGTTCTGTGCCCACATACTGGGCTCGCTGCCTGTCATGTCATAGATCCAGCTGGGGATTGGCAGAGCTGAAGTACTGAACTTTCACAGTTCCCTTTCCCTTAGAGGGGGAGCCAAGAGGTTCTTGAAGTGAGAGGTGTCTGACTGACAGCATGCTCACATGGGCAACTTTTTCCAGTGAGGAAACTTGTGGGTTGAGATAAAGTTTAATAGGCAAAGCACAAGCAAAGCAAAACAAAGCAAGAAATTCATTCATGCTTCGCACCGGCAGGCAGGTGTTCAGCCATCTCCACAAAGGTGCCATTAATTTTATTTTCGTACTCACCATGAACAGCTGTGATGCAGAGAGCATGTAGCCAGACAGCCCAATGCTACCACTAGCTGAGCTTACTCTGGTGTCATTGAGCAGTTCCTTGAGCTGTCATGCACAGAGACTACTAGAGGAAGCACTGGCAGTAATTGTTACACTAATTCAAGTAAGAACCTGTTAACTGCAAGTCACTGTTGTTCCCATTCTGTACCACTGGAAGTGTTTTGGGGCAAATGATCAGAAAGGCGAGTGCAGGGGCTTGCGCTGAAGGTGGTACACACAGCTTTAGGCTGACAGGACGGGCAAGAATTTGGCATCTCTGTGCCAAGAGAACTTCAGTGACACCTACACAGAGGGAGTACTATACAAGCATAAGTAAGTTTCAATCTCTACCCCCGTTTTTATCACACATAAACAGGGTCTTACAAAAAAGATGGACCCAACTTCACTTACAAGATGCTTTGAAATTGGGTCCATTTTTTTGAAACACTCTGTATAGAGGGCTGACGTAACATCAGCTACTGAGATGGGAAACCAACAACCGTTTTTCCATTTTTGTTAGACAACACTGTTGTCTAACAGGAGAAAAAAACCCAAACAAGTAACAACACACAAACAACCCCCTCAAAGTACCAGAAAACATGAACACGTTAATTTAAAGTGAGGCTCACATTCAGATGTTCTGTCTAGAGGCTGAGGAGCTGTTAATTTGTGAAGTTTTTCCATTCTTAAGTAAAAGGCTTTCCAAACTGCAGCAGATGGTACTCTGTAAGTGCTCTGCTCTAGATTTAACCATCGTGTATTTCCTGTGTGAAGCCAGACCACAGCCTGCACTGCACATCTGCTGCTTGTATCTGCTTAGGTATAAACACAACAGCAAATAGCACAGCACAGCCTGATCAAGTTTTTAAGTCAATTTCTCAGCTTTTGGAGCTGCCATTTGTGCAGATACCAACTCACTAAGCTTGCGTACAGTATAACAATCACTAAATTTGTAGCTAAAAAAGGCCTAAGGTTTACTATAGCGCACTAGTATAGAATATCTATAGTAGTAGTATAGAACAAACCACAGACAATGACCAATATACTGAAAAAGGGCATGTTATACATGTTTATTAGCAAATTTACATTCCACTATTAAACAAGAGTTAAGTGCAAAAAGCAGATGTAAAAAAATACCACGAAGTTCCCAGACTGTTCAAACATCGTATGTAATCCCCTCATGTAACAGCCAAATTCTCCTTCCCTCTCTACTGCTGTTTGACTTCATTAGACTTAACTTTGACCACAGGTATTTTGAGCACACAAGTATCATCGCGTTTATCAAAAACAGTGAAAGAAGAAAGCTACACATTCGTGCTTGGTTTACGCCAATCTGAAGAAAGGTAAATGCTACAAGAATTTCTGTCTGTGTCCTTAAACTTTCACAAGCACAGGTAAGCCCTTACTTCCTAGCATGTTTTTGTCTCAAACCTACAAGGTAATAGAACGGTTCCAAAATGCAGCTTTCTATTCCTTCTGCCTCCTGCTCAAACACACCATACTTGTGCAGGATCCAAAGATCTTGTGCAGGATCTCAGCTGTCTTAATCACAAGTCTGTCTCCTCTCTTACTGGAGGCAACAAACCAAATCTGTTCCTAGAACGATGGCAACTTCTAATGTGTTCTCCAAGACACACGTTATTCAAAAAAGTTAATTTTCTAGGCTTTGGCACCAGTTTTCCCTGTTGCTGCAAGCTAGGCATATGTATATACAAAATGTGCGTGACCATCCAAAGGTATAAACGCATTACAGAATTTCAACAAACACTGCACCACAGCATCAACCAACTGGATAAACACAAACACAACGGCATATGGATTCTTCCATTTTTCCTTGTCTTGTGTAAAGTATCTGATGATACATAATCCTACAGAAAAACTAACAAAAAAACTAACAAAAAACCCAAACCAAACAAAAACCTAACTCTCAAGATATCCATAGTATTGTTTGAACTGAATCAGTTTATATTGTTGGGTTATGGAATATGGAATAAGTATCCCAAAGAGAACCATGCGTTTAATTAATGTGCTTTTAGACTCATTTAACTGAAACCTGGTCTGCCAAAGGAATTCTGATTTCGTTGATTTGCTGCTTCTGCTGGTGACACACAGAATGATCCAATGGCTAATGAAGCTACTTAGAAACACAGTGTAATACCTTTAAAAATTTATCTGAAATTACATGTATGCCTATAACAAACACACAAAAAATGGACATACGTTTTGACGTACTGCACTCTTCTGATACCAACTGTCTAATTTTTTGTTAACTCATTCCTGTTGTTGCCTCAGAGGTTACAAATACACAGCAGACATACCTGTCCTAGTTCACTGGAGAGCAAAATCGCCTCTCCTCACTCCTTTCACTATACCTCATTGAGCTAGGCAAGACCCCATGTACAGCTAACTACATGCAAACATAAATACTTACATGAAGAAATTAAATATTTTTCATTTAAAAAACGAAATTAACCCGTATATAGTATTTTAAATAAAATTCACCTTTTATAAGTGTAAGATTTTGCTTAGAGAGCAAAAGGCAACTCCAGGAGTTCCTGAATATGTCTGTGCGCTGCTGACAAACAAGTCCCTGTGCAAGTTTGAAGTGGTTACTCCTTTCCCTTTTACAAAAAAAGACATTAAAGAGCCATCACAAGATCTACAGAACTGTAAAAGCAGAAAGGCCACATTACAAATTTCATATAAGCCAGGCTGAGCAGCTTTCTTTTCCTGTCCTATTACACTCAACCCTGCAGCAACAAGTGTGCTGGTTATAGTGGATGTGCCTTATGGCAAATGCAAATCAGTGTAATTAACTGATGCTTCACACCACACACTTAGGCAGGTACCAGCTATGTCCCACACACACTGTCACAACCAACGTAAACTTTGTTTTATCTAATTGTACGGAAACTGAACTTTAAAATATTTTTTAAATGTTGAGAGGTACAGTGAAAAATGAAAGTTTAAGAACCTGTTTCTATTCAGGTCACTAGTGAAGACCCATTCCTCTGAGGAATTCTGGGCACAGTTTTTATCTTCAAGTTACACTATAGATCTATTGTAGATGATTCAGTTATGACTAAAAACTTGGACAGAAAGGAATCAAAAAACCAGCACGGGCAGTAATCTTTGATGATTACCACTCAGGAATCAGATTTCTAAAATGGACTTCTCGTTTGAGAGAGAAAGTCTGCCTCAGTGGTAAATTTTGCTCTTAATTGTTTTAAACAAAATCCTGCCTAAAAGCAGAAATAAGTGAATGAAACGCATGAAGTTTACCGCAGAACTCTCAAATATACAGAGTGTCTACCTGTCAAGAGAAGAGTCAGCTTACTGAATTTCTTGTCTTGAAGTAAATGCTCCCCTGAACCAAGCACCTACATTTTATTTCCTTTTGCAACACTGAAATGTGCCTGAGATTTATTTTTTTTTTCATATGTGCAAAAATATCCTCATTGAAAAAGATGCAGAGAACAGTTTGGAAAGATTTCTTAGCTTGAAGTTTTCACCCTAATCCATACTTTCCTCCTTAATTCTTTCTCATTTCACCTTCCTCTGTGTGCTTCAGAAGCTCTGGAAAGAAATTAACTTCTTTTAATAATTCACTAGCACAACTGCACACTTTCAAAACATTAATCCTGACCAGGAGTTTCTGTGTTTGTAAACAGAAGTACTGTTGTTACATAGAATTAAAGGTTCTCTCTCCTGCTTCTCAAAGTGGGGAAGAATTTGAAAGAGTAGTTTCTGAAATGGAAAATACAAGAATAAAAAAAATTAAAAAAAAATCCAAGTTTTCATATTTGCTTGTTACAGAGAGGAACTTGGACCAGTAATGCTGGTCAGACTGACTGTTCCTTTAAATTATATTTAAATGATACAGCCTGACTGCTAACAACTAATAAAATAATATGGTTGTATGGTGAAAAAAATAGAACAGCACCTGCAGGACAGTTCTAGACACAGAGTTTAAAAGGTTAAAATACTAAGAATTGCTTAAGTTAAGATAGATGCTGAAGGGGGTCTCAAAACTAAGCTTTGGTTTCTTCTTTCTTATCTCCCACAAAAGCCTTCTTCCTCAAACCCAAGCAATGTTCTTTTTCTCCTTGATCCCAGTGCTTCTCTCTCTTACATCTTTGACATGCACGTGCCTTCTCCAACTCTTCTGTAACACATCTAACGATGCCTGTACTAGATGTTTATCCCTCATGTATTATTTACTATGCTAGAAGTCAAATTAATTTTCAGACCAGTCAGTCCTCCTTTAGGATATCCATTTTTGATGACTGTGTGCAAACTGGAGCTCCCAATGCTCCAATCATGGCTGGAAGACTCTGGTTTCTCCTCAGTCCTGCCATTAAGTTGCTGCCTGAATTTAAAAACACAGCAGAGTCCTGTGTCGGCAAGCTCACCTCTGGCCCCTGATTCTTCCCGTGGTCCTCTGCCTCAGGGGGCTTGATCACCCTGGCAATACCCATCCTCTTCAGCCTGTCCACTAGGTTCATCTTCAGCTGGCCTACATCTGGAGCATTACGGGAGGGTTTTAGGCCATACATTTCTTGCAAGAATGTTTCTGCTGGTCGAGAAGCCAGGAAATTTTCTGAGTGGTGCACTCGAGGCTCAAATGGTGGAGGGGAAGGACAAGGTGAACGCGAGGGAGAATTTGGTGGAGTAGAAGGAATGGGGAGAGTTCGAGGGGGCTGCAGCAAAGGCAGTTTTTCTAATACGGGGCTATCATAAACCTTGGCAGAGATGCCTCGTTCTTGCAGAAGTTTAGCCAGACTGCTTGTGCTGCTGAAGGTAGTAGTCGAATCTCTTCTGTTGGTGAGAAATTCTCCAATACTAAGCCTGCAAGACACAGCTGGAGTGCTCGCTACTGGGTTTCCAATACTGCTGCCAGTATTTCCAAGTGAAAATGGGGCACCCAGGGAGCTGAAATAAAACAAAAATGAAAGAGAGAGGAAACACACATTAGACACCTTTATACCTGCTCTGCTCTGTATTTGCCTTTTAGTATATGGAAGGCTTGAGAAAAAGTAAACTATTGCTATTAGCTGTAACAGTTTCAGCTTTAGTCGATTCTGAACTATTGTTCTGCAAAATATTTAGAAGATACCGGGCTGGCAGAGAGGTTCTGGTGTAAGTACCAATTAATTTACCTTCTGTGGTCACCTATACTGTATTAGATAGACTATCAACATAGATGTTCAGTAATAACTTGGTTTAAAAAAATTATGACAATCAAAAAAAATTATGGTAGTATCAATAATTATGTTTTTTACAATAGGTATACAAGGCATTTGCTATTTAAGAGTATAAATTTACTTAAGTTACCATAACCTGTTTTAAATCTCATTCTAGAAAATTTTCAAGTTTCTTCTTGAAATTATTATTTTTATGAGTAACATCCTATGTGTTGCTTAGCTGCCTTGGTATTTTTAAAAACTGGTCCACACAGAGAAGTCAGAAAGCAACTGTTTAATCCTATGCAGCAACATTTAGGATGTCAGCAGTCATCATACCTGGGAGTAACGTGAGTGACATCAGATGGGTGAAGGATCCTACAGGTAGTAAAGGTAAACGTGGAATTTGTGGAAGACAGACACTTCCCTGGATTCGAGGCTGCAACATGGAGAATTTACATCCATTGAGGGTAAAAATAACGATAGATAAGGACTAATCAAACCAAAGCTTAAGACAATGTTATTATCACTGCTATTTTTTTTTCTTTTAAGTAAAGAACAAAGAGCATTGTTGTAAGGTCAAATACTTTCCACTGAGAAAAAGACACGGGGGAGGGGGGGGTGGGAGGAACCACTAACACGCTTCTTACCAGTGCGTGGCACTGCTGCTGAAGTAGTAGGTGGCAGGAAAATCCCTGCCACTGGCTTTGCCACCCTGCATTTCTTTTCCTCTGGGAAGGACTGTTGCACTTCAAATGTTATACCTCCTTCACATCCTTCCTCATCATCCTCCTCCAAGTCAGAGATGTGGTGCACAGTGTCATCATCAGACAGAGAGGTAAAACCTTTTGTAACAACACCTGGTCTTGGGTCAAGAATAGTGCCTAGGTTGGGTCGAGCAAGCTGCTGCCAGTGAAAAAGGGTCTGAGATCCTGGTGGGACAGAAAATGAAGAGTTTCAGAGAGCCATCACCTACTATTGTATTGAGTTACAAGAATTCATGATAAAAACAACTGCAGCCAACTGGTACCGACACTGATACACATGGCACACTTGGATGGCAATACCAAGAAAAAGCCTAACACTTAGCACTGTATAAGCAAGCCAAGTAGAAAGTGATACTGATGAGTTAGTTGGCACGTAGCCTACCAAATAGCACTACTTCCTCTTAATACATACCACACCTACACCAGCAATTATTTAGTTTGCGAATTAACGTCAAATCCTTTTTTGCTGATGAGAGAAAGATGATCATCCTCTTACCTTCAATGGGTTTGACAATTTGCAATTTTTCTGGTAGAAGGACACGGAGATTACTAGAGCTGGCAGAGAGATCAGTGAATTCAGAGTTTGTACCCAGGGAAAACCAGCTTTCTGTGGGTGTGCTACAGCCACTAGTCCCTTCTTTCTGCTCAGACAGCAAGTGCATTTGTCGCTCCCATTCCTCCTCAAAGAACTGCTTCTCGCTCAGGTAGTTCTGACGACGGAGGGAGAGCCTGTGCAGAGCTGTGACTAAGTCATTGTTTCCAGGGGTTCCCGGCTGGCCAGGATTATGAGTGCCTCTGTGAGAAACACCACACAATAATAGATATTAAGACCATTTAAATTAACTGTTTCTCTCTTACAAGGCAGAGGTACAGTGTGGATTTAGTTTTGAATCAGTTTAGAAAGAAACTAAAGATATTAGTTTAGAAAGAAGGTAACAGGCTGTGTTGCCTACTTCAGATTCTCAGAGCTGCTCCTCTGGGTCATCTGTGTGTGGCTCTCCAACTGGTGTATGCCAGACTGGAAGGGTTTTGCTGTCATAACAACACTTGACCGATTAGATCCAGGGATTGGCAGTGGGGTAGGAAAGGACGAGGAGTGGCCACGAGTGACATTAGCAACCCTGACAGTGTCAAATACTCGTTTCTGTTGACCCCTGCAGAAAAGGCAAGCAAACAAATCTGGTTTTCAGAAGCATTTTGAAAAAGATATAATAAAGAAAAAGCTCTGAACAACAGACTTTCAAAATTCTGCAGAGACCTGAATAAAAAATGTAAGCCGAGAATACTAGGATTGCCTAGGGCACTCATGCTTTCATTAGTACTACTCTATTAAATACGAGCATTACGACTCATTTTGACCTGAAAGACCTGAACCTCTATTGACAACCACTTCAGAACATTTAGAAGCATATATTTATTTTTATATATATTCTTGCAGAAGCATATATTTAATTTATTAGTTCTTACTCAGAAGTAAGAGATCCAGAAGCAGGTCCTCAGGGCTTTGGAAACTATTTTACAGCTATAATTTAATTTGTCTGAGAATCTTTCCATAAGCATTAAAAGGGATAAAACTAGTGCTGTGCATCAGAGAATTCACATCAAAAATGTCGCAAGTTAAAGAGTGAAATAATATCCTTTTCACAAATTCCCAACTTTCTCATAGAACCAAATAAGAACAGTAGGTTTCAAAGTTGAAAAGATTACCAAATACTACAAAGCTTTTTTTATGAAGTTGCATAGAAAAATTATTATAGAGGGAACATTCACATTTATAGATTTCCAGGAATCAGTTTCACTTTACTTAATACAAGCATATGGAAAAATATCAAAACAGCATGTAAGAGACCTGAAAACACACCTTTGCTTGAAGAGTACAGTTTCATCACCCTGCCTCAATTCTTTCCTCATTGTCCCTTCAATTTCTGCTGCAAGGGAATCCTAGAGAAAAACATAAACCAGGAGAGTTGACAAATTAGATCCCAGTCTTCTTCCTAACAATTTTAGCTGAAAACCTCTCTAAAATACTCAAATCTCCATTTGTTTCCCCAGTATCAGCATGTTTCAGACAAACCCTTCAGTCTGTGAAGGAAGGGCATGGGGGTGGGGTGGGGGAGTTTTCCATCACAACTATACATCTATATATAACCAGTCTAGGTTCGATTTTCATTAGCAATATCTGCTTTTTATCTGTAATCTTTATGTTGGTTTCTTAAGTCAAGCTGCAGTTTCAAGAGCACTTCTTAAAGGCCAAACACATACATGAGGGATTCTGCATACACAGAACAATCAACCAAAACCTGACAAATTCCCAACACAGCCCAGAAATTTTTGAGAGCACAGTAATCAGAATATACCTGACACTAATAAGAAGAGGAAAATAAATGTCTTTAACCCTTTTTCATTGGTTTAGTCATCTCTGTCAATTAAAGTAATGCACTTCTGATTATGCTTAAAATTTAATCTCACAAGATAAGGACATAAAATTACATCATAAATTATATAAAGGAAAAAACTACTGTTTGAAAAGATGCTTTGTTTCTTGAAGAAACAGTGCCAAGTTATAAAATCCACATCAACACTGAACAATATACAAGCACAACTGAGCAGTAGCTGTAGAACATGCCAGTTCCTGTATTAAATGGAAAAGGCATATAAAAGGGAAAAATAATTTAATATCACAATATAGTGAATTATTAGTTTCCTAATACATAAAATTCTCAAAAATGTGCACATTAAAGAATTGGAAAACCACTAGATCAGCTCCTTTGCCTACTACAGAATAGTTCCTGCAGCTCCTGTAATGGCTGTTCTACTCATACACTTGTATGCTACTACAGGCCATATGTGTGAGGAGGTTTATGCCATGCTAGTGGTATTTATTACCACAGGAAATGCTCCACATGACTGGGGGTGGCAGAGACAAGCAACAGAGCTGGCTCTGCTGCGCAGCAACTTCACTTCTTCTTGCGATTCGTGCAGCATCCCTAGACACTCTGCATTCCGATCTTGCAACTCATGTAGCTGAAAAAGAGAAGAGGACATCACGTGATACCAGTACGCTTCAAAGGAAAGACAGAAAGAAACTGAATTAACTCCTACAGAGACCTATACTGACTGATTCAACACTATATTTTTCCAACTGCACAGCATATGCCAGCATCTGGAATGGACAATGGTTGTCATAGAACGCGCACTGATTTTAGTGGTGAAGCACGAAATGCAAATTAAGACTTGAAAGAGGAAACAGTATGATAAAATCCAAAGGAAAAATACATAAAAAACTGCAAATACAATAAATGCCAATGCAAAAGAAACAAACAAGAGAACTTCCTTAGAATCTAATTAGGTACGGTATTGTTGATATAATCAGTCAAATTCACACTAAAACACTTTTTCTTGTAACTGCTACGAACAGTAAGACTTCCCTACTTTGAACACCTTCCTTGCCTTTCATATTGCTGTGAACTACAAAATATTTGTGTAGACCTGACTAAAAATTATTCTTTTTCTTCAATCATGACTCCAACCACAATGAAAAATGAGAAGCCCAACATAATTAAAAAGCAATAGTTGTCATTCTCTCAGTTTTCTTTCTCTTGTATTCTGTTCTAAACATTTATCTAAATGTATATATATAGAAGGCTTAAGTACCTCTGCTGTCAGTTGTCTCTGAGCATCTTTGGAAGCTTGTAAGTGAAGTTTCAGTTCCTCTTTTTCAATCACATGCTGAAAGTACAAAAAGGTGTTCCATCATTTTCCCCAGCCATTTTCCCTGAGAGAGTTGATCCTCTACCATACTTTCCTGAAACAGTCACTCTCTTGCAGTGTAACCCCCTGGCTTGCAAGTCAATTTTTACGCGCTGTAAGCACTGGCATGCATGTGCATACACTCATCATCAGCCTTCCCTTACTTCTCTGAGTTTATGTTGAAGATCAACAATTTGAGACAGAAGGGATGAGATCTCTTCCTGGTATCGAACTAACTCCTCACTCTTCTCTGACAACTCCTCTGTTAGTCTGGAAATTTGAGCATTTGTTTGCCCTACAAAACATAAAAGGAACTTAATAGAGAGCTCTTCCAAACACATGACAAAGAAAAAAAAAACCCAAACCAAACCCAAAACCCAGAAAAGATTAGTGAAAGTCAACAACATCTGCAAAATGACCAATACTGTTGGCAAATTAATTCACAGTACATAAGAGCAGATGCCTGAAAACATCCATAATGAAAATACAAAGAGAAGTGGTGGGGAGAAGAGAGTTAACTTCAAGTGCAGGTGTAACATATTAGAGCTAAGTATGCAGAACCAGAAATACATATTACGGGTGTACTGATCACAATAAAATCCAAGGTAAGCTGCTATAAATGAATTCAAATGACATACTGGCTCATGACCAAGGTCAGACTTTAAGTATGCTGAAGAAGTCAGGCTCTGAATTGATCTTGTTATGAACTACCATTCTCTGTAAGCAATGCCATCTTGTCAGACCTTGTCAAGAGTAACATACACCTGTTCAGGCTCTTGATTCTGGTCACTATCTATTCCCCAAAGAACCACTGCATAAAATTTTGTTTCTTTTGTTCTTTGAGCAAGCACTTCAACAAGTGAGATGACAAAGCAACTCAAAAAGCTGATATACTTTTATGCAATTAATATTGCTTGTGTACATGCCCTGAAAGCAAAGTCACTACAAATTTAATGGTTACTGTACCTCACAGATTTACTGCACAACAGTTCTGCCCGTGGGTCTGTGGACATTTAAGCTCACATTTGGATACCTTTTTCCTGAAGACACACATTTAAAAGCTGTAGACTAGACATCCTTTGGGAAAAGATTCTTTCTGTGAGTTTAAATTAGCTAGCATGCCTATATGTGCTATAGAACTGGACAAAGCAGAACTCACAGGCATTCTCACTGAAGGACAACAGAAGAGCTTACATGAAATAACTTCTATTTGCAAAGGATATGTATTTTCTCAGAGGGAACAGAGTAAATTAACAACCTACTATGTATCAATTCATAGTATTTTATAGTCTTCTGGAACAAGAAAAATCAAGCAGCAACCCAGTCTTCTTTATGGTGGTTGTATAGAAAAAAAAATCTTAAAATATAAGCTGAAGGTTATTATGCACAAAGAAAGTAGCACACACAAAATGACTACAGATAAAACATCGTACCACCAGGTTACACGATCACCACACAAAAAATAAAACAGTTCCTTATTGTTTCAGAATACTTATTACATGTATTTGTGTAAAAATAGCTCAATACTTTGCAAATAAGAGGTCCCCAAAGGAAATATAGACAACTGTTCTAGAAATTGAAACATTTGCCAATTTATATGCTTTGGTTTATAATACATATTTTAAAAATAAACTAACGTGTTCATAAATATATAGTAACTTAGAATGAGCATTTTAGAGTCTATGCACTGATACATTTCAATGTCATGTGTGCTGAATACTCCATACAAGAAGTATATTTTGTTGATTTTTCCAGTGTCTGTAGGCTTCCATTTAGGAGGTTTATGAACACTAGATTTTATGTCAATTTTCTCTCTCTAAACACAGTATACGTACCTGAAGTTGAATGCCAGAGTGAAACTTGATGAAATACAGAAACAATTTTGCACTTGGGTAAAGAACAAGACTTGAATAATTGGCATAAAATACTGAAGCTCATTTCTGCATTCAGGGATAACTAAGAAGGTGTAGGCACTAGGTACTTCAAATACCATTTGAAACTGCAAGATACAGCCTGGATACTCACGGAGCTCTTTGACACAGTCATTGACCAGCTGCTGTTCCTTCTCTTCATATGTAATGGTTTCTGTCTTCAGATGGCAAGCCTTCAAGAAAATTGTTGGTATTCCAGTTTATCTATACATATATTAATGTTGTAAATTTTTATTTCCAAAATTCTTGCAACTGAAGAGTCTCCTCTCTATCTTCATATTTCTATGCATCTAACCATTTTTTTCCACCATAACTTATTTCTCTGAATTGTGTAGGACTTTTGAGTGAAAGACACACAGAACAAAAGCTGATCTCTCTCATGCCTCTAATAAAAAACTTGCAAAAATATGTGATTTGGTAGGGAAAGTAAACCAACACAGTAATCAGAAGTAAGCAATTGAATTTGTTTTAGAACTTCTTAAGGCAAAGAAATGTTGAAGACTGAATGATGTTAGCCAATTCTTTGACGGCACTGAAAAGCTCTCAATAGAACAGCTTTTCTCCATATTCCCCAACTAATCTATTTAGACTGTAAATTTCCTGGGCCAAAGACAAAGTATCACAACAAATCTAAACATCAACAAGCATACTAGATTCCCACTTCAATTTCAATGGTGAGGATGAGGATATACTTTGCACGCGCAAGTATTCTATATTCAGGATTGTTTGCCAGTAAGTGGCATAAAACTTAGTAAATGAGTTTAAAGATTGTCCAAGCAAGCAGAAATACAGCTACATCAGTTTAGACAAACACTTCTTTGCATAATGCTGTCACATGAAAATAAAAACAAAGAAGCAGATACAGGCTCAATATGATAGAGGCAATTTCAAGTCAGTGAAGGTTATGTTGTATCACAGAATGATAGCAGTCTCTTTTCAACTCCATTTTTTAGCACTAAGGTAGACTAAGTTAATCCCTGGTCTGCAAATCTCTGTAATCATATACAGGGTTAGAAGCATAATAAAAACTGTCTGATCTTCTCTTCCAGAACTACTACACTATCAGTTTGGTCCTAGGAAGTTTTAGGAAGCATGTGTATCTCCAGATGAATATTCTAGAGACAACAAGGGGAAAAGTACATTTTGTTCATGTTAGAGGAATCTAGTCTCTCTTGCACTGTTGTAACAAGCTTACAGGAAAGGCTCACAAAAAAAAAACCAAAAACACAAAACAAGAAAACCAAACATGCCAAATAAAAAAACCAACTAACACCTTTCTTACAAACATCTCCTCCCTTTTCTTAAAAACAACAAAACCCCCCACTTCTACCCAATTTCCTATTTTACAAGTTCCACTCTCCACCTCCAAAGAAGAGACACTAAACCTAAAGATTCTGATTCCTGTAATCTTTACTGTTGGTTCCATGGCCTTTATAGCCATTCATTTTGTCTGGCCATTAATCTCTATCCCTGTAATGGCACAGAGCCTGTATTCATGTTTTCTACATAAGAGAGACCAATTAAAGTAGAGACTAATTACATAGTCAAAACTAAGGGTGTCTAAAAGAATTTGAGCAGAAGCTTATTAACCCTTAATATTGAATACAGGCAGAGAAAAAAGTAATGTCAACGCAACTGAATTCCCAAAATACTACTACGTATTGCAGTCAGATTTGTATCAAAACAGGCTGCACGAACTTGAAGGCCTGATGGGTCCAAATACTTTTGCTGGGTGCTTACATATGTTCCCATGTTCTTTCACATACCATAAATGCATTGAGGAAGGACTACTAGAGGACTCTGGAGATAACGAGAAGTAGTGAAGGAAACAGAAGTATGGGGGGGCAAGGAAGGAAAGTGTTTGGGTATGATTTGAATACAACAATACAAAATAGTCATATGCTTCAAGAGAAACCCAAATGCTGGATTTTTTTAACCATCCTGATTTATTTCATATCCAGCATGTGTGGTATACACTGTAGATCAGATATACCTTCGATCGGAGAGCAAGGTTCTCCTCTTCCAGCTCCCTGAGTTTATCTTGCAAGATATCCAGCTGCAACAGATCATGTGATACACTGAAAGACTCATTGAAACGAAGTGGTGTGGAACAGCTGGAATCTGTTTCACTCTCCTCAGAAGCAATTGAAACAATACGAAGCAGGTCGTCTTTCTTTGACAGTTCATGCTGCAGCTGGTTAACCTATATACAATATTATAGTGTATTACTGTGCAGCCTCTTGGAACATCACTGCTCCAGTTTAAAATGAAATTAAACAATAGCTCACAGCTCACGATCGATTTATATTTGCACATAAAATTCAGGTTCTAATTAATAAAAAGTTCTCAAAATCATAATTTTAACACTGTAAGAGACAATGAAAATTCAAGATAAAATAAGAATAGACTACTTTTTCAATAAAAATAATTTTCCAACTGCTTTGATACATGACTACATTTTAACATGCTAACTATTGTTTTTATTATTACCATTTGTCTGAACAGTAACTTCCTGGAGAAAAGGACTGATAGACATCTACTCATTTGTGTAGAATGGTGTCCCCCCCCCGTTAATACATTAAATGAACTGCAGGACAAATAAAAATTAGAAGAGACAGATCTCAATCAGGAAAAATTCTATTTTGCATATCTACATTTTTATATGAACACATAAGTTTATGCTGTCCTACAGTTAATTATGAGCATGTATTTATTACCAGCATATCATTTTATACAAGCAGCTGAATTCCTTTCACTATAACTTAGACTACATCAGCTGACCTTAGAGTTGTTAAAGAACTTGTGATACTTTATGGGTTGTCAACTATTTCATTCTTCCTTAAGAAAGAACAACAAAGAAAATATTGGATCAAGAATCTGTGCTTAAAAGAACAGATGAAGTGAAGATCTTGAGCAGAATTCAGTTTTCATTACATTTAAATAATTTATTTTATTTTTAGTGAAAGCACCCCATTAAGGTCGCTCATTTGCTGGCTGTTTCCTCACCTGTGAAGTCGTGGCACCTTATGTAGCAGGGGTCATATCAGATACCAACTACTTATTTTGACTTAGATTACTAGATTCTTAGTTTAATGGCAGGATATCAGACTGATGGTCAAAACAAATGCTCTGAAAATGCAATCCTGCTGTAGTTATATCATAGTAATACCTAACGTTCTCGTAATTTGTCAGAAATTACAATATGCAGTCTTCACAGTAAATTCTTGGACTGAGAAAGCTGATTTGACTATGACAATTAGCAGAATGACTTCTAAGTATACTTCTGTAGTTTGAGAGCATCAATCACCTGCTTTCATGATGAAAGAATGTATTTCTATTAATCCTCCTCCTGTCATCATAAAATTAACAAAAGAAAGAAGAAAAGATCACTCACTCGATCTAGAGTTTGTCCTAACTGTTCTTCTAGTGCTTCGTTCTGTTCTGTCAGCACATGGTTTCGCTTAAGGAGGGCTTGTCCAATTCGAGCTGCCAGTTCCAGGTCCCGATCTTTCTGCTCACAAAATGAGAACAAATGTCTACTTTTGATCAGGTAAGGTTTAAATTCAGAGCAGTTTCAGATTTTCCGAGTTATTGTTTAATGCACCACCACACTCAGATCCCCTTCACTCTCAAATGGATCCACATTGTTAGAACAATGCTTAATGCTTCATCATTTGGATCCAGAACACATCCATAACTGTGTTACTTGATATAGCACATTCTTTTCCACAATCATTTGCAGTAACATGGGGGGGTGAAAGCACCAAACCTGGGGACATTTTTGGGTTTTGTGCTGAATACTGGAGAGGTTATATGGGCTCTGTTGAATCATACAAAGAAGCCACATACACTTAGGCCTGTGGTCTTTCAAGTGACACTTTTTCAGGAACAGACTGCTTAACCTGAATAGTGATGAGAGGGTAGAAGAAAAGGAGCAACAGGAAAGCAGAAAAAAGCTGTTTTGCACACCTCATTGGCTCCATGGGTGCCCACAGTTTTGCTAACTTCTGTTTCTGAGATGGTGCAACCCAGTGGGCAGCTTCTCATTACCCATGTGTTTGATAAGCAGCTCCTGAAGATAACTGGACCAAAATTTCCAGCAGCTGAATAAAACCCTTCCACAAATACATGTCCTCAAATACATGAACACAGCATTACAGAGATGAGCATACCTCAGCTAACAGATGTTTGACCATGTCAGCATCACTGTAAGTTTTCTGCTCCACATTATCTGTGCCAAGAACTGAGAAGAGAAAAACATACTTACTGAAGTAGCTTAAGTGCAAGATGACTGCTGGGAAGGGAGACAGCTAAAACTCAGAGGATGTTGTTTATATACAAATACATTACTTAGTTGACAAAACTAGCAGAGGCTATGAAAATGCATTTTAACTTCAGAAAGATGGAATGATACTCATTTGGGAGACTGATGCAATGAGGTACTGAACATTAACAGCTTTCAGCAATATTAGCTAGAACTTGAGGTGCTCGCACATCCTTCAAATTAACAGATTTTTCTCCTTTTTCTAAAGGCCTGCATTTTGAATACAGCTAAGCTATTAAATCATCCAGCTTGCTGGGGAGAGAGGGAAGAGTATACTGGAGCATACCAAATATAGCTGAACATACCTGCAGACTTTATCTGTGAAACAAAATTTCCATTAGTGTGTGTAGCAGCTGTACACAGAAGTATGGAGACTAGTCATGAAAATGTATTTATAGAGTGCTTGAACATCTTAAACAGTTAAGAAATGGGATAATATGTACACCTGCATTTAGATGTAGCAGTAAATCCTATCTTACTGATTGAGTGACTTTGAAGAGTTTCTAAAACCATTAAAAAACTGAGAACAAGTAGGATCTGAAAAACAGAACTGAGTCAAGAATAAACAAAACATGAAGAATTTGTGACAACTCTGAACAAAACACAGTGTTGAAACAGAAAGCACTGGTCTGCTCTAGTTCTTGTCCTAAGAAATAAAAGATGCTGGTAAAGAAGAAATCTTAATTACCTTGAGCAAATTTGTGAGATGCAGCCAAGGAGGAGGAAGGAAGTTCAATAAGAGCTAGAGTGACAGAAGATGAAAGATATGGGGGGAAAAGAACAAAGAGGAAAAAGAATTAAAATGTAAGGAAATAGGTGATTTGTTTGCATGCATCCACTACCACCACCAAATAAATGAACGTGTAAACATGCTTTTTACACTATTAAATCTTTCTTAGAAATTTAAAAAAAAAAAACATTTAAATATTATTCCCTTCAGGAGCAGGATTACACATCTTACTTGCCAGTGACAGATATCTGTGCTCGTCCAAGTTCAACAGAAATTTGCTATTTTTGCCTTATGGAATCAGAAGAAAGTGGCAGCAATATGAATTTAACAACTACAAAAGTATCTACTTCAGCTGAAGGTAGTTAACCTGTTTTGAAAATAATTCCATCATTACTGCACTGCAAAATGAGATTACTATGAATTTGGTCTGAATCTGTTTCTGAAGATTTCCTTGACTCTTCTACTTGTTTAAATCTAATTCATACTCTGAACACATAGTGGTATTGGTTTTCAGTTTTTTTTCTTTGTTTCTTCTTGTTGAAGACTGCACACTTGAGAAAGCAAAGTGCCAAGCTGAAGTGCACAGTATCTTTATTTACATACATTATATAAGCTATGTATGGTATGTCCTTTACATACATAATGTCCATAATTGACCTTTTAAAACATAACCTTAAGGCTATGCTAGGAAAAAAAAAGTTGCATTTTAGTTTAGAAAGAAACTTTCTTGCAGTCTCAAAAGACAGGAGAACAGAAAGAACAATATAGAAGAAAATGGTTTACTGAACTGGTTCTCTTAGCGCTTAACAGAAAAATAAATCACACTAACAAATCACTTTTTATCAAGTAGATCAGTAGGCATAAAACCAACACATGCTGTTCAAGTGTTTAGGAGCTTTGACCTTACATTCCATTTACTAATTGTATTTCTAAGCAGGGCAAAAATAGAAACTCTTCACAAAATTTCAAGTACCTATCTATCAGTAGCATAATATGCATTTGGGAGGTCAGTTTTACTGTACCACTTGGTTGCTGGTATTTGTTGCCAAGAGGGGACTCCAAACTCATCTGGCTTATGAGTATTTGCAAAGCTCACTGCACATACATAAGAAAGTTTCAGCCATTATGGGCAGAATATTATAGCCAGCTCTCCCGTGGTGACTGTTCCCAACAGGTGATTTCAAGTTAAAAGTTTCTATCCAGTGCTAAGTCACCTTTAATAAAGATTTATACTAATTACATACAAGGTTACTCAGGTAGATAGGTTCCTAAAATCAAAAGCAAATATATTTACTCTGATAAATGAAATCACAGAACTAACAGCTTTGAAACTTAGCTCTATACAACTTTTGTTATTTTCTCACAGTACAGGATCAAAATTATAGTTTGTTATAATTCTCTCTTATGAACATTCATGTGTGCAATCTCTTCTCACTCACCTTGCCAAGTGAAAGCTGCAAGCAACTCTTCATTTTGGTTATCACTCTTGTTATGTTGTGCCATGTCCCTTTATTCACACATACAAAGTAGTTCTAAAGACGAATGTTTTGTAATTCAGGGCTTCTTATGCTACCACAGTTGAAGCAGAAAATATTCTTCCACCTCACTGAACACACTGCCAACCTTCTAAAAGGCGGCAGCAGCCATAAAAAGAGGAGGAGCTCAAGTGCAATAACTGTTGTTTTATTTTTTTTTTTAACCTTGGCTGTTAACTACAAATTCACTCAAACAGCAATCAGCAAATTCAGCAATCTCTTCAGGAAAAAGTTATAAAAATGTTTCCATACATATAGAGGAAGGGGAAGATATACACATAAAAACCCCAGGTTATGCTTCATGAGTATGATTGTCACGTTTATTCCCAATTACAGTCAATGGAAAGAAAGATACAAATTTCACCTAACAAGCTATTCAGCAATGATTATAACTAGATCTTTACTTATATCTTTATTTGTTTCATTTTGTATATGTTCGTCCAGGGCCTTCCCAGTATCTCCCTGTAAGTTACTAGGCTCAAAACAGCTAATGACTACTACATTCACTCTCTTTGGACAATTTCTAGGAGAAAGATAAACTGTATTTATCTTGAGTTTATATGACTTAGCAGTTACGACAGTATTCTTAAATAACAGAATTAGTTTTGTATGTTATGCCTAACAGTTATCTGATTTTAATAACAGTCATTGTTACAGCTCGTTTTTGGGAATGTCAAGAAAACATCTACGGCCACTGTTCCAAAAACTCTCACAGGCAGTTTACTATTTTCACAGGACATTCTATAGTTTAAAAGAACTTCTCACTGGGTGAAAGAGGAAGACAACACACTCTGTTGCTCTAAGACAGCCAAGTAATACATGGCTGCCTTCATTAAAACATTATTGATAAAACCCCTCCCTCTCACTACAGTTTGGAAATGCCGGCTCACACTGACTGAAGGTCTTTCTCTTAGAGCTCTGTGCTGCATCACACTAGAACTGCAGGTGTTGACTAGAGAGCTTCATCAGAGCCACATTTGATGTGGAGTTCTTTCCAGCACTGACAGACTCTGATCCCACCTCTTTATAATTAAAACTTAGAGGCAAGTACACACCCCACTGACTACACAACTCCCTCCAGTGAACTACAAAAGCATTCACTCAACTAGAAGATCACTTATGCTTGCAATATTATTATCACAAACAGACAGAGCAATAAACATTAAGCGGCTTTCAAAATACTTTCCACAGTTAAAAGAGTTCCAAGCCTGCAAGTTCAACTGATAACAAGATTGCTTTAAATTGTTGAGGAAGTAGTACTTTACTTCTCATTTGCTATACGCCCTGGGTAGAGGCTTAAAGCACAAACAACAAAAAAAACCTTTCAGAGGTGACACCTTCACGGAGTAGTTAATTATTACAGATTGTACAGAAATACTGAGGTTGTTGACTCTCCCATGTGGTTTGTTCCTGTAGTTCCAATATATGGAGGAAACTGGACTTTCTCATTTTTTAAAGCCATTACAGTGCATTCTCTTCTTTTCACATGAAAACACTTAAAACTACAGGCAATTAAGCGTTCAGTTCTTTTGGCAGCCTTCTATACATGTGATTTTTAACATATTAAAGGTTTCTTCATGTGATGGGAAGCTGTCTGTTTTCTTCCTTACAATCTGCTAGGTTTAAGGGTAAATTACTTAGTATTTTCAAAACTGGAAGGCAGTGATCAACACTGACCTAGTATCCACCTAGCTGGCACTCACACCATTTCTATCTCCAGAAGAAACCATTAACAGCATTTCAAAAGCAATATTGACACAAAAAACATCAGGGCAAACATCATCAAAAGAATGACAGCATCATTAATGTGCGTGAAAACAGAGCTGCTGCGTGCTCTATAGCTCTCGTGTAACATTAGATGTAGCACAGTTCTAGGTTTCTGCCTCTTTCTCACTATCACATGTTCCGACTCTTATTTCTATGTGAAATCTAATGGGATCTATGGGATGTGCTAGGCCAGCCCTTAGAATTGCAGTGCTGAACTACAAGCACTTCCCCTGAACTCAGCTTTTTCTTCTACCTGTCCAAAGTTATCAAGTTTTGAACACTTTATAATATTAGTTATATTAATTTTATATTTACAGTTTTATCTTCAATAAATAAATACTAGGCCCAGATATACTCACTCATGTAACAGAAGGGCTCCTCATCATGGACTGGAGAAGTGATTTCAGGAAGATGGCCACGGCAGGCATGGGACTGAATCCAGTCTTGATTTTCATACAGATACAGAGAGTCCACTCGTAACTTGTAATCTGGCAACTGCTCTTCCAGCATGCTTACCAACTCTACCTCAGGCAGGTCCTCACTGGAGCAGACACCTGAAAGTGAGTAAATGCCAGTAATAGTACATTACTATTAAATACAACATACATTTAATATAACAATTCTAAGTTGCTAAAATACTGCATATCAAAGGTAAATAATTATTATCTTTCCAACATTTCCAATAACGATGAAGGCTGCCTTCAATATCTTTCAGTTGAAAAAATGCCAGTGGTGATTATTGACACCGAGAACTTTACAAACATTTTACAATGGAAGCTGATTTTACAAGCTAGTGAAGAGGACACACCATTTTTGTTTGTTTGCAATATCAGATAAGCAATATAAAGAACATGAAACTTAAGGTTGTCTTCAGGTTGGTGTTCTATAACATGTTAGATACATTCAGGATTTTTAACAGTTAATTCTTCTACTTACCAGAGACACTCTCCAAGCCTCTGTGATCAAAATTCATGAGTCCTTTCTTCACAGTTCACTTCTTTGGAAATAGCATTCAGTCCTCAGACTGTGCACCATCCCTTTATTGCTTTGGTAGTAAGATGGCTTTGGTTTGGAGACAGAGTAAGTGAGAGCTATCAAGCCATCAAGACATTAACAAATCTGGTATTGACTCACTGCTGTAGACTGGTTCATACTCCACATCTACCGCCATCTTAGGACATGCTTATTTCATCTGGGCTACTACTAATCAGTAGAAGTATCTATAGGTTATTTCGTGTAAGCGTCACAAACTTCTCAGCTCAGCCATCATCTAGAAATAAAAGAGAATGTTGAAGTTGAACAGATGTCGCTCTTTCAAATGAGACAGGTAAATTAACGTGACTTTGTCTCTTTCAGGCTGACTTTCCCCCCTGTACTGTCATTTAACTAGAAAAAACCCAACGAACCAACCAATCATTTTCATCCCCAGTTTTATACATTACATGTAAGAATATCCCTTTTCCCTGCAGACATAACATCTCACCTTTAGCATCAACCCTGTCAATTACCTATCTGTCTACACCATTTTTCCTCTTCCATACAATATTTAGTGTATGACGAGTTCATTCACTGAAATGAGGTATTTCTCTTTTACTCTAAAGCACAGCAACTCCAACTAAATGGAAATTTTCTTCAGGCTACTACATTTAGTTAAAGTGGTAGGTTCTAAAGCAGGATTTCAAAACCATCATTCTTAGAATTTTGATTGTTAAAAAGGAAAGTTTTATAGGACTGTTTGCTTTAATCTCTTCCCCTTTAGAAATCTGTTGATTAAAAATTGGATCTATCAGAAATTTATTTTGTGGATCATGGGAAAAAGTTTCCTCTTCAGCATGGACTCATTTAAACCAAAAATGAAACTACCATGACTGAGATAACCTATCATAACAGTTTATTAAAGCAAAAATCTTTGCCCAGACTGATCAATCATCTTCCATGTAAAATACAACAGTATTCCTAGATGTCAGAAAAATATAAAATGAAAGAGAACAAAAGTCTCATTTTCCCTCCTCCTACATTTGGTAAACAAAAAATCCTCTTGAAATCTTACATCAAGTTCAAAGTTGCTCTTAACAGTTTTCCTAAGATCTCCTATCACCAAGCACAACAGTCACAAGTTTATCTTGCTGTCTGTAGCAACCTCTCATTTGATTAGATCAAAATGGACAGTGCAGGAGGTTTCTAAAGACAGCCTGGAGCCTGCAGTTCATCTGCCTGTAGACTTTGGCAGTAGACCAAAAAAGAACTTTCTTCCATTAAGGTCAGCTCATACTTGTGAGCAGTATCTTCTTGCTTTGACATTTATTTCTTTATATATGCACTTTATTTGCCAGTTTCAATTATTAACCATATTAGACACTTATTAAAAACATTCAGACTGAGATTTTTGGAAACATTTGCTGTCTGACTGTACAGCTGCTGCTAACACTAGCTTGTGATTTTTTTTCAAGAGGCTGTTTTTAAAGTGAATTGCTGAAAAGCATAACCACACATTCAAATCTAAAACAACTCAATACAGCAGAAGATGACACTTAAGAAGACTGCTGTAGATCCACACAGACAAGACGATTTTATCTTGTAATGAAGTCATTGTAGAGTGAGAGAAAATTCTGTGGCATAGGACAGTTTCTTCACAACTCTGAATCTTTTTCCTTTGAGTTTTAATAATGTAAAAATGAATACTACTTCCTCTCAAGATTTGATTTAATTTCTCTTTTAAGTAGTCCAAAGCAGAGACACTATTTTTTGCAGGTCAATCTCAGTTCTGCCAAAGGGGAAAAAAAAAAAGAAAAACTTGTTTGCCTCAAAGTTTTCTAGAGCATTAGGCCAACATTACACTATTGAATTGAAAGGGCAACCTCATCTGTAAAACCTTGAAGATGGCTAGATAAGCAAACACCATAAAAGTTAATGCTTATATTTCCAATGCTTTGTATCTCCATAGCTTTAGTATAGTGTGCTATGGGGAAGCTTCTCTGAAAATTCAAGCAGCTCACACACTGTGCAGCACCACCCTGAAAGTGACTCCATGACCCTTTTACTCTGAAGCTATGAAACTATTTCCCAACTGCAGATTTCTTTTGCAAGTTACCGCTATAATTAAATACATTTGGATAAAACCCATAAAATTTACAACATGGCCTTAAAATACATGACCGTGCTATAAAAAGATTGTCTAGAAATTAAAATTGTTAAATCATGCAGAAAGACAGGTCCAAGACAGAAGCCAGAAAACTTTCTCAGGTGGTATTTTTAATCTTCATTTATAAAGATTATTTCCACTGTCAATTTATTATATTCATTTCATATAGATGTACTTAGCAGTTTTGACCCCTTACTCTCACATATGCCAGTTTCCCATTGATGTCTGAGTCTTTCACAAACAGGTTAATTGAACATGGAAAAAACAAGGAGAATTCAAACACTGGAGAACAGTCTATATGAGACAGCAGTGCTCTCAGGAGGCTTTCTTCAAGGAAGGCTCAAGAGAAGTGGGAATATGTGACAACATTTTGTGTACATACATACATATCTATCTCAATCTGTGTATTTCTGTGCTCTCTAAATTAAATTTTACTCCATGATGTGCACTTCAGATTACTATCATGCAGCTTGAAACAGCAAACTAAAACCAGGAGTACCTATAGCACTCTTCAGAAAAAGACACCTTGCAGAAGTAAGAACTAGTCCTAGGCCTTTTGCGTCTGCCCCACGGAATCCAAGTTGCTCTGAGGTTTGCTAGGCCATCTGTGCATGGGACATGAAGGAGAAACTCAAAAAAGAAAGGGAATGCTGGAGCCCATTCGTACCAAGAAGGATTTTAAAATGCATGGAAGGCTACCACTTACGACCCAAGCAACAGTCTAGCTGCTCACCAGTGTTATTACAAGAGAAAACTCCCAACGAAAACTGTACAAAAATCAAAGCATAACCAACAAAAAAATAAGGGCTGGAAAAACATGCTAAAAGCATTACAAGAAACACACATCAGAGTGTCAGAGTGTATAGGCTAAAAGAAGAAAAACTAAAAGAATATGAACCACATATTCAATTTAAACACTGGTATTTCAACACACTATTTGATCTTAGTAGCAGAGACAAAAATTAGTTCTCCTGACCACACAACAAGAGATTTTCCCTCAATGAGTCAGAAGATCTCAGCCAAGATTAACTTGCAAACCCAATACTGAGTAAAGCCTTAGGAAAGCTGAAATAGCTGTAAGATGTTAAAAATTGTCTTCTCTTTGTAACTACCACTTTGAACAATTCAAGATCGATGCAAAAAGACAGTTGTGCCATCTTATTTCAGAATGTAATTCCAAAGACATTCTACCACTAGGGAACTAATTCAAATTTGAATCATCAGAAAGGTGAGATGAGTTGCTTTTACAACTGAAAACATGGACAAACAAATGCATGTGTTAATTTATTTGTGCATAAAAAGTTAAAAACATACCCAAAATATTAGCATCTATTTTAACAACATCCAAACTCAAACATAAATATCCTGTTATTTCTGCTGTTTTCCATTTGTTGGAAAGCACTTGGAAAGACTAAACTAGATCTGCTCCTCTGTACAATTACAGGATGCAAGACATCAGGCCACAACTAACACAAACAAAATTTCAACTACAAAGATGATTCTAACTTGATTAAGAGAGATGGCAACATCCATTTTCCAAAAGGAAGCCAACTGCATGAGACAATTATTCTGGGATGCCAAATTTTACTGCTATGTAAATACGCAATTAATAAAAAAAAGCATCAGGTCATTAACAGGGTAATTTTTCATTACTAAAACTGGAATGGTATCAAGCCACCTAATAACAATAAACATATTTCGCATTTCAAGGTTAATGAAACAGTTCTATTTTTATAGCAAACATGACTGTGCTGAACTGCTGCCAAAACATTCCTGGGACTAATGCTCAGAGGCAGAGGCCAAATCCTTCAATACTATCTAGTATGAGATGAAGGACAAAGGACTATATACTGAAAAACAAATCTATGTAAACATGAACTTTGCCTATCACACTGAACACTTCCTGTGTGTTAATGCTCGTTATTTTCAGCCATTACCATCCCTACAGAAACCTACTTAGTGTTTGTGTTTCTCTCGTGAAAGGAAAAAAACCCCCTCATTTAAAAGAGTACGCCAACATAATCCTAGTAACAAGTGTAATAATCATAAGCAAACTTGCAACAGACCTTCAACCATAAATAGTATGGTATAAGAAAGGAACGCCAAGAAAACAAAACAAAAACAACACCCCCCCCCCATCTCCTGGATTGTTTTTAATTTGGGTGGGGATGAGGGCTCAGAGGGGAATTCGGAGAACACCTCTCAGGAGATGAAGAATATCAAGGGGGTCATGAAGCTGGTCACAACAATTCCTTCATCCTTTTTCTCCAGAGTTACGCCAAACTAAAAACATTTTTCCTCCTTGTCAGTCATTTCTAATAATCTGTATTCTCCATAAGTGGCAAAACTACCTGTTAAGTACATGTATATATGCTTCGTGTATATGTATACATGTCTACTGTTGAATACCACAGTTTGTTAGTAAGATATTTTCTTTTTAACTCCTACATGCTTGCAGGTTGTGTATATCACCCCTAGCACACGGTGTAAAAATAGTATATGCTTAACTGAAGTCTAACTTCATCTGAAACTATGAATGCTACCTTCATGAAGTACCCATATCAAATTTTATCAGTTCCTAATTATTTTCCATAAATGCACAATCCTAACATTACTACGTGTATACATTACTTCTTGTCCAAGAAAAGTTGTTAGAGGCTTCCTTTAAGACTGAAGCTTGTTCTCTATGAAGTATAGTTGAAATGAACTTAAATAACATTTAACTGAACTCACTAACACTTTCAGCTGATGCGTAGCTGAATTCACCCAAGAAAGCAGTTTAAGTTTCTTAATATATACCCCAGCCACTGCTCAGCATTTTAACAGTTGCAATTCTGTATTTATTGGAATAACCCAGACTGATCCATGTGACTCAGTCACCAAACTATCACTAGTAATCTAACTAGATAAAAGGATCTGTCATTTCTTTTGTAACCATCCCCATGAAAACGCTATTTTTGCATCTTCTTGGAAAATTAATCAATGAATCACGTTTATCCTTCCTGAAAGACAGCCCTCCAGCTGCACAAAATTCATCCCAGCAAGCCCTCCGTTAGAGGCAAACCACTGTTACAAGAGTGTCATTTTCCAACGCCCTATTCCAGGTCATGCTTCCAGATACTCCTAACAGAAATTTGATAAATTAGTACAGTTCTAATAGATTACATGATGACTAATCTACATGATGCGAGTGACAGAGCACTGGAACAGGCTGCCCAGAGAGGTTGTGGAGTCTCCTTCCCTGGAGACATTCAAAACCCTCCTGGATGCGTTCCTGTGTGATGTACTCTAGGTGACCCTGCTCTGGCAGGGGGGTTGGACTAGATGATCCAACCCTAGAATTCTGTGATTCTGTGATTCTGTGACTAGAGAGTTGACAAATTTCAGGTATTGGACATTATTTTTTTTTAAATTTAGCTTCAGTGTTAGAAGTGCAGTTAAAAAGAAGTCTGCCTATTTTTGCTCAGAAATACGTATTTTGAAAGACAAGTTTCTGAAAGCGAACATAAAATGGACTATGCTGCTTTGTAACATAGTGTGAAAATGTATTTACTCCTACGTTAATTATTTGCATCAGACTCTCACAAGCTGAGCAGCAGCTCTGAAACACGGGTGAAGAAGAAGCGTGCATCCCACAGCCCACCGGGGAAGGCTGCATGGAAAACAAGCGAGAACACAAGCACTTTGTCACTGGGATGGCTGACAGAGTGAGAGCCACTGACTGACGGGTGCTCGCACCATAGCGTGCTCAGCTGATCAGAGGGTAACAAGGTGATTCAGAAGCTGACAAAAGCCACAACCGCCCTGCCCTCCAGCCCACGCGTGCCCGGCCCGCAGCCAAGCTCTGCCCTCCCCGAGCAGCGACGGGAGCCTCCGGAGGGCCCGCACGGCGCCGGGCGCTGCCGAGGCGGGACCCAGCTCCCGCGCACGGCGAAGGTCACCGCAGCACCGGGCCTGCGGGCACTGCCGCCACCCGCAGCCAGAGCCCGGCACCCGGCCGCACTCC
>VZRW01012963.1:282881-303886 GCA_013398125.1 Aegotheles bennettii
GGCCGCCGCGGGGGGGGAAGGCGAGGTACGAGCTTAAAGGGGCGAGTGAGGAGAGATCCTGGGAGAGCCCGGGAGGCGTCGTGTGCTCACCTCCCGTTCCTGCTGTCACGGCCGGGGCGTGTGACGGGAGACGGGCGGTCGCTCCGAGCACCGAGCTGCAGCCCGGCGGAGCGGAGTAACGCGCGTTCGCCGGACCGGGCTCGGCGCCCCGGGCCGCCGCACTCCCGGCTCACGGGCACGCCCGTGGCTGCCTTCTGCCCCGTTGGTCGCTGCCCCCTGGCTTCGGGCAGGCTGTCCCCCTTCAAACAAATTCTACACAGATTTGACTTAAGCATATCATAGTTTTTAAGACTTTGCTATTCAGCTTTGCTTGTGTGGTTTCATATTGCATGCAACAGAATAAATTATCTTGTATAATGTAATGAAGTTACCTTTCCAGGTAGAGAAGGATGCTGTAGCCATTGTAGTGCTGGCCGCTATCTCGAAGCACCTGCATTTTTTTTCCCTACTCTGCTACAAACTTCCTCAGTGAGGCTGGGCAAGTCAAGCCCTGATCCTGCCCAATACCTACTAAAGTTTCTTTTTGTCTCCATTTTTCATCTTTAATAAGGAGCTACAGTATTTCTTCAAGCAAATTTTCAGGGTAAAAATATTAAGGATTAGGAGTGGCTTGGATATTTGGCAGTGGATGGGGTGGTGGGATCGTGTAAGCTTTTTCAAGATTGATTAAATAGCATACATAATTCAAATGTGGGATATAATCAGGCTTATCTCCTTGAATAACAAAATTACCATTTCTGATACAGTACTTCACCTTTTAAAAGTTAATTTTCAAGCAATAATTACATTAGTATGGAACTACCTCTTGTAGCTGAATTTATGTCAGCCACCAAGTAGGATTGATCATGGTAGTCCTGCTTGTAGCTAAAGTAAATTAGCAAGTCCCACTCTACGCTTCAGCATCTTTGATACACTTACTAGGCATAGTGACCTCTCCTCATTGCCTACGATTTCAAAGCATCAGACATAAAGTGGAGGACTTTCAGACTGGCTACTCTGATCTGTGAGGGAGCTTGAATGCTGATTCTGTAGCCTAAGTAAAAATTACCTCAGTTGATTCCCCTCCTTTTATCACTCAGATCTCTTACAATAGTATTTCCTCTCTCACTTGTGAAATGTAAAGTGCAATTGCTTCTGGCTTGCTTTTGTTGTGAGCTAGTTCAGCTGCACACAGCTAAGCGAGATCTGCCTAGCACAGCTGTGCTTTAAAACAACAATCATTTATTTCCCTACAAACTGCCAGGGATTCATGAATCTGATAGTTTTTACTTTCTGCACTTACGCAGTTAGCTTGAAATTGTTCGGAAGTAGTAATAAAATCTCTAAACCCAGGAATCAAAAAGGAAAACTGGAGTTGGAATGTGTATTGCATATCCTTAGTATGGAGTTTGAAATCCATCTGCTGCTTAAAGGCTCAATAGGAGCAGGCTTTCCCAGGGTGGCGGTTCTGTTTGTGTGTGTGTTAACCGAGAGGAATGCCTCACAGTTGTGATTAAAGAGATTTGTATTTATCCCAGGTTTATGTAGAATCTTACATTGTTACTTTTGTTTTTCTAGGATAAATGGGTGTATATGACTTTTCCTCTGATCTAAAGTGGTTCCATGTCTTGTTTGGTAAGTCTGTATTTAAAAACCTTTGGCAGTTGTACCTTGTTACCTAGTCATACCTTAATATGAAAAAGTTCTGGTGAAATGTCTTGCTTGGGGGGATTTCCACAGGGGTGAAATGTTTAAACTTTGTAGTGTCAACTTCCAGTGAAGGAGACTGTTCAGTATCGCTTCTCTCTAGCCCTGCCATGTATGCACTATATGCTGTTTCTCAACCTTTTGCTTGACTGACTTGTAGCAGAAAACATTCTGAACTCCTGCTTACAGTGGCTACTTTTGATGTCTTCCCACTGCCACATTTATTAAATTGCAGCAACTCCACTAACATTCACTTGTTCCTGTTCTCAAGGACTGTTCCTGTATTCTGCGTACACCAGTTGAAGCAATCAGACCAGAAGAGCTATCTCAGAGCAGTGTCCATGAATGCCTGGTAAGAAGAAAATGGAAACGTCAACTGGAAGCATTAAATACAAAGCTCCTACATATTAAAAATAATCTCATTAGGGTGTGTGTCTTAAAATGTTAACAGCAAAAATAACCAGAGCACTTTGG
Source organism: Aegotheles bennettii (assembly GCA_013398125.1). Classification (NCBI taxonomy): domain Eukaryota; kingdom Metazoa; phylum Chordata; class Aves; order Caprimulgiformes; family Aegothelidae; genus Aegotheles; species Aegotheles bennettii. The sequence goes on from VZRW01012963.1 coordinate 285,102, forward strand.
GGCTTCCAGTTTCGAAGATGACTATAGGTAACTAAGTGTTACTCTTCTATCAGTTTAAAACCAAAACACAGGTGCACATACACAGAGACACACACGCAAAAACACCCAGTAGCTCATAAAACTAAGTCTCAGTGTAATGATAAAAGCACCAGCTTGGATGTTCTGACTTAGGTACTTGATCTCAGCATTCTGATTAATGGTATTTCTGCATTAATTAAAATCTGTAAATGTTTAATAATTATGTAGTCATTTTGAGAACTGGTTCTCCTCACTGTTAGGCTGATTCTGATCTAGCCTGGATTCCCCCATCGACAGGAAGGAATGAAATGATATTTTGCTCTTCTAATGTCTCTCACTATGAACTCCAGCTGGAAATAGGTAACGTGAGTCTACCTTACAATATTTCTTGTTCCTGCAGATGCATGCTCTCAATAGGTTATTGCTAACTGAAGTAAATACTATGTTTGGAAGATGCATTACCAGCTCACTAGAACTATTCCCGTCTCCTTACTTGAGAAAAATCCAAAACATCATGTTTCAGTAATCACTTATTTTAAGATATAAGACAAATCAACAATTACCTGAATTTTTCTCATGATGTTTGTGCATGTGCATGTCAGTTTTCTAAACCTCTAGTACGGAGACAATAAATGCAGCATTAAGTAACATGTCTTGATGCTTGGCTACCTGAGTTGATTGTTCTAAGGATGGCTGCCCTGAATACTACTGTGTGTGCACATGTTTTGTGAATATGCATGCATATGCATGAATATGCATAAAAGTGTTGCTCATTTAGATGTATAATTGATACTGACAAATGTTTAAACACTTTTAATTGTTCTAAAAATAGCAGAGCCATGCTTTAACTAATTTGCTGGATATATTTTGCTGCAACTCCTTCAATTTTTGACATTCTTAAAGAAAAGGTTATGCTGCTATCTATTGCAGTTTTAGAACTGTAAAATTATCTCTAAATGTGAAGGAAATTATGTGGTGGATTATTATAATTTCCAATGTTAAGGCAGCCACTTCTGGTTTCAGGAAGGAGATTCAACAACTTAACTTCAGTCTACCTTGCACGGCATACGCCTACAGGCATGCAAGTTGCTGTAAGGATCACAGACCTAGAAAATTGCTCCGAAGAGCATTTGAAAGCCTTACAGGTAAAGCAACAGCATTTCTGCACAAGTCTGATGAAGACAGTGATGAATACATATGAGGTTACTAAACAGAGATAGCCTTTGTGTTTGTACTGGGTCATTTCAGTCAGGTTTTTCTTCCAGAGGAGAGGAATATAAACACAAGTTGTGTAAATGTGAGAGTTGCTTTCTGAAGAAAATAGTTGACAAGTGTTTTTGAAATACTTCTGTAATTGTACAACTTTTGCTTTGAAACATGTTCTGTACTCTGTGTTTAACAGCAAAACTTCAGAATATGAGCAAACTAGATTTACTTCAGACCAATGCAATTGGCAAGTTACTTACATTTCTATTGCAGGCTATGCACATCATCTGCAACTTTGTACAAATGCACACAAGGAACAGTTCTGATTACTGACATAGTTAATGCACTTAGTGAGACAGTTGTCTGAAGGTTAACACATCCACTTTCATTTAATTCCATAGAACGAGGTGGTTTTATCCCACTTTTTCCAGCATCCCAACATAATGACGCTTTGGACAGTGTTTACAGCTGGTAGTTGGCTTTGGGTCATCTCCCCATTCATGGCCTATGGTAAGAACTGTTAACTGCTATTTTGGAATATCAAAAAGGGCTGATACAGTTTGGACCACATGGTCCGTGGGAGGTTTTTCTTTAAGCATCTCCTGTCTTGTAGCAAAAACACATTTTCCCAAACCATTTGTTTAGAGAAGTCTTCTGTACATAATAGTTATCCCCAGTGAAGACTGGTATTTGAACTGCATTAAACTGCACTTTGTCCTAACACCGACCGTGTGGTAATGGTAATTGGGAGATGTATTTGACTTTATACAACTTGGAATTTTGCCAACAGAAAACTTGTCTAGATTGAATACAGGCTTGGCACAGACTTTCAGTTACCAGAAGCAAGACTTGAGTGTGATCTTTACCTGATGGATGCATCTATGTAACTGTTCTTGATGTACCAGTCAATGCCACTTTTGATGAATGTATACAATAAAGCAAGCATGGATAAGTAATTTAACAAGACTTGTTAGGCTTAACTAGGGTTTTTTTCACTTTCAGGTTCAGCTAGACACCTGCTGAAGACTTACTTTCCTGAAGGGATGAGTGAAGCTTTGATAGGGAACATTCTGTTTGGTGCAATCAGAGGATTAAATTACATGCATCAGAATGGCTACATTCACAGGTAGGAGAACGTCAATGGGTAAGAATCAGATTACAGCATCCAGTTTATTAAGAATTTAGTTTCACTTTGAAACTCATTTTCAGCTTAAGTGATGTCTCCTTCCTTTTTCTATATACCTTCTTATGTCACCCAGTTTAGAAACAATTATTTCACTAATACAGCAGAACTAAGTTTGCAGAAGCTTAGCAAGAATGGTATTCATACATTATTTAAAGCCAGTTGTTACATGCATTATACATCTGTCTCGCTTTATCTCTTTGAAGCAGAAGAGAATCAGTTGTAGAAAGGGCTTCCTTAACTTTACACCCTTTCCAGTGAAGGAGGGCCCTTCTCCAATTTCTGGCAGTTTTTTCTGGCTGACCATCTCTCCTTTCTCTTGGGTTTGTATTAAAAAGACAACTTCTACCGAGAACTTCTGTGAAAATAATCTGCTAAATAGAACTGCACAGCTAATAGCTCACTGTAAGTTAATATGAAAGCCTTTCTACTCTAGTGCTTTGAGTAATTCTTACAACTAAAATTTACCACTTTATGTTACAGGAATATTAAAGCTAGCCACATTCTGATTTCAGGGGATGGGCTGGTTTCGCTCTCTGGCTTAAACAACCTCTACAGTTTAGTTAACAATGGACAGAAGTCAAAGGTGGTATATGATTTCCCCCAATTTAGTACATCTGTGCTTCCCTGGCTGAGTCCTGAACTACTGAGACAGGTTAGTATAAATTATGCTTCATTTTTCCTATGCAAAGTTACTGGAAGTACTCAACTTCTAAGTCTGCTTGTAGAAGTGAAACAGAAGCTGCTGAACTGCAACTTTTTTAAAGACAGATGTACTGAATTTGTAATTCTCCTAAAGAGAACTGATTTTAAAGTTGTTGGTAAGGTAGTGCTGTTTAAGTCTCTTTACCTAACCTTCCTGGAAACTACTGCAAATCCTAAAACTTGTCTTCAGTACAACTGCCAGATTTCTGAAAAAAGCCTGAGGTTTCACAAGTTAATTGCTGCAATCTCATGCAGACTACAGAATATTAGAATCTTGTCTTGAAACACACTCGTATTTTCGTCGGCACTGCTCAATAGCATCAGTGATCCAGCAGAGTTTTCTTTGTCTCACAGGATTTGTCTGGGTATAACATGAAGTCTGACATTTACAGTGTGGGAATTACAGCATGTGAATTAGCCAATGGACATGTTCCATTTCAAGATATGCCTCGCACTCAGGTATGATGCTAAACTCTATTTCTACTTCAAAACACTGAAGGTTTTTTTGTTTTACTCAGAGAAACCAATGCTGTCACTACTGAAGCGGTGGCTGCTTTTTGTTATTTCAAACATACATGCTTCTTTATACAACAAATAGTCCTTCCATTCCTGGAATTTCACAGTTTAGCTTGAATAGGTCTGGATAACTGTTGAACTCATATACTGCTGTTCCTTCCTGCTAGATGCTGCTGCAAAAGCTGAAGGGTGCCACATATTGTCCTTGGGATATAAATACCTTTCCCTGTGGGGAATCCAGGATGAAGAATTCCCAATCAGGTGTTGATTCTGGAATTGGTGAGAGTATGACACGCACAATGACGAGTGAAAGACTACAAATTCCCTTTTCCAAAACATTTTCACCTGCTTTCCACAACTTGGTAGAACTTTGCTTGCAACAAGACCCTGAGAAAAGGTAACCTTCTGGTTAAAACTAATTCTCTGACACTTCAATCTAAGACCCTCAATAAAGCCCACAATTCAGGATACAATAATTAGCTGAATAATATTAAGTCAGACCTGAAGTACTATGCAAAACACAACACTTACCTTTGGTTTTGTAGTTTAAGAATTATCTTGTCTGATAAAGGAACTATGCTTTTAAAGTAATTTAACCCCTGAATTTCTTGTAATATTAATGTACTTTGTAACAAGCAAAATTACTTTTGAAACATGCACTTTTGTCCAAGAAAAAAACAGAAATCTGTAGTATGTTTTCAGTATGAATGAGGCATTGTTAAACAGAAAAGTGAAAAAGCCTTTAAAAATACATTTCTTTAATAGTGCCTTCATTCCAAATGGAAGCACAGAATGTAGGAATTCTGTGCTGCTTTTCTTATGCATCACATTTGTCCTAAAGATAAAAACCACAGGGCTTAAAATGATTTGTCAGTCTGGCCCATTTTCCAAAAGGAGTATTTTACTTTCCAAAACATAATTATATTGTTCATTTTATGATCCAGGCCATCAGCAAGCAGCTTGCTTTCGCATACGTTCTTCAGACAGGTGAGTTTACTACATTTTGTTAAATGACTCCACTATAGCCTAAATAAGCCACAAAATATTACAGTTGGATTACAAAATAATAAAGTTAGCTGGAGCCAAAAACATCCTGTAACAGCGTATCTGCTACAGAATACTTTTTTTTTTTTTAAATATAAAATGCTATTGATGGAGTATAGGAAACATAAGAGTAATACCTTTCCCCTTTGATAAAATAAAGTCAGCCTAACTGGTAAGAATAATGGTTAGTATTCTTAATCTAAAGCAGAAGAACTGCATAGCTAACGTAAGTAGTCTTGAAAGACTAATTCAACTTACTGTAGAGTGAGGAAAGCCAAAGCCCTCATCCTGTTATTTTCAGTATTGTAACGTGCAAGAACATGGCTCTTATTTCACATGCTTTTAATGAAGTCAAACACAAAGTTATGTAGACTTTCATGTGCAGCCCTGCTTTAACTTTTCTTCTTTCTAGATAAAAGAACAAACACAGAATTCACTGCTGTCTCTATTACCACCTCCTATTCAAAATAACAGACCAGAGTACTTGGCACTGCCCTCAGCAGCGGTTGGGACTGAACTTGGACACATTACTGCAAATCAAGATGATACAGACTGGGAATTCTAAATAAATACCAAACAATCATACCTCTCCTGTGCTTCAAAGAAGGAAAATGTGATTTGACTTTGCTGCTTTAGTTTGTATAGTTAAAATACAATAACACAAGTTATACTTGAAAATGCCATTGAAATGGCCATATTTCATTAACTAAGTTACTTCCTCTGTTGGCATCATGAAGTGTGGCGTGCCTCACTTTCTGACTGCAAGAAAAACTAGATATAGAGAATGGCTGAATGCTTATCTCCCTCTTTCAAAATCTTTCTTACCAAGAGAGTTCCTGATGCAATCTTACTCCATACTGCTGCAGTCCACATGCCTTTCTGAATTCAGACTTGGGTTTTATCTGTGACTTTACTTAAACAATCTATTTGTCTTTTCACTATCACTCAAATTATTTTAGTAAGGAGAAATCCTCCACTTCCAAGTCTAGATTTGAAACTGCACAAATTAGTTATTTATGCAAATAAGCGTTTCGTTCTCACATCCTAAAAGGCATTTTTCTAACTTGATGTGCTGTCATACCTCCCAAAAGTTAGCTATGCATCACTTTTTATGCATTACTCATGCTCTTGCATTTGTCTACATTCTTGGTACAAATTTGTGCTTTTGCATCTCCACTTATTGTTGTGTCATTTTAGCAGTTAATCTGATGACCTCTTACTATGCAAAGTAAGTCTCAAGTTATAACAGGTACGGGTCAACTTTGAAGAATCATATTAAATAATCTAAAGTTACTGTACATATTTTTATTTATACTGTATTCCTGTTCACCACCGAACTTACCATAACCCAATACCATTTTCTTAAAAGAACAGGCAACATGCACTAAGCTTCACTGGCACTGCTGCTGGCAAACAAGCCTCTTCTGCAAGCCACAGTTAAATTCCCATGGACAGATTCAGCTGTAACAAGAACCTAATAAACCCCTCAGGATCCTAGTGAGTTTATCTGTTCTAAGTCAGATGAAAAACTGCCTTTCTTCTCCCTACAATTCAGTAAGTTCCCATCTCTCATATTGTACCGGGCAACTCGAGCTGAACAAAAGCAGCTTCTTTTAAAAAAAGCTGTATATTCTCAATGTGCTTTAGTAAAAGTTGTGTCCCAAACCAACTAGTACTTTATTGATACAAGTTCTGACTGTAGTAAAATTGTATAAATAGCTATTGAATGGATATATTTTAAATTTTCAACATAAACAACATTCCACATTAAGTCTTCTGGTCTTCCTTAGCTGAGCTGCTCTGCAGCCAGCCTTGAGAATACTACTGTTTTGCCAGCAGCTTCACTACACAGCCTTGAAGACCAAGTGACCAAAATGCAAACCTGAGACAGACATAAAATGGCCACATGAAGTATTAACCAAAAAGTTGATTCTACTCATGATGCTGTGAAGAGAGCTCTATATCTCAAAACCTAATACGTGAAACTTACTTAAGATTAAAAACTTTTCAATAAACTTACCCTATCTGTCTCCATTTATTTCTGTAACTCTTGTACTTCTATTTTCACCATAATCCAGTCAGACTAACAGATTCTTGCTACTGCAGGAAAGAAGTTAGTATTTATGTCAGTCATTAGGTAGAAAAAAGTTATCTAAACTAGAAGATTACTCTGATCATAAAAATATTAATAACTGAATTATGTACTCTTAGGGAAGATACTATTTTCATGTGAACCCCACGGCCTTAATTATTAACCACTACAAATTTTGACTGTTTCCAAATCAAATACATCATATAGCATCTACAGGTAACTTGACTATCAGGACATGTAAAAAACAAGTCAAGAAAGTCACATGAAGTTATACATACTGTAATTACAGACCTCTGAATAAACATCAATACTCTTTTTTTTAAAAAACAAAACAAACTGCAGAAATTTCCAGGCAGCTTGACTGCTGGTATTTGCAAGCTTGTCTTGAAACAACAGCACCCTGCACTCTCTCTATATAAATGAACTTGGATACTAATAACAAAGTAAGTATAAATTAATTTAAACAGCCATGTGTGATTTGAACTCCTCCACGTTTCAGAGTTACTTTGCTGCTGTCACTTTCTGTGGAAAAAATTACTTATTTCTAAATATTGGTCCAGCTTCTGTACCAACATAACTTTTACCATTTTATAAGTTAAAAAGCTCACAAGTCTTTACCATTAGAACTATTGCTTTTCAACAACTACAGTATTTTCAAACAAAACCAATTAAGAGACACTGACTTCTAGTAATTCTTAAAATAACCAGAAATTATTGAAACTAATCCCTGGATTATGTCTGCTAAAAGGCTTGCTGCAGTTTTGCTCATTAATTGTGTTGCTTTCTCTTAAGGAGTAATGCAAAATAAGAAACAATAAAAAAATGTATAATCATACTGTTAAGGAGAATTCAACTACCTGTCACTGAAAAGAACTTCTTGGAAACAACTGTTCTACTGAAAATCAAGTTTTTGAATATTGTTTTTAAAATCTGAGATTCAGGATTTGTATTGTTAAGTTGCAGCGACTTTCTATTCCAAGCTGACATAGTTTTAAGTACAATGTTTTTTATTTTTTTTTTCATAGAGCACTTACTCACTTTTACTCATACCAATGATGTATGTTATCAGCATATGAACTAGGACTGAGCTTGTGAGGTGTTTTCAAAGGGGCATATAGAACTTCTACACATTTGCAAAACATCATGGTCACTGAAACAAATTTATAACTTTTGCAATACTTTTGAGAAAAAACACCAGGCTTTTTTTTGCTGCCACCTTTCTTTGTGCTAGCATGTAGCACTAAATAATAAAATGCTTGTAACAACAGAAAACTCATTATTATCCTGAAGATATGCACAATGCTGTTGAGTTTCTTAGTGTCGTGTTGTGATACCATAGCAGTTTGTGAATGACTGAATGGATGAACACAGAAAGTGTGATTTACTCAAACAACTTGATCTGCTATGAGCTACTCTAAAGAGCCTCAATGCAATAAATATCCATTGAAGAGAGAACAATTTCTCCCACTTGATGCCATTAAAGAACAAAAGTCAGTATTAAAAAAAAAAGAATATAAAGTTTTACCTTATTCTTTTTTCCCCACCCCCTCCTTCTCCTCAAGTGCTATGAAAGCAGTTTTTAGCCTAGAGGATGGGTAAAATAATGGGAAAGCATTTGAAAATGATTGTTTTCTAATGTCTCTGACATGAGGCAGATATCTAAGTAGGTGAGTTATGTACCCTGTCTTTAATGCTAGTAAGTAGCTTTGCTAAAGTATGTTAGGTTATCTAACAAACCTCTAAATCAACTAAGCTAGCTGTGATGACCTGTCCTGATGATGGTCATCCCTATCATGTATGAAGGAGGAAAAACTACTTGAAATTCAGAGCTACTACACAACACATCCAGCAAGCCAGACCTCAAAAAACTATGAGTAAGAACCATACCATGAAATAAAACTATTTGATGTAACAGACCAGTATAGACTTAAGGATTTTTAAAAAGCACTGAAAAATTGAAGTGGTCTACTAATAACCAGTTAGAAGAATAACATTTGGTATTTAACAGTATTAAACCTATCCAGAAACTTCAGATAGAATGAAGGAAAGAATATTAAGTTTAAACAGCTTCCTGTGGAAACCTCCATAATTCCCTAATGAAAAAAACAGATTCTACTCCATAAATTAGTTACATAAATGTATGTTAATTATCCAAAAGCCCCATGAAGTTCCCCAAAAATGCCAAAAAAAACCGCCGTATGAAATTAGCTGCAATTGAGTGGTGGTTTTATTTTTGGGTATGAGTAGATTATTATGCTACTACTACTGGATTTACCCACAAATCCAGATTCATGGAATCTATTTGTCCTATCACTTTCAAAGTTCAGGTTACGGCAAAATAAATTGACACACTAGTAATAAAATACTAAGTAAAGGTATATCACATCAAAAATTTCTAGGAAATAATTCCTAGGTTGACTCTGTGACCCTTCAGCGTGGCTCCTTTTGCTCACTGTAGCTATAATACTGTAGTTAATGTTGATTAACTGTATTAGAAAAAATCAACTTGAAAATATTTCCACTTTTTTAACTACTAAGATTTTTTCCTTTCCCACACTTTCACATTTCTGAAATCAAGAGATTCTTGTTATCAGGAAGACATTTTCCATCAAGGTCATTTTTCCTTGCTATGGTGTGGTCTCTGCCTAGTCCGCTCACATATCACATCAATTAGTTACAATTCTGATTAAGATTGCACAGTGTACAACACCTTATTTTGTCAATGGCCAAAGCCAGAAAAGCTATACAGCACCTGTAACCAACCCAAATATACACCGAAATGTAAAAACACATTTAATGTTGCCTAACACATTAAAACAAAAGGAACTTCACTAATAGAGGAATCCAGTGATGTAAGAATTTACACACTGTCCTCTGGAAATCTCTTTAGCTGACCTATAAAAACAGGGAACCAGTATAGGGTGTTGCAAAATACAATGGTTGACTCATGCTCTCCTGGAGCTCATCCTAAATTATCTATTTTTTCTTATAAAGAAAAAAAGAATATTCAGACTTCAATTTCAGTGATAATTTATGTACCCCCAGACATACTGGCTCCAAAATACTTTATCTAGAACCTATTGCCCAATATCTGCCCCTTCTTCATATATCTCATAGTAGAATAAATCTGATTAGTAAGTTAGTAGTAGTAATAAAATTTAATGTACTATATACACAGTAAGGTTAGGAAATACATTGTTAACAGATGTCACTGGATTCCTATGAAGCCCTTAAAATATTTACAATGGCTGCAGACTTACAAGAGGAGTAAGTTAGCACATTTTCTTCAAGGATCTCTGTCACCACTGCCCATTATTTTAGCAACTCTTTTATCCACAACTTAATTCAACCTGCCTCTGGAATGTAAAGGGAAAATGAACAATTCTAGCATGATAGTTTAGAGCAGAAAGCAAATGGTATATAGGTTGAAAATTGTAGAGAAAATCCACAGGAGCATCAACTAAATTACTTGTCCTGAAACAGACTCATACCTCATCTCTTCAGAAGTGTAATCTATGATGCTTACAATGAGGGCAACAAAAAGACCACTTGCATCAGTCATCCCATCCATCCAAACACAAACAAACAAACCCCCTTTTGGGGGAAATCAATTTCCATCAAAATACATAGAAGTAGGAACTGCTATAACCATCAGTAACAAAAGCAGGTTGTTGACTGTACAGTGGTCAGAAAATACCTTATCTTCCGCATTCACAGAGTTTCTTTGGCAAAATCACCTTGACTTTATGCACTAGAGACAATTTTTATACTTTTGCTTTTTATTTTACAAAGTATGTTTCCAATTGCATTTGGAAATTGTAGCATACATAAAAAGATCAAACATATACAATATACATTTTTTTATTTATGTAAGTTGTAATACATGGCTGAAAGACACCACACTATGGCTGGACTCTGGGTATATCAACCTGGGGAAATTCCTCAATTTCAGCATGAAACATCAGTTCTAAAAGAGAAAGTAAAGAATTATGTTTTATTTTAAAAATTTCACCTGAATACAAATTCATTATTCCTGAAAGTGCTCTGGCACTCACTCCCAAGCCTCCTCTTTTCTTCCCAATCATAGTAACAACTCAGCAATGCCAAGGGCTACCACTGTCTTCAGGAAACTGTTGTTTCCCTCCCCAAATTAACAGAATTAGCAATGATGTTAGCAGCTGATCATATGCAGTATGATCACTCAATGTGGACACTGAAACAGAACTCTAAAGTAGATTGAGGGACTGTTGAAGTTTTTAGAGTGTCAGACTCTAGAAGGAAGATTTCTGTTGACAGACTAGTTAATTTCTGGATATATCTGCTCTATGTATCACAGCCTAAGTTAGCAAGACTAGAACCTGGGATAGAAAGAATCATGAATGATATTGCTCACAGCAAGCTGTCACCATGGCAGCTCAGGCCTGGAGACAGCCTAAGGTGAACAACTCCTTGTGGAGAAATTCAGCCAGGCATGCTAAGCAGCTGCAGAAGTAGCCCTCCTGGAGCCCAGTGCTACTCCAGGTAGAGTTTTCTTGTATCCGAGTTCCCTTACACATCTATACTGCACCCTTAGCACAGGTGTACTTTCTGCCTTGCTAACAGCACATTCAGCATACAGACCAGGCTGTGTCTGCCAACAACTTTTCAACATGGTGAAGTTACACCATCTGTACATGCAACAACGTGGTTTATCCACTGAAGTTTGAAATTCACATGGTTTTGCTACTTATTCTTACTAGACTAAATTTTCTCTGCTAATTGGTGTAAGTCCTAAGAGAATTTCTCTTGAAATTTCTGAAGCAGGTTTTCTAATCTTAGTAGGCACATGTAAATATCAAAAAAGCTCATCAAAACCTGAGTTAAATCCCGCCACTGACTTCCTTCCTTAAGTCTTTATTATGTAAAAAAAGGGTTTTAAATACAATTTAAGCATCTACTACAAATTTTACTGTCAAAGATTGTAAAGGCTGCCACCTAGGTTTTTTTCTTTTGAGTTATATGAAAGCAAAGTAACTGGGGACAGCTGAAACAGAAATCTGTACATAAAAATTCTAAAGTAATCTGAAGCAGCATATTGAATCTTCTTCAGCCTCACAAACACAATCACAAATCTGTGCTTCAACTCATGATGCTCTCTGGATGCTTGTTGACTTTTAAGGTGAAACTTACGATTTTTATGTACAGCATAGCTTCAAGTCACAAGCTGCGTGCACTTGATAGGAAAGCTGAATTACGATACATCTTTTGAATCCCAGTTGGAAGAACAAAAGGAAGAAGGCCTAGTCTCTAGCAAGCTTCTTCTAAGAAAAGAGGACAGCTTGTCCCGCTCTTTCAGCCAACACACTCTCTCATGTTTCAAAATTCATGTTGCTTCAGCCAGGACAAAGAAGGCTTTTCTTTCCTTCTTAAACTACTGTTTTTTCTTTATAAACCCAAACACAACCACCATCATCCTAAGAAGCACTTGCTTTGGAAAGCTGCTAGGAGATGCTTGTTTTTCCTTAGCTACAAAATTTCTCAGGACTAGTCTTGAACACCAAACAGAGAGCACAGCAGATAAAAGCCCGAAGAAACAACATTTTGCTTATTAACGTTTCCTACCTTCGCTGTGGTCTAGCTCTGGTCGATAAGACAGGAAGATCCAACTTGTCCCAACTAGAATAGACACTACCAGATTCACCACAACCCATGGCTGAACAATGTCTTCCTCTGTGCCTGCCACCCTGAGAAAAGCACGTCAACCCATCAGTCAGCCGTTCACAGGTACATACAGGTTACAAAAGTAATTTCAAAACAGTGTTGTAAAAACAAGTTTGCTAAGCCAGATGCGAATACAGAACTACTTGTACCATCCTGATGGTCTTGCATTGCCAAGGCCTGGTAAAAAGAGCAACTACCAAAGACAGTGACTCGGCTAAGAAACCCCATTATCACATAGGGAATGTCCAGTTGTAGATTTTAACAGCAAATTCCTTTTCTTGTCCAACACACAGAAAATAAAAATCAAAATGCATGGTCAGATTTTACTGTAGTGAAAGACATTGCACAATGTCATCGGTCGATCTTATTTTTAAGCACTTCCTCATGAGACAACAGGTCAAGTGAATGAACAGCAAATCAGTAAAGTCTGCCTGGAAGCCAGTGCAAGGACTTGAGAACAGATGCTGTGGGCATGGATGAGAGAAGAAAGTTATGATTTAAGTTAGCTGACACTTTTACTGTCATAACAGCAGCCGGTTGTGGGTTTGTTACTAGAATCTAGGCTTTTTAATAAACAACTCAACAAACATTTATAGAAGCCCCAAAAATAAGAATAATAAATAATAAATAATAATAATAATCTAACTGCCCAAACCAGCAAATTTTCATGTGAACACTTTTGTTCTACTTCTCCTGGCCTACTTCGAACACGCATACTACTCGAGTTTAAGTCCATTAAATACCTACTCTTAGAAAGTAACAGTTTTGGATGGGATCTGCAAGCATGAAACCCTACTTCATATTTAATGCCAGCTGTGTCTGCTAAGCCCTGGCATCCTGTGGCAGACATACCACTTTTTCCTAACAGCATGACCTTCATTTCTTGGACAGATTAGACTACCTCCTTCAAAAGCAGTGTTGACTCTCTACAGAATGTCCTGCCCTTGAATGTGAAAGGGCCACCTCAGTAGGGTCGCGTTTCTCCAGCAAAAGAGATTCTTAAGGTTGCTGCCAGATGACACTTCCAGTGTCATTCCAACAGGGTCTTGTTTGAAGTATAATGGATTTGCGACCAACACAACCAAACCCATCCTTGAGTTCTCATTCTTCAGTGAAATTATCAAAGATTCAGGACAAGCTCAGAAGAAGGCAGGTTTGCAATTAAATCCTTCATTAATACTTTCTTATGTATGTTGTCTTAACCTTTTCAATCCACCAGTTTGACTAAGGTTCCTAAGTGAGCTATGTTACAACTTACATAAGTTATTTCTTAAGTTTCCTACCAGATGCTGCCATTTTCCGAAGGCGATGTATACAGGTTAATTCTGTCACATGTCATCTGCTGGCTTAAGGATAAAATAAGAGCAGCAAAGTACACTGGAAGAAATTGAATTAGTAGTGTCAGATATAAGCCCCCAAAACGCTGTCTCATCATCACATGATAATTACCATTACATTTTCTTTCCTTTCACTCCACTGCCTCCAATGATAGTCTCCTTTAATTCTCTTCTCTCCTGCAACATTCCCCTGACCCATCAAAATCTGGTTTCTGCACTTTCACAATCCATCAGCTATATCAAAGATAGCATCTTGTGATTATGTTTTTTGCTAGGTCTGTGTTCAGAAGTGGGAAAAGAACTATCTCACTAACAGCTCCACTAATGCCTCTATTCCAAATGCTTTAAAAAGAGTTCATAGCCTTTGAATGCTATTTGCAACTAACTGAACAAGTCACTTACTCTAAAGCAGAAAATATCTAGGGAGTGAGACTTCACTGATAACAGTACGTAGGATTTTTCATGCACTGTCTTTTCTGGACAACTTTCTATCCCCTTCAAAATACTTACAGAAAGAGGCCACTGCTGCTGGGTCTAGGGTAAGAAAGCTCCTCAGTGCGATTGATGCTTTTGCCAAATCAATCCTGAAAACAAAACCAAGAGCCATTAACACAGCCCAGTAAGATAACAATATTGTTCCTCTAGCCATGTGCTGTTGTTCTTTTACTTTTTGCAAGATACCTTTTTCTGCCTCTGTTACAGTGCCTTAATACACAACTATATCCCACACGCACAGCAATGCTCCTCATTATGCCAAACCCAAGAAAAACTGAAACTAAAAAGGGATGTTCCATGGGGTCTGTAGCTTTCACACTGCAGTCCTTTCTGCAGCAGGGACAATGTGGAGAGATCTGTCCTCTCTAATCCTTACTATTCGTTTCAGTGTCCACACCGCCAACTGAGTTACACTAATGTAACTGCTCACGTAAGTTACACCAGTACAGGAGCAATTAAGAGTATCTCAGGCCTCCTCCCTGCCACCAGTCCGTGAAAAAAAAAGTAACAATTTCTTTCATAGCACCAACTCCTTTGGCTTATTATGCTGCTATGGAAACTATCTGTAACTGAAAGAAACCTCTGTCAATCTGCTCTGTTTATGGTCTTTTTCGCTCCTCTTTCTGGTCATTCCCACGCTTAAGCTATAATGTGGAAACCCCAGCTAAGCCAGGAAAACTGTTGCACAGCTGTTGTAAATCTGACTGAGGAATGGATTCACGTGAAAAAGTAACCTGATAGAAACATTACTTGTTCTCCATCCCTCTCCCCCACAAAAAAAACAGGTCAGCTCTTTCATCTGGTTCACCTCACGATCACACAAACAGCATCAGCATATTAAAGCAAGGCTGCAGGCAATGAACAGAAATGAGTAACAAAGGTCTGAATGCAGAAGTACGCCCTTTAGCTGTAGAGCCAGTCACGTGTAAAATCATTCTTTAAGTATATAGCATTACATCACCAACAGCAGGTCAAAACTTGCCATAGGAAGGGAAAAGGAACATATTGCACACAAATTACATACACCCTTCTAATACAAACATATTTTACCTGTCAAAGGCTGAGACTGTACTGATAGACAGCAACAAATACAACAAACTTTGAGCTGGGTATGCTATTGTTTTATACTGCTCAAGCAGATTAGAAACCGCAGAAAGATTATTTCCTGCCAAAATGTAGATAACAATGATGTTCCATACAGCAAACCCAGCAAGGAAGCCTTGGGTAAAGAGTCCAATCGCCCTGAATGGAGAAAAGAACATCAGACAAGTTTGAATTAGCAAGGAACTACAGACAGAAAAGGCCTATGAATCCATCTGTTCAACCTTGCTGCCGTGACAGGATCCCAGGATTCAAAGATTGTTTCTGAGTGATTTTTATGATCTAATTTTAAGAATGCTAAGCAACAGGACTTCTGCTTCCTCCCTTGATAGACTGCACCAGAACCCGAGCACTTATAAGTAAACTGAGAGGTTTTGCCTGATCTTATCACCACTTCATTACTGCTACAGGAATCAAACACTTTCACTTGCTGCCTGTAGCTTCCCAAGACCACTGCTCCTTATACTTGAACAATGCTCTTAAACTTGTCCAGGCTTCCAGATAAAATACACCAGAGAAAAAAAGGCTGTGCCATCTTCCCATTCTGTATCACAATGCAACTGCATATTAAAAAAAATAATAATTTTTTGCTAGTGTGCAAGTTTACACTCCAGTCCAGTTTCACTTCTCCCTCTTTTTCACCAATCAGGATTTTTCTATGAGAACTATCTGAATTCAGGTATTTTTATTCTGATCATATAGCTGATAGGCAAATCTCATTCTGTAACACATTTTTCTTCTGTAGGTCTCTAATATTTTTGAGTCAGCAGATCAATCTCTTGCTATTCAGATTTTGTCTGAATCTTTGCAATATGACTTCCTTAGTTATTCTCTTTAGAAGTTGCATTTCATGTGCGATGTCTAGATTAGAAATAGTTTTGACAACAAACATCAAAAGCTAGAAGGCTGAGAAACTTTATAGCTGTTGCATCCTGAACTACCATTCATCAGGAATATCCGAAAGAAATAAAAGATACATCACAATGACAGAGAAAAGGTGTTAACTTTCAGTGAGAAGAAAAAAAAATAACCCTGATATCTGCTTATTTATAGCAAAACATTTATCTTTCACCTGAAACTCCGGTGCACTGAGAGGCCAACATCTCTGGTAGTCCATGAAGCCTTCATATCCATAAGTACATCAATATTTTCAGTGGTTTTAATCCATTCTGCACGGTCAACTGCCTGAAAACGCCCTGAAAGGATAAGGAAATTAGTTTTAACGTTACTCTCTAAAATTAATTCCATTGTAATTTCTACATTAATACTTATTAGTGTTAAAAACTTATAAACATCAGAAGTTCCATCAGAAAATGTATTCTCCCCTTATCCTGCCCTTTGCCAGCTTACATTCATACCAGGATGCCTCTGTCAGTGTGATGCATCCTAGTGGGTCAGGCTATGGATTTAAAAATGTGCAAAGCACTTTGGGTAATTACTCTGTGTTCTCTGGTACAAAAAATCCCCAAACCAACCCAAAAACCAAAACACAAAAAAACCCCAACCCAAACCCACACAACTTGCAAATGAAATACTTTTTGCAATATAGTAAGTGATACTTTCCTCTCAAGGTACTATGACAGTATTTGGTCAAAGAAGCTCACCTGGGTACTATCAAACAGCCTTTTTCACTCACACCATGGAATTAAATTCAACCAAACATGCCAGCATAGCAACACTTCATATTCACTGTTGAAAAATTACCATGTATATTTATTTCAAAGTAATTTTTGTTCTGGAAAAGTTTTATTTTAGTTCTTCCTAATACTGCAATATTTGGATTTTAAATACAATAATGTTTCCTTTAATTGCAAGAATGTCCTTAACTTACGATTTCTTTCAACAAACACTTTGCTAACAGGCTGGCTAATTCCAATGGGAGCAGCAAACACAGGCTGCGAATCTGGGCTCTTTCTCTGCTCATCTTCAATGATGTCTTCCTCATCTACTTCCAGCTCATTGGAACACTGCATTTCAGCTGGCCGAGCTTTCCTATCAGCATAGGACATACAAGGGGGCAGAGAAAGAACAGGAAGTAAAATGTGCAACATGAAGGCTCCTATGAACATTTAACATGCCTAAATTGACTGATAAGAACCAATCAGGCTGATCGGTTCTTATGATCTACATAATATTACCCCCATTTATAAATTTTAAGGGCTAAAATTCTTATGGAGTTAGTTAACTAAAACAATAAAAGCTAATCCTCAATTCTGAGGGTTTTTTTCTCTATGTAAATCCCTTCCTGTGTCAAAACAATATGGTGGGAAGAAATACGTATCAAGAGACCAAAAAATAACAAAAAAAATACAAACTAAATACAAGGGCAAGTGAGTGGACACTCTCAGTAGAAAGGCGAATAAATAATTTAAAGGCATAGTTCTTGGAGAAAAGGCAAGTGAAAAGGATGAGAAAGCAGTTAAGTGCCTAATAAAATTAAGAAAAAGATAGCAAGAATGAAAGTAAGTAGTTACACATTCTGATTTTTTCATGTATGTGACTGAAATATTAGGCTCATGTAAATTTATTCAGAATTGTAATGCATCCAGGTATGCATAAAACAAAAAAGTGAAGAAAGTTAGATCTTAACCCTGGAAAGAACTGCACACACACTATTTATTGCACAGGCTGAACAGTACAATGAGTTTCGAGATTTTACACTTTTGTAATGTGACAATGTAAAACACTACTTAGCCACATTCATTATCACAGTTATTCCAATTTATGAGCTATACTACTTTTGTCTCACTTTGTTCTTTTTCTCTGCTTGCGGATCACCGTTTCTTCAGCTTCAGGGACATCCACGCCATTTCCATTCTGAAACAGGGATGCAACGTTTTGCTCAGTAAAAGAGGTCTCTGAATCTGAAGATTTAAAATAAACCACATGAAAGTTTCACAGCTTTCATAAAAATGGAAGTACATTCACTTAAATACATAAATAGTTATTATACTAAATACAGCGGCAAAAAAAATATGATCATCTGAGCTTTGAATAACATAAAGGATCTATTTTATCACTTCCAAAACTATATTGTCATTATTTGCATGATGGTTTGTACCCTATGGAATCTGAAGTCAGAAACTGAAACTCTAAGCTACCATTCACTCGGAGACTACTTGCAGCTGTTTTAAGTACAAAAGCACATGAAATGTTTTAAGCAGAAATACAAGCTGGCCAGTCATATTTCTGGATGAGCAAGTTTTATTCCCTCAGAGCACACGGAGCAGCGAGCAGGGCGCAGGGGCTGTAGAAGTGGCTGTAAGCTGTAAGCGGCTGTAAGCGGCGCTTGCGGTAAAAGTGCTCCTCCCCTTTAAGTGCTGAGCATTTCAGAAGGAGCCGGGCGCCTTGGAGGCGGTGAAGCTGGTGCACAGCAAGGAGACCCGAA
>VZRW01012965.1:0-24523 GCA_013398125.1 Aegotheles bennettii
AAATAAGGAGCTGATTGAAGTTCTCACAGTCCAGGAAGAAACAATTAGACACCTGCCACTCAACTTAGACATACTTATGTATATTTATGGGGCCAGATGGATTCCACCTGAGAGCGCTGAGGGAGCTGGCAGAGGAGCTCACCAAGCCTCTCTCCATTATTTTTCAATAGTCCTGGTTAAGCGACCAGGTCCCAGAGGACTGAAGACTGGCAAATGTGACACCTATATATAAGAAGCATAGGAAGGAAGATCTGAGAGACTACAGGCCTGTCAGTCTGACCTCAGTGACAGGGAAGTTTATGGAACAGATCATCTTGAATGTGATCATGCACCATGTGCAGAACAACTGGGGGATCATGCCTAGTCAGCATGGGTTTATGAAAGGTAGGTCCTGTCTGACCAACCTGACCTCCATGACAAGGTGACCAGCATGGTAGATGAGGAGAGGGCAGTAGACATCATCTATCTGGATGTCAGTAAAGCATTTGATACAGTTTCCCACAACATTCTCCTGAAGAAACTTGCTGTTCATGGCCTGGATGGGAGTACCCTTCACTGGGTCCAAAACTGGCTGGACGGCCAAGCACAAAGAGTGGTAGTAAATGGAGTCACATCCAGTTGGCAATCGGTCACCAGCGGTGTCCCCCAGGGCTCTGTACTGGGGCCAGTTCTGTTCAATATATTTATTGATGAGGTGGATGAAGGCATTGAATACACTATCAGTAAATTTGCAGATAACACTAAGTTGGGTGGGAGCCTTGATCTGCTTGAGGGTAGGAAGGCACTACAGAGGGACCTGGACAGGCTTCAGCAATGGTACAAGGCCAATTATATGAGCTTCAACAAGGCTAAGAGCGGGGTCCTGCACCTGGGCTGCAACAACCCCATGCACAGGTACAGGCTTGGGGAAGAGTGGCTAGAAAGCTGCCTGACAGAAGATCTGGGAGTGCTGGTAGACAGATGGCTGAACATGAGCCAGCAGTGTGCACAAGTAGCCGAGAGGCCAAATGGCATCCTGACATGTATCAAAAATAATGTGGCCAGCAGAAGTAGGGAAGTGGTTGTCCCCCTGTACTCAGCACTGGTGAGGCCGCACCTGGAATACTGCATTCAGTTCTGGGCCCTCCACTACAAAAAAGACATTGAGGTGCTGGAGCAGATCCAGAGAAGGACAACTAAGCTGGTGAAGGGCCTGGAACACAGGTCTTATGAGGAGTGGCTGAGGAAGCTGGGGTTGTTTAGTTTGGAGAAGAGAAGGCTCAGGGGAGACCTTATCACTCTCTACAATTACCTGAAAGGGGTTTGGAACAAGGAGGTGGCCAGTTTCTTCTCCCATGTGACAAGCGACAGGATAAGAGGGAATGGCCTCAAGTTGCACCAGGGGAAATTCAGGCTGGGTATTATGAAAAAAAATGATGGAAAGTGTGGTCATGCATTGGAACAGGCTGCCCAGGGAAGTGGTAGAGTCACTGTCACTGGAGGTGTTCAAAAATGTTTGGATGTGGCCCTTGGTAACATGGTTTAGTGGTGGACTTGGCAGTCCTGGATTGATGGTTGGATTCAATGATCTTGGAAGTCTTTTCCAACCAAAGTGATTCTATGATTCTTTACAAACAGTCTGCTCCGCTCTCTCAATTTTCATTCTGTTGGTGAAGTCTCTTCATGCCCAGCAATTGAACATATTCTTCCAGTTCACAGATTCTTCTCACTGGCTCTGATATGACAAATTCCTCTAAATGTGAGTGCTACTAACCCTCCTCTACTTACACAAATATTCCTAGGCATCTGCTCTGCAGATGACAGCTATTCTTCTTACATACGTGTACGTTAGAAATGTACAATCTACATCCCTTCCAAAGCTGGCAAGCCCAACCGCAACAGGTTCAACACTTCTGGTGTCAAACCTACAGCATACAACATCCATTTGTCCAGTATTTCCAAATATCTACAGCATAGGCTGCCAGACTTCCCCAAATCCAGTACACCATTGCCAGAATTGCTAGGGCAGTAAATTACCTCTCAGATTGGTTGTTTAGTCTCTAAAAGCCACAGCTTAATACTCGTATCAGTGGAGCTGGCAGGTCTGAGTGAAGCACTTATTTCAGTGTTGACAGTCCTCCAAAAAACAACATTTTACAGACAATTCTTCTGTT
The DNA here is from genome assembly GCA_013398125.1 of Aegotheles bennettii. Lineage (NCBI taxonomy): Eukaryota > Metazoa > Chordata > Aves > Caprimulgiformes > Aegothelidae > Aegotheles > Aegotheles bennettii. The sequence continues at coordinate 2,154 of VZRW01012965.1, forward strand.
AGTGGTTGTTTTACCTATATTTATACCTTTGGAATACTCATTTGCTGCTCTGCTGGCACATCAGATCTGCATGTATGTGAGCTCTAGGCCTCTGGAGAGAAGGAAAGGAAAGAAGTCCTTTCAGCTAGGGACTGGTATCAGCCATTGCTCAGCATAAACAAATCCCAGTTGGACAGTGCTTGTCAGAAAGACTCAATAATAATGCAGAAGCATTTACACTGGCAATTTTCCACTGTCACTGATGAGTTATTAAATTTGTGTCTTTCATAAAAAATCATGTGTTTCACAGCAGATTTTTAATTGAGTTATTCAAAGACTCTTAGCTGGATTTTCAAGTTGAAAGATAAGAAACTTCACCCAAATGGCCAGGGTTTTGGAGTACTTGGCTGAAGACAAGAAGACTAGAAACTACGTTGCCACTCTGCATTTGACAGGTGAGTTGTCAGCCATCAGTTGATGGATGTTTCCGTTTAGTTTTTCCTAAGATACCATTTCAAGAGTCTTCATCTCATTCTGATGCAAGATGGAAAATTTTTGACTTCAAAATGAACTGGAAAGATCTATTGAACAAGAAAAACTTCTGAAGAGGATAAAACCTTTTTCTGAAATAGCTAGCTACATGGCCTTGAACAAGTTATTAAATTTTTCTCCTTATGTGAAAGCAGAGATTATACAATTGCTTACCTTATGCTGTTACCATGAGGATCAACTAAAGCCTGTGGTGTGTTTAGCAAACTTGGAGTGCTCTAATATTTCTTGAGATCTGGTACAAGTGTCACAACACCTATGAGAGGAATGATGTGTGATCATGGACTTTGCAGTCTGCAGGGGACAGTTCATTTGATCAAAGGATTAAACAGAGCTTTAAAACATAATTTTGCATGCTATAGAATGTAGTATGATTTTTACAGGCAACACTGGAAATAAGAAGGGAAAAAACAAAACAAAACAAAACTATCTAATGCTCTCAGTTCTGTTACACTTTTTCCCAAAACACTTTTAAAAGCAGTTTTACTCAGAGGCAAAAGAGTGTGCAGTCATTACTAAGCTTTTGCAGGAATTTGGATACAAAATTTAGCTGAATTAGGTATTTAGTGGGTCAAGACTTAGAATAAGAGAGTGAGGATATGCTTCTTTATTGATTTAAATCCATATCACATATAACAGTGTATATATTACACACATGCAGAAGTAAATTGATTACTCCTTACTGAGATCTAATTAACTAGAAGGTTTGGTAGCTGAAGGAGAAGCTGAAAGGCAATGATTCCTTGACAAACTAATGGAGGTAGCTGTTTATTTAAAACAGTGAAAAGTTATAAAATCACAATGCTATTGACAAGTTTTCAGCTTTCACAAAACTGTGTTCCCTTGATAAAATGCATCTCTAAATTCACAAGGAGCAACATTAATTTTTAGCTCCATTTTTAGAGAAACAGATTTTTCATCTAATTCTATACATATGAGTAATCCAGATGACTTAATTGGGTCTACTGACATACTTAAATTTAAATGTGTATTTATGTGTTGGTATGATTAGCTTCTTGATGACTGCACAGTGGAGTCATGTTCCATTCATCCTATACCAGATGCACTTCGTAAATTATTTTTTGCTAAACATTGTAATTATGCTGAATTTGAAAGAAGAATTATTAGAAGATTGTTATTAGCTTGTTGCCATCACTGCTTAGGCAGTTGTAGAACACCTTTTAAGGCTATTATCAACATGAAATGTAGGAGGCTGATTTTCTCATATAAAATTGACCCATTCTGCTAGTAAGAAGGATTTTATTTTAGGATTATCTTCATGAAAGTAGCCATTTACTTCTTGAAGCCTACCTTACAAGAAGATTGTTTTTCAAAGTGGAATATAGTCTTTCTAATGACTGACACAAACTGTACACTTGTACATTAACATTTTTTTAAAAGTATCTAAAATAATCTAGTTATTATATTTCATTATTTTTCTTTCTTATCCCTTAAATAAAGTTTACTCCAAAACATATTTTAACCTATCTCCTAGTATACCTTGATATGTGTCATATTCCCTAGATTTCTATCATCAGAATTACTGACATTTTCTCCAGAACAACAAAGCTGACCTACTGATACTGACCACATGTTTGTAACTCACTTATAAAAGTCATGAAAACAGGCCCAGAAATGTAAAATTATTCTATACTATTAATACTTTTTCAATTCTAAACCTGAAGAAATAGTTTTCTGTATCCAGTTACAAAAGGAAAGAAACCCGAAATAAAATACATGAGGAAAGGTGATGGGTAACTCTGCATCACTACACATTAAAATTTCTAATTTAGCAGAACCAGTTTTATACTAAACCTTTAGAAACTATTATTCAAAAAACAATAGACTAAGGCACATGCCAACACCCTTTGAAAGCAAAGAAGAGGCATTGTCTCCTGCAAAAACTGGTTTAGGACCTAAAATCTGTTTAGTTATCAAAAAGAGAGAAAGTACAAAAGCAGTTTCCACCATTTAGCATTTGTATGCAGTTATTACAAAAAATGTGCCACTGTATATTTGCAAACTGAATTTAATCTGTTAGCCTCATAGTGAAGTACCTCATCCACCTGAGAAAATTGTACATGCATATTCTGGAAATACAGCCAAAGAAGTCTAAATTTCTCCTTGAAAAGAAGGTATGGTCGATAAATGGTGATTTCATTGCTAAAAGCAATACATTAGAGGGAAGAAAATTTATGGTGTACATTAAGTCGGAGGATATGTATTCAATAACCAGGGTTGTAAAATCAGAGATTTTGTATAAATGAGAATGAAAAGCACTCACATATTACTGTATGGATATTCGGCATATATACACGCATGTGTATATTTTGTTGTGAATTTGACTGACAATTATGTTTGCACAATAACTTAACTGTAATGTTGTCTATGGAATGCTTATCAGGGCCTGTCTTTCTGTCACTTAGTCATTTAACCATGGAACACGGTAAAATATAAATAAAAACTCAAGTAGAAGATAGAAGCCATATGCCATAGGAGCTTTCCAAGGCACATAATTTTCCCTTAAAAACACATAGGACAGAGAATACATAAAAGCTAACAGAAATAATTTCTACAGTCGCAATCAGTATGTAATTACTAATTTGATTATATGAAGAGGTATGGACTGAAACAATGTTAGCTAACTGATATCCAGCTCTTTCACTACTGCCTCACAATAAGCCCCATAACAGTTCATTATTTGTTTCCTAATTGCCAGGCAGTGGAATAGCAAAGACTCACCATCCTTTTGCCACTTCATTGTTGGTGACTGGACACTGTCTAGGAATAAGACAATCCAGTTCAAGATGTTGTCCTAACAGCCTCTGTTGAGGTTAGAATTGCTCTCAGAAATAGGTCAAGAGAGACAGCTCCACATTATATACATAAACTCATATCAGAACAGAGTGGATCTTTTATTTCATTTACAACAGAAAGAAAGAGGTTCCCTGTTGTAATGAATAACAGCTGAAGTTGAAGGAGAAAAATGCATACATGTGCATTAAGTTATCTACAAGTTTGGCATTTAAGTTTATTGTTTTGAAGATACTTGTCAAGTTTGATTTTTTTCTGGACTCATACATCAGGGATTTAACTTAGCTTTCTTCAGTGAAAAGCATGATTAATATTTTAAGATCTTTCTGACAAAATATAATGATGTAAGTTACAAAATGTAGTTTTTAGACCTTCAAAATGCTTTGTCATCAATGGAATATATTTAATAGAGTAGCAAAACCATTCCTTAAGAGTTACTTTAAAATCATGCTATAAAGCCATTATTTTAAAACTTTGCTTACAGAAGAGCATGGCATGGAAGACTGCATCTAATCTAAGTTTATATTCAAAAATGAATACAAGAATGCACACAAGTTTCAAACTTAATAAATTCCCCTTTAGCATTACACTGGGGAAACACACTTCACATGGAAAGAGTGATTCCACTTAACATTCTGAAACCCTGTTTACACGTTTATAACCTTTGTCATTGCTAAATGCTAAGGGGGAAGTTTTAACTTTAATGGTACACTAGAATGGGTATCACAGCAGAAGTCATCTTCTCCTATTGAAAATATTTCTAGTATTGCCATGGAAATCACTTATAACTGCAAGATACTGCACATCATTAAATGCACAGAGTGGGCTGTAATACAAGATCTACTGAATAAAATGCTACTCTGTCATTTTGATAAAGATCAGCATGGATCAATATCAGTATCTTTTCAAACCATTTTAATACATTTTAGTCACATTCAAAGCTACTTTTTGATAACATTATTTGTGTTCAGTGAAATTTACTGGTAGCCTGTCCACCTAATAATCACTTACTTCTTTCATCTTTAATATATTCTGCTGGTTCACTAACTGCTGCTTTCATTATGTGCCACAAGAGTCACTTACATTTTCTCCACAGGTTGTCATTAGTATTTACTGGATAACCTAAACCAGCAGATGATAACCTTTTCATTAAAAAAGCACAGGCTGACTAGACAGATATTAAATCAGAATGGCAATTATATACATTCATGTACCAGTAATCTCAAAAATGATGAGATCTTTTCCTTTGATACTTGTCATTTCAGAGGAGTTGTTGAAACCTTAAGGATTTTCCTGTGACATTATATGTGCCAGCCCATAACACTTCTGTTCTTTCCTGACTTGCTGGGTATTAACAAAGCATTGGGAAATAAACTAATCTGTAACTTTAGATCATAATGAGATAGTTCTATCAATATCAAAGGAGGGAACAAAGTATTTTCCTAATACTTCATCTAACTTAAGAAAAATTATGTCAAAATAATAGTGGACTCATTAGGAAATATTTCAGGGTCCATTTTTTTGTGGGAGAAGTAAATATTCAGAAAGACTCCAGGCAAATGTAATCCTTTGCAAGTTCCCCATTGTCACCAGACTGAATGAAAATGATATATAATAAAGGGTTAGGGTGGGTTGTGAGGGTTTTTTAGCAATTTTGCTGTTCTCCTCACTACTAAGTATTTCTGCTTTTCTCAGTATTATGCTGTTACAAGTGTCCTTTCTTCCAATTGCAGACATTATGATCATCCTTCCTAGATGCTTCCATATCCATTGAACCCAGGGGATTCATCTTTTACCAGCTGGCCATAGGTTTCCCTTTATGTTTCTGACAGTATTTAAGGGGGTTGGGGTAAGGCAAATTTTGAATACAGATCCTGAAATGTGCAAATGGAAGGCTGTGGGAAGCCTCGGCTGGTCTGAGGGATTAGAATATAAGTTTGATAAACAAGATCAAGGAGCTGGCAGACCACCAGAGGTTGCAGCTGAGAAGTCTGTCAGTCATGAGCTGATGATTGTTGGTGTAAACCAATTAGCCAATTAACCAATAAGACAAGTAAGAAGAAAGGTATATAAGGGCTTGCTAGAACAATGACAGGATGGGAGCTGTTGGGGCTTTGGGTGGGAGCTGTTTGTTTATTTGTGTTTATTTGTGTTTTGTCTGTGTGTCTGTCCCATCATGACAGAAGGCCAGATTGGAAATTCTGAATACTAAGTTTTCCAAACTGAAGTTTGGACCTTATATAAGAGTTGTAGTTGGCCTAGAGAGGTCAGGCCAAAAGATCTGCTTTGACAGTTGAAGACCTCCCTTTAAAAATTACATCTGTATTTCCTATTGCTGTGTTTTGTTATACTGAAGTTATAATCTCAACACCTAGAAAAATGATGAGGGAGCAAAGACACAACCATGGATGATTTCAATGTTTTGCCCTAGGACACCTGCTCATTGAGTGTTCCTACACAAAATGTGATGCAGTTGCCATGGAGCTTGGCTGTCCTTCACACACACCAGACCTCCAGGGCTCACACTTTACCATGTCTCCCATCTACCTTATGATTGTGACCCCCTGCCATCATTATGCCTGGATAACAGTTCCATTACTGCCCATACATGCTGTCCGTGTTGATAGCTGCCAAAGTCCTGCAGCCACCTATGTGCCCCTCTTCTATTACTCCCAAAAGAAATCTTGAGTGTATCAGCACAGAGCTGGTTGACAGACTGAGAGGAAGTTGGCTGCTTACCCTCACCATCCATTTAAACCCAGCATACCCTAACATGTGTTTAAAACCATGGCACAAATATTCTGATTTTGGTGGCAGCAAAGAGGACCTGCCCCTTCTGAGATCACTGTGATATGTGCAGTGAAGCTGGTCTCGGCATGGAACAATGAAAGAAAATATAAATGGCCTGTAAAATTATACTAAAGTAATTTCTCTGCATCAAGCATTTGCAGATTTTAGAACTAAGCATGTAAGGAAGCTCTAGAGCTTCTGCATTACAAAAATAAGAAGCAAGGAAATTTCTGAGAATGGAGGGTCAAAAATTATATTGGCATAATTCTTGTGATTTTGTCAGAGCAACGCCACTCAATTTACAGCTACAAAGAGTTGTGCCAATAGATTACATGTAGACTTCTGCAGGGAACAAACAAATAAATAAAAAGTTAGGGAATCTCAGATGAGCTTTGAGTTGGGGAACTAAAAACTACTCAGTTGAGGGAGCGTATAAGGTTTCAGAGAAGAGCGGAAGTTCTACCCATCTATTTTTTTGTTGTTGTTTCTTAACATGAGCATGGGTTTCCTTGATTTGGGAATGAAAGCAGCATCTTCACATGGTGGACTGAAGTGTTCAGAGAGTCTAAGCATTGTTCTTTTAAGTTTAATTTGGAATATTTTTGTTAACTGGCTAAAAGATACATTCACAAACCTAAATCCTGATCATGGATGATAGCAAGTTGATCTTCCCAGTAAGATAATATAAAAAGAGGGAACGTAAGCAGTGGAACGAAGCCTGGAAACACTGAAGGAGAGTGTAGACAGATGGAATTCCAACCTAAGTTTGACAGAGGCAGGAAGTTATCCTTATTGCTGAAAGGCTTGAGTAACTTTCAGACAAATAGATTTTTCAACTGTTTGTCTGTTCCAAAAGCGCCATTTTTTCGGAGTAAATTATCCTAAATCCTAGCTGCCTCTCCTTCAGGGAACTTCCTTCTTATTTTGTACTCAGTAGAGGATCCAATGAGCCAAAAACTGTCCCATCATCCCCTACAGACTTCTGGAAATTGTGAAAAGTGTGGTGTAATAAGGGCATTTATGCACTTGGGTGTCCTAATGGATACAGGAGAAACACAGCTTTCGACAGCTCCCTTTACAAGTCAGCTGACTTGGTTCTGCCATTAGCAAGGAGAACTGTGATGAGATGTCTTTATTACCAAATACCTCTTAAGGTTAGCACACCACTGAAGCAAATTTGCTTGTATAGGAACGTAAACTAATATCAGAAAGATTAATTGAACTATTTTAATGATATTTGTAACATTGATAAAATCTAGAACCTGTTGAAATGTGATGCTGTTTGCAAGCAGTTTACTGCAAACAACTGTGGTAAGGTTTATCTCCTTTTTCTTTAGTTCACCTTTTATTCTTACTCTGTCCATGAACTGAAGCACTGGAAACTTTGTCTTCCTTCACTCCCCTGAACAGTTTCAACTCATTCCAGTCCTGTCACAGCTCATTTTTTTCACCCACACGTTGCAGTGTTCTAGAGCAATCTCTTTATGAGGTAGCTGCTGAGCACTTTCGTCAGACTTTTCCCCAGATTCTCTGAAAATCTCAGCCTCCTGGACTAGTTCCATATTCTGAATGCTCATGTCTGGCCGTGGCCCAAACAGAGCACATTTGTCAGCTCAGCCAGGACATTAACATTCACGTTGTGTCCCAAGCCTTTCAGCTAGCATTTAAACCTTGAGAATACCAGAAAGATGCCTGGGAGGATGTGAAAGGATATTATTTCCTCCTTTAAATAGAAAGGAAAAATGTATTATATCGGAGCTACCAGCACACTCAATGATTATTTTTTAAAAGCAGAACTCTCTAGGTTATATTAAGAGCCACAACAGCATATATTGAATGTGCAGATGAGAATATTTAATAGAAATTTTAAGTTATATAACTACTAAATTATTTGAAAAAGACATTTGTGCTGTTCTAAGCATACGCAGTCACACGTGAACTCATGAATAATTGTCTTTCCTTTCTGAATGACCTGTTCCTTTTCCTCTGATGCTTGTCTCTGGATTGATTAAGTTTGATGAATGGATGAATTCAAATTAATCTTCAGTTTTTGTCAGAGTTAGATTTATTTTTTTTTTTTAAGCAGGGAAGTCAAAATAGTTTTTGCTGGACATATCTTGGATCTTCTTCAGAATTGTAATACAACTGCAATTAAATTAAAAATTCAATTATTTGAAGAAGTTTCTGCTGTTACATTTAATTCCTTTTCTTGATCCCTCTTTTCAGCTTTTCTAAAAGGAGTGTTTTTCTTATATGAAAATGCTGTAAAAGCAGTTGTATCATTCACTATATATTTATGGAACAAAGAACACACTCTTAGGCCCTTAGATAACTACCGTTTAAAACACAACATTAGCCTCTTTCAGCTAATCCAATGTCTCTTTTTTTTTTCAAAATAGATTTCTTGCATATGTATAACCTTTTATTTTCTGGGATACTTCAGAAATATTTTAACTTTTTCCTTTTTTCACTTTTAAATATTAGTAGCCCAATAAATTTGCAGTAAATTAATTTAAAATATTTTCATTAACTTCCTGAAACTCATCTTTTCTGCTGTGGCAGGAAGCCATGTTCCACTGGCCAATGAAACCTAGGATGTCCGCCATGCAGATACTATTAAGACTGAGTTCTACAGCTAAAGGCTTTTGACACTAATCTTTTGTCTGAAATATCACACAAATTGAGGCAGTATGTTTCAGTATTTCAGGAGAAACATGGATGTTGCTAGTGAAGTAACTACCTTGTTTAGACGGCAAGTATTTTTTTCCTAAAGGTAACTGAGGATAGCCAGTAATGGCTTCTAATAGCAATGAAAATGTTCTGTTAACATTACTGGGAGCTATATGGGCTCACGAATCATTACAGTACTTGGTAATTGTAGCCTTTCTTTCATTTGACAAGATAATAAAAATTGGTGATCTGTTAGGGTGTAATAAGAAAGAACAAAATTCATTTATGCCAAAATGGATTGTGCTACAATGCAACAGTCTTATTTATAGATTTTTTCTCTAAAAGGTGATAGTCATCACCTTAATATCTTGCTACATTACATGAATATGTAGATTTATCCTCAAAAGACCTCTAAAATATGGAACAAATTAATTCAGTGTTATGAGGTGACAAACTGTGGCTGAGGAAGCCACATGGGAAGTCTGTGGAGGAATCAGAAATTCTAACTCTACATAAGTATCAGAAATCCAGTAAAACACAAACTTCAGTATGTTCCATGTTATTGTGAATGAAGGAAAAACATCTCTATTAAATACTCAGCACATTTTTACTCAACACAACAGCTCATTTTAACCACAAAGGATCTTTCATGGTTTGTTTCTTACAGTAATCTTTCATAACAAAGTTTTCAAGTTGGCATATTTTTCCCTACACTGAAGGAAAAAACAAGAAAACAAACAAACAAACAAAATATCAAGCTTCCTTTAAAATCAGAGTAGCAAGAACAGTCACGGTAGTTTTCAATCCTCAGACTGCAAGCTATAGGTTTTCCCTTTCTCTCCTAGTTTTATTAGAGCAATTCCATTTTCTTGTCAAACTGGATATCCACTTTTGAAAAAGCAGGCTGTGTTTGCTTTAGGCTCTAGGCAAGGAGAGCAACAACCCACAAGAAGCTTTATCATACAGTCAAAGCTGACCACCTACTACAATAATCTTGAGATGAAAATGAAATATCAGTCCTGTGGAGCCTCTTGGGACTTCCACTTTTCTTTCAGTATAGTAACTCTCTGAATGAGATCCCCCACCGTATGAGCATATCTCCACTGAGTTCAAAGAACCTATGTCAGTTTACACAAAATATAAATACAGCCCCCTTGATTTTTCATGTTTTTGAAAAATGTCATTAATTTTCTAATGAAAACCCTTCTTACTAGTTGTTTATCTGCATACGGTTTTCCTTGTCACAAATGTATCTTTACCTAAAAAAATATCTCTGAATTTTAGTGCCCTGTGATTACAAAGCCCAAAGAATTTTAAGTCAGGAAGATTTGGACGTTCTTCAGTAACCAGTCTCTGTAAGTGAAAAATTAAAACTGCAGCTATTCCATTTCATATTTTATCAGTGAAATCACTTACAAATGTACTCCAAGAAGTCCAGTGTCTTCATGCATTGAGTTTTAGTATAAATCAGAAGACTACACTGCTCTTAGATGCAGGCAAAGCAGCCTGAAGGGCTAGCAGGTAGAATCCAGGCTGGTACACAAAATAAGAGAAAATAATTACTCAGAGATAAGCCCCAAAAACATAGATCTGTGGTATTGTTCAAAACATTTCTCACTCCAGAGACAGATTGTTTTCAGAATCAGATCTTAGTTTTTTAAAAGAATTCTTTTCAGAATAAGATCTTTGTGTTTTTTAAAAGAATTCATATTTGTGGCCTTAGAGGCACCTGCAAGTTATCAAATGTGAAAGAAAGCAAAACATTTACCAGATCTTTACCAATCAATATCCCCTCACTTCTCTCCACAAGTAAATATTTTGCATTTTGGAAACACAAAGATACAGCACTCTGTTTGGTTTTGATGTCAGTCTCCATTTCAGTGAAGCAAAATTAAGCTATAGAAAGTTATACAGGTGGCTTGCTTGCATTTCAGAAACAAACAAACAAAAAATTGCTCTGATTTCATTATGAAAACACCTCTCTCTCTTCTAAACCAGGGCCACTTTTATACAAATAATACAACAAATTACAAAAGTGGATGATGTAGCAAGGATAAATTTTTGTCTTTAACTTTCTTCTTGCCAAATACTGGAGTGGAATTAATCAGTAGATTCATTTGCCTGGTAACTACATAATGTCCTGGTTATTCAACCTGTTTGTGCTTGGCTGTAAGAGTGGGATGCTGAGTCCTTTGACCTATGGGCTAGCAAGCACACATATGCATAACAAGGAAGACAATTACGGTTGTGCTATAGCTGCATTTCCATCGAATGTCTAGAACATTTATGAACAATTTGTGAGAGACAACCAAGGAGTCTTTAGAATCTCAAAAAATATAGACCAGTTTAACAATCCATTTAGCAGTAGAGCAAGCAGTGTAATTGCATGTGAATTCTTCAACATACAGACAACATGTTTTAGAGACACAGATGAAAGTGATTTGCTTATTCCATCCTGTTTATATAATTTATTAATATAACACAAGTTTAACAAAATAAAGGATGTCCTTTGCTAAGAAACTAAATGCTGATGGGTCCAAAATTCCTGAAAATGTATGTATCTGGTAAAAGTAAGATCCAAACACATGAAAAAAAAAAAACAACAAAGGAACTGAAATCTACCAATATTTTGCCTCAGAAATGCCAGAAATACCATAAAATAAGCTTGGAATTTTCAGTTTCCCATAAGTGAGGCAGAAGCACAGAGCAGATCTGGAACCTGTACGAGCTGCTGACTGAACATGACACAGTCTCAAAGTTTTACAGCATCATGGACAGGGGTGGAAGGTCTTAAGGTCACTTAAAGAATCACCAATAAAGATATCAGAAAAATGTGATTTTAATATAGATTTATAAAAACATGACTTAACAGAATTCAATGTCCAGGTTCACTCGACTACTTAATATGTGGAAGGGCTACTTAATATGTGGATTGGAATTGGGTTGGAGTGATTCACATGGTGATCAGACAAAATGATTTATATAAGGACAGGGAGAGACTGAGTTGGGATTGGGTTGGAGTGATTTGCACAGGGATCAGGGAAAAGAATGAGGAAGGCCCTCCCATTGAGTCATGAGGTTCAGAATGGACTCCCTAGCTTTCTAAACTCTCAGAGAGGAGTCTAGGTGTGGCCGGATCCTCTCCTAGTCCCAGATTTGCTTTATGGCTAAAGGGTTTATGTGTAAGGATTTAGTGTAGTGCCTTAATACATAATTATGGGTCTGGTGTGATTTGTATAGCAGACAACTGAGGCTGATTTACACTAATATAATGAATCACAAAATTAGATTATATGATTTTCTAGCTATACTTAATCAATAATCAACAGTTTCTTACAATCAAATACAGAGGTTCAATCAAAGATTTAACAAAGTTTCTGAATCAAATTGCACAGACACACAGATACAGAGGTTAACTTATGTTAAGATGTTAAATTTTGGTACTTAATGATCATTGAACTGCACAAAAAGAAGTTACAGTAACATAACCTTCTGATACATCCACAACACAGAATTATAGTAAATTACTATCATTTTATCTCTTTGGTGCAAAATGAGAAGTCGATTACTAATTACTCTTTTCCATCAGATAGCCCAGCTTCTTTCATGAGACACAAGGTAACAGTCTGCTGTAATCCTGTATAGATCCAAACAGCCTAATTTCGGGATGGATATTTATAGGGTCACAAGACAATTGACTTTGGTCAGTATTTTTCCATGGTGGCAATAATACGAGCCAGGTGATCTTTGACAACTTTCAGAGTGGGCTTGTGATCTGGCAGGAGGGGTCTTGGGTACGTTTCCCAGGCAACAGGAGATCCAGGTGTGATTAGGGAGTGCCTAATCACCCCAAAACACTGCATCTGAACTAGGACAAGAACGTACCCAATTGTTTTAACTCACTGTTCCAGCAGGCAATGTCAGAAAGTCTCAGCCTACTCCACTTGCTATTGAAATGAGAACAATGTTGGGGTCACTGGACTTGTAACTAAAGCAAGAACAATGTTGACTGGTGTTGACATTGCAATGTGGCTCAGTGAGCAGCGAGTCTGCACCACCACACACAGTTACCTCCCATAAAATAAAATTATTGACCAATTTTACCAGTGGTCTTCCACTAGCAATGAAACTAAATAAAATACCTGCAGTTACTTCAATTTCCTTAGAGTTAATGGATGCAGTGGATGAAGTATGTTCTGAGATCAGAACATATATTTTACATTACAGTATTTTATAAGGACTTCCATGTAGATGACATTTTTGTTAGTGCACAAAAAAGTGAAAAGCCCTTGTCCTTGGAAAAATCCCATCATTACGTTATTCAAACATTTTATTAATACAACAAAAAAGAAATATTCAAAACACAGCTTCTCCAAAACAGTATTCCAGTGAGAAAATTAATGATGCTACCAAATTTGCAGTCAGAAGAAGAGCTCTGGTAAGCATGTGGCCTCTTATAAATAAGTTATGGATATCTGCAAAAACAGATCACTGTCAATTTCCCAGGCAAAGACTCAATACAAGAACACTAGATTTGCTTAAATAATGGATATAGAACTTTATTGTGAGAGCTAAAAATAGGTGTAACTATAATCAAGAGATTTTTTCTCAGCTCTCAGAATTTTTGTGAAGCATCTTGTATTTAAAGAGGGAGGAGCACTGATGAAGTAGGTTTCTGCACTCAAAAGGTTGTCCTTTATAGAAGGGATATTGCTGCTTTTCAAGGAAAACACATGTACTATAATTCAAACAGAACATTGACATTGATTTCTATTATGCACCTAGAATAAGCATAGTTTCTTCCACAGATGTAGGTTATCTTGCAATTCTTCATTACTTTATGTTAATATGTTACGGTGGCCAAGAAAAAAAAAATCAGCTGTGTTTATTATTCTTTTGATATATATTTTTAACAATCCTGTGCACTTAAAAATAAACAAAAATCCCAAAAGCAAAACACAAATGGAAGAACTTTCACACTAGTATATAATTAAACTGTGAACCTCACTGTCATAAGGAAGTTCATATGGTACATACTATCCAAAATCAATATATGTAAGAAGTATTTTCTACACACTAATACCTGATTCATATCAAACAGCTTGTCTGCATACCTTTAAGACAAGGAAGAGAGACTCAGATATTAACAAAACATTTTTTATGCAGTGTAGTTTTTCTTGAAATGAAAGTTGCTTGTAGAAATCTAATATGACTTATGAAAGGTAAGATTTCTCAGGAAGAAGTTCCCAGAGAAATAATTATATTTTTCACCATTTTTATATTCTTTTTAAGGGAGAAATACTTTTCCCTTGTTCATCTATACATCAATACCTTAGATAATCTTAGTTTCCACCTCAAAATAGCACAAAGCTGAACAGAAGTCATTCTTTCACAGTTTTAGACAGGTATCATCTTCCAAGAACTGTGGACATGTATGAACACATGGCTATTTTTTATGTGGCCAACATAATCACATAGATATTAAAGAAAAAAAAACCCTGTTGTGATGGTTAGGTGGTCAGCTCTGTTGATAGGAGTAAAACATCAAGAATTATCCAGTACATAATTATATAAAAACTACATGAAAATAAAGTGTCATTTTAGCATGCTTCAAATTGAAAAGAGTATTTTGGGTTTTGGATTTTTTTTTAGTTTTGGACAAAATACTAAAGTGAAAACTTGAATAAGTTGGGTATTAAACCTTTTAGAATAAGGCAAAGAGGACAGCAAAGCTGGTTATCTTTGAGAAATGTGACTGAATGCAAAGGAACATAATCTAAAATAAAAATATTTAATCAATTTTAGTTACTATATAAAGCACCCATTAAAGAATTTACACAAATGGATGTCATTTTGGATGATGATTCAGTAAAGAAGACAACTTTTAAATAATTTTTTTTTCATATTCTTCTCGCATTCATTTTGAATAACAACTTTAGTATCATGCTTTGTCTGCCTTCCCTTTAAAACAAACAAACAAACAAACAAACAAAATTAAAACCAATTTCTACTCTTTGCAAGCATTTCTGGCATTTCACCAGAGGCAGCCTTTGCAGGCTCATCGTGTACCCATGCACATCATGACCCTTTTCCTAATCAGCTAATTATGCCCAGGTACATCTTAATTCTCATTCCTTCATTTAACTCTTGAAATGCTCTCTCCCACATTTACACAGTATGAAGTCTGCCAGATCATGGCTGTATCCATACTACTTCCAAATGCACATTTACTCCTAAGCCCTTTTGGACTGGGTTAAATCAAATGAAATTTCTTTGGGAGCACGAATTCCTCTTACTCTCCTTGCTTCTGTTTCTGTATCTATGCTCCTGGAGTACCCAGCTTTGATTTTGGTGCTAGCAAAAATCAGGCTGAGGTATGTTAAGTTTCAGAGAGATTAAAAGGAAGCATGTTACTGCAACTATGAAGTACTACAAATTAAAAATATATTGTTACTCAACAGAGTAAGCTACACTGAAATCCCAATGTCTTCTTGATATGGGAAAAAACAATTGAAATGTAGCAACAAACAGTGATTTGGGGATTTAGCATTAGCTTTGATTCAGAATGGTGTCTAAATTACTAGCTGTTTCAGACTCACCTCATCTCTGGTTTTACCTGAACTTCAGTTCAGTGGTGAACAGGCTGGGAGCAGGCTGTGACTTCAGACAATTATGAAGAGGTGGATGCTCATCCATTCCAACATTATCTAGCAGCTTTGTGCTTTAGTGATGAATCTGTGTCTTTCTAGGTTTTTTTCCTAATTACAAGAAGAAGTGAGAATAGCCCCAAAAAGGAATTTGCTGCTGGCTTGGCAACAGTTTATAAATCTCCCCTCTCTGTCCCTTTCTCACAAAACCTTTGTAGTTCTGCATTTCATATACTGGCCATAGCAAGGGGATGAGCTGGACCAAAGTAATTTCACCATCTATTTCATGATACAAATAGTCACAAACCCATAGAAGGTAGCCTTTCATATTATTGACACAAGCACCAGAAGGTGAGCCCCAGTTCTTGATATTCAATGGTTTTGATGCCTAAATAGACAATATATTTGCTGTATAACAAATATGTTGTTCTTGCAAATATATTTTTAATGAAGGAAAGATGCTTAAAAAGTCAAAGAGAAAAAAAGAGTCAGAATAGGTCTGCAATCATCCTTATTTTTATTACTTTAGTGAAAAAAAAAAAAACAAAAAGAGCATAAGCAATATCATTGAGCTGATTATACTCACAATTGCAGTCCTGCAAAGAGACAAAGTTGGCAAATTATTTCGCCTCAGATGAGCAGCTATATCTGCCCAGCAGATAAAGAGCCACATTTTGGACAATAGCCCAAGCTCCTGTTGAATAAATGAAACAAAATCTCCTCACTCAAAATTTAAAAGAAAGGATCCTGTCTTGTATGAAACAGTTAAACTAACCAAGGATGATGCTTGAGCTGGGACAACCTTCTCAGAATTAACTTCTATTGAGGCTTTCATTACTTTTGCAAAAAAGAATAAAGGCAAGTAGTCATTGTAAAAGAACTTTGTATGAAAACTTTTTCAATGAAATGTGTTCCTGTTTTTTCTGTTCTGTAAAGTGAGTGTTCTTAATCTTCAGAGCTGACTATTTGGTATGCTTCATCACAAAATGCTACTTAAAATGGCCATGTAAGTATATACAATGCAGTTATTTGCAGAATTGTCTGCTTTTGCAAATTGTTACTATTGCATTCAGGATTGATTTATAGACATAGGAAGACTGCCAAAACACTTTGTACTACTCTGCTGATTTCAGAGTTACTCTGAGATTAAACTGGTACATTGAAGAGCAGAATCAGATTATGCAGATAGAAAATTATGCTTCTTTTAGAGAAGAAAAGGCTTGTGAACACTAAATTTATTTGTATTTGAAAATATATTTGTGGCGGAATGAAATTTTACATCCAACAAAAACTACACAACAAGAAAATTAGGAATATGATACAAATAACAAAAGCCAACAAATAATTCTAAGTGTAAACCACTATAATTTCTTTCAAAATACATGAGCTGAACAAAGTTTTACACATTAGTAATTAGAGCCATCGATTGAAGTATGTGAGAAGAGCTCAGTTTCAGGACAGGTGTGATATGCGTTTCAAGCTAAGAAGCAAAGCCTTAGAGAAGTATTGCTTGCTTCTATTACTCATCATGAGACTTCTCACTATGAAAATTTTTAGTCATACTTCAAAAAGAAAAATATTCTGAATCAGACAGTGCAATTTGATTTCTTTTCTTCAAGACTTTGTTCAATTTGGTTTGGTATCCTCCTTTTAAAGAGCAGATCAGCAAGCCAGTTTTTGTTCAAATGTATTCAAATCTCTTTGCTGTTTTATCCCTCTGGTGAAGCTGTGCAAGCAAACAAGAAAGTGGCCGTGTAGTTCCCTATATACAGAGTTTGGGACTAGTCAGGAAAAAAATTAGTTAGAACATTTCTCACCTGCCCTACTGAAGGAACAAGGAGTACAGACTGAGGTCAACCTAGGTAAATCATGCAACTACCAAGATCTAGTAATATGATCCAATATGAGGAGCCCTACTGATTTCATTGGCCTTTGAACTGACTGCAGTAAAGGTAATTATAACTCTTCAGCAAAAGAGACTAGTTTACAGCTTGTATCTCATGAACATCTGTTTGATGTTGTTTGCAAGCTCTCACAAATCTACAAGTTAAATTTGTAGTTCTCTATTGACAAATTTACACTTATCATAACTCTACCACCTATACAGTACTGCAGCAGTAACACCCTCCTTATCTGCTGCACAATGGTTTGTTTAATACTCAGTTAGGCAAAGCCAGCTTTAAAAGCCCATAACATCAACAGCCACACGCTCCTCTCTCACAAGAAAGTGGATGAATGTCAAATAGAATTTCACTTCTTGCTTACACACCAAATAACTCCTATCACTTGTCTGGTTTTGAAAGCAGACTTAAAAGTAGGGACATAAATATGCTGAAATACCTTCTTCTACAGGGCTGAGAGTTTATCAGTGAACTTTCTTAAAGATAGCTGCTTAGTCACTGTCACACAAAGACATCAGGGTTGGTGGTGACAAACATGATTTCAAGAACTTTCTGTCCAGCACTAAAGGCAGCAGACCTTAGATTCAGCATGGGGACAGTACTGACCTTCAGGACACTGCAAATGAGAGCAGAGCGGTCTTCAGAAAAGAAAGTGCTTTTGCTTTCCAAATAAAATTGGGATCTGGAGTGGCAGTAGTTTTCCAGGCAAAAATTAGTGACTTGGTAGAGCAGAAATGAAGCAGCTGAGATACCTCACAGAAGTACCCGTACGAATACATTTAATGAACTGCTTTTATGGCCAGTTATTCTCCATGCTGGATATCTGGCAAACTATTTCCGTAACATCAGCTACATATTAGGCTTGCATGGCAAGGTTTAGGTAGCAGGGGGGCAGCTGCAGGGGTGGCTTCTGTGAGAAGCTGCTAGAAGCTTCCCCTATTTCTGATAGAGCCAGTGCCAGTTGGCTTCAAGACAGACCCACTGCTGGCCAAGGCCAAGCTCCTCAGTGACAGTGGTAGTGCCTCTATGATAACATATTTCTGAAAGGGAAAAATTCCTGCTGGAAACAACAGCCAAAGAAAAGAGAGTGTATAAGTGAGAGAAACAACTCTGAAGACACCAAGGTCAGTGAAGAGGAAAGGGAAGGAGGTGCTCCAGACAGCAGAGCACATTCCTCTGGTGAAGACTATGATGAGGCAGGCTGTCCCCCTGAAGCTCATGGAAGAGCCCACACTGGAGCAGGTGGATGCATCTGAAGGAGTCTGTGATCCTGTTGGAAGCCCATGCTGGAGCAGACTCCTGTAGAGTCAGGAGCCTATGCTGGAGCAGATTGTTTGGCAGGACCTGTGACCCTGTGGGGGACCCACGCTGGAGCAATCTGTTCCTGAAGGACTGCAGCCTGTGGAAAAGACCCATGTTGGAGAAGTTCATGGAGGACTGTCTCTCATGGGAGAGAACCCAAGCTGGAGCAGGGGAAGAATGAGGGCATCCTCCTGCTGAGGAGGAAGGATTGGCAGAGAAAACATGTGAGGTACTGACTGCAACTCTCATTCCCCTGCACCTCTGGGCGGGGAGGAGGGAGCGTAAAATCAAGAAAAAAGATGAGCCCGGGTAGTAGGAAGGGGTGAGGGGAAGGTGTTTTAAGATTTAGTTTGTGTTTCTTATTATCCTACACTGGTTTGACTGGTAAATAAAATTAATTATTTCCCAAGTCGAGTCTATTTTGCCCATGACAGTAATTGGTGAGTGATCTCTCCCTGTCCTCATGTTGACTGATGAGCCTTTCTTTATATTTTCTCTTCCCTGCCTTGCTGAGGAAGGGAGTGATAGAGTGGCTTTGGTGGGCACCTGGCATCCAGCCAGGGTCAACCCACCACAAGGTAGTGTAAAGAATCAGCACTTATTTGAACAGAGTTGCAGAATGAAAAGAAAGACAAACAAGCAGGGAAAGCATTTTATTTCAATAGATTTTTTTATAATTACCAGTATGTATATAAAAAATGAAAGTTTACTTGGAGGGATTTTTGCCTTTTCTCTGATTTTTATACATAATTATGATAAAATAAGAATAGCAGGTAGCTTTATAAGATGCTACAAAGAGCTTCTCACGGTATCCAATTGTCATCATAAAGCAAATAACTGCTTAAAGGACTAAACTGGCCTTCAAGAATGTTTTCTCATATCCCTCCCACAGTAGAAATGAAATGTGAGCAGAATGCTTTCATCAACAAACAACCCCAGTACTAGTATGAGTGATCCTTTGGTCAGTAAGGGGTACCCTAATATTTTCTGAGGATATGGAGGATTCAGTACTTGAATTTACACTTAGACTGAGGGGCTTAAAAGAAATATTTTGGTCTTCCTTTTCTGTTCCATTGTTGATTCAAAGGAGGCTACTGAAAAAGACAGAGTACCAAGGAAACAGTTCTCCCTCATTTGATATAAAGAATACAAAGGAAGGAATAGATTTTGAACACCTCAAAAGTAAAGAGGTTTGAAAAGATAGGGAAATTTCAAACAGTCTACGTAACTGCAATCATAAACTGTGATGTCTAGAAATAATACTACCTGCATTTTTGCCTTCAATATGCTTGTGCAACAGTAGACATGATTCTTTACCCATTTAGAGTCATATATTTATTTAAAAAAGATAAAATAAATGTATAAAAATCTTGAAATAATTTCATTTCTTCTCAGAACACACTAATGACCACACAGCAACAGCATTAAATAGAAAAAACCCAACACATTCAGTTATGTAGAGGCATTAACATCACGGTACATTTGCTAAGCTAGCTATTACAACAGGAGAGCGGATAAGCTTTTTCTTCCCAAGCTACATCTTGCCCCAAATCCTTGTCTAATGCGTGACTTCAGCCTAAGAACGTCCCTAAGCTTAGATGTTTTAGACCACTTATACTTGAATGCTGGAACAGCCTCAAGACACTTTCATTATATACAGTCACTACAGTTCTTTATATTTTCATCTGGTTCAAACCAAGTAACTGGCATAAATGGACAACCTAGAACAGGTCACACAGGAATGCATCCAGTCAGATTTCGAACATCTCCAGAGAAGGAGACTCCACAACCTCTCTGGGCAGCCTGTTCCAGTGCTCTGTTACTCTTACAGTGAAAAGGTTCTTCCTTATGTTCACCCAGTACCTCCTGTGTTCAAGCTTGCACCCATTCCCTCTTGTCTTATCACTGAACAAGTGATATTCAACAAATGTTGAATGTCTAATCATAGGTAATGCAGTGGAAATTGCTGAGTGCTGAAAAAGTGTGTAAACCTGATCTCCACCTGCAGATACTGAGCACCTGAGGCCTCAACTATCAAGGAATTCCAAAGTTTTTCTGTCTCTCAACATCTGTTTACATAAAAAAACTCTGCAGGAATATAATTTTCCATAAACCCCCTTCATCAGAGTTCAATCTCAACAGAAGGATATAACTTATTAAAAATCATAAATTGTATTATCTTCCATTTAAGTCGCGTTCCTGTTCTAATGTTCATTGTTTCAACTTTTCTTCATGTTAAATACTTTATCTTTTATCTTTATTTATCTTGCTAAGAACTTGCAAATATACCCTTGAGGGTATAATGTAAGGCAAGAAAAATGAACATAGGGGGAATGGCCCAGAGGATATGTGCAATAACATTTCAGCAAAACAGAGCTTGTGAGGAAAGAACTATCACAATCCAAAGTGTGTCCTTCAAGTAATTTTCAGTGTCTTCAATAATTTGCCATAATCATTCCCCACTGGTTTGCCCTAGGTAATCTCCTATGTGTCTCTAGGGAACAACAGGATTGAAAACCAAAATTGCACCTTGAATCCAAATCTACTATCTGCAAGAGATACTATCTGCACCTCAGACAACATGGGTGTCCCTTCAGAGTCCCTGTTGATATACTGATGGAGAGACCTTTCTAGTCGTATTCTCTATATCTTCCTGAATCTTTTCTATCTCATTCTTCATGACTAAAACCAGTAAGAAATTATCATAATTCACTTTCACAATATGTAATATTCTTTGGCAAGAGATTTGTGGCACATGAATGTTTTCTGATTTCTCCTAGATTTAAAGTGAGAGGGAAACGGAAAAGTCTTCTCCTCTTATATTGTTGAGTGGCTCTTAGAACACAAGCAAAGGAACATACTCCTCAGTGGCAATAGGAAGTTACTTCTTAAATCTTTCTTTTTTGAGGCAGACAACTGAGCCTCAAGTGGTGATCCTTGATACCTGCTGTCTAGGCAACAATTCTGCTCCTCACATAGTTGTTTACAGAAGCTAGCAACCTGGCATTAAAACTCTTGTACCCGTACCCTGAGAGCAATCAAATTTCTCTCACTGGTACAGCTCACTAGCTCCACTGTCTATACATGTTCACTAGCTGCAAAGTGATCGCTCTTTGGTTACAAAAAAAGTTCTATCCATTCTTGATCATACATAAATAATTGACTGAGTTTGTAGACTGAATCAATAGCTATACAAATATAAACTTCCCTGGTTGTCGCGTAAAAGGGAAAAAGTAAAAGAGTCTGCTGGTTGGCTGAGGGAAAAGCCCTCCTGTTGAGTCACGAGGTTCAGACTTGGACCCCCTTGCTTTCTAAACTCCTTCTCAGAGAGGAGTCGAAGTGTGGCTGGATCCAGTCCTAGTCCCAGACTTGGTCAATGGTTTATAGCTAAAGAGTTATGTGTGTGTGCAGCCACCTGTCAGAGTCAGTGTTTGCCTGTTTCAGAGACTCACAACAGACTTGCACTGAAACAGATTCAGAGACAAATTTGTCTGCCTCAGAGTCCCACCCAGGACCTGCACTGAAACAGATGCACAAAGTTGTAAAAATGGTTTATTAAGATGACAGATATAACAAGTTCGGAATTGCCATTGATAAATGCACTGAGCACACAAGTGCTACTAAGTGAAGTTAATATTGCTAGCAACAAATAGCAATAATACAACCTGGGGATACTTCCACTCAGAAGGTGAAAGGCATGGTGCTTACCCAGAGAGGC
>VZRW01012965.1:24641-158398 GCA_013398125.1 Aegotheles bennettii
GGATAATATAGGCCTCTGACAAAAGCAAAGAACTACCTAAGTTTTCTCTTATCTTGCTGACCAGAGCAAGGGCCCCTGCCTTCACGAGGCCCCCTGCTCAGGATGCATCTTGTGATAAACAAGTGGGCTTGTCACACCCACCGGATTGCACAAGAGTTAGCAAGGTTATTCTTAAGAGTTCTTTCTGTATAGAGCTTCTAGGTTTTCCTCAAATTCCACACTGGTTGATTCAGGATATACTGCTTAGCAACTGATGTTTATATTTAAAGTTTAAAATTGTTCAATATTTACCATCTCATAAAAATCTTTTAGAAGTGAGAAAAGATAAAGTATTAAGAATGATACACATTTTACTGTAATTTGTACCTTTCTCTTTGGGACAAATAGGTAGCTCATACAAGAGCTACAACCATTTTTTATTATATCATTCAATTTTTGAACAAAAGAAGTCCAAACACTACTATTATAATAGCATTTCATTAGAACGTTAGAAAGAGGTTTTATATCTCAATTTATGTGCCCTCAGCTCTTGAATTTATACATCCACTGTTGGAGTGTGGTCCAGAAAAGTCCCAATGAATTTGCAATGGAAGTCCCAATGAATTTGTGACATATTGTTAGTTCTTTAATCCTAACCCCACATTAAACTTGTTCAAATTATGTGATTGATTGGTTAATTCACACAGTTATCCTTAAGACAAATATTTAAGGCAAACTTCCATTAACATTTCTCTTCTCTTTAATAACTAATTCAGAATAATTGTTTTCACAACATCTTTTCTTTATCTCCATTCATATCTGAAAAGAGGGCAGGGGGACATGAGATAAGACAGTACCTCAAGTATCGACATATCCTCAGAGAACAGGACAGATTAATTATTTTATCCTTTTCATATAGTTATTGTAAATGCATTATTTTTCTTCTCCATTTGCTGCAGTCTAATGAGAGATCACCTAGCTTCCCAAAATAGTCTTAAGTCTTCTTATTAATAGGTTCTATGAGTTCCAAGGTCTTAAGTATACGAGTTTACGTTACTGTCTACCTATGCACTAATATTGTTACTCATATTCAATGTCAGTTGCTCTTATAAAAGCCAATCTTTTACAGACTGCCAGGACTCCTCCAGTACATTAAATACTAATTAGAGAGTCTCACATCTCTGTAATTTTTATTTGCAGAACTTCTTCAGCATGATCAGCAAAAATTAGTAAATACATTGTCCACCTCCTTCTCTAGCTGATGGAATTGAAGCTGATGAGTAACTGCTTCAAATACTTTTGGTAATCCATTTTCAAAAGTACATCAGAATGGTAAAAATATAAAGGTCACAGGTAGATATCTACACTTCCTAGACAGATAAGTGAAAGGGAGGTAGCATTAACTTTTATTATACATACATATAATAAATAATATCTTTCATTCAATTGCTGAATACTTGCAAAATAATGCTGTTTGTTCTATATGCTAGAATTCCTCAAAAGGAATTTCACTGTAATACATTATATATTCAGTAGCAAATATACATATGCTAATTTGTCAGTCAGAATATATTTATACCTTCAATGGGCATTCTGAGACATCACCTCTGACAGTAACTGTAAAACATTTTATGTTAATATCAGTTTACACATTTTTGACCTGTTCAGCATATCTTAACTTTCTAAACATATACACTATATTTTTTCAAGTGCTTAATAACATACCAGTCAACAATCCCTGGCATCTATGCACAGAAAAGGCCAAACTGCAGAAAAGCACTTTTAAAGGTGTTCCAGGTTTTCTTCATGATGAAACGACCTGGTTCAAACTACATTAAAGTTATATTAGTCATAACAAATCTCTTCTCTCCATGAATAATACCAACAAGTAAATGTCAGTTTTTTTCTTATTGCTTAACCAGTGTATATTGTTTATGACAAGACATAATTTCTTACAATTTTGTTTATTTTCCCTGAGGTCTGTTGGGTCACATTGTTATCTGGAATAAAATGTCACAGCTCTGTTCATTCCAGTACATCAATCCTATCTAAACCCACCCTGAAAAATGAATGAAAATATTTTTTTTAAAATGTGTTTTGTTAGATTTTCTTTTTTCCTTTTAAGGAAAATTTACTAGACAGTCATCCTTTCCATAAGCACTATAGGCTTGATCTTCTCGTATAGTTTTCATCCCACTATTAAGCAATATTTAACTTTAATAAACTTCCCATTCTATTTCACATCTATTTCTGGTGGAATGTAGCAGTGTGCAGTTCCCAAACACTTTCTAAACTCCCAATACACAAAAAAACCAAACAACTCCCCCCCACACTACTTCAGCTATTTTTAGAAACAGTTGTTATTCATTTGATTGATTTTTCAATATTTATGACGTTCAAGTGTAAATTTCTTCTGTTTTCTATTGGAACCTCTAATAAATACTATCTGTGGCCTAATGCATGCAGCAAACCTTAGGTAAAGCGCACGGGAAGGATTTGATGAAACTTATAGAAAGCATTGCATAACATAAGGATATGAAATGGGTGAGCAGGAAGCAGTATTATTGTAGTTCAGATGATTATGTAGCCTACCAGATTTCAAAACTCAGAAGCTTCTCTTGCTGTTAAGGCATTTCTAACTTCTTTTTTTTTATGAGAAAGGCATCATATGCAGTTTAAACACAGTGTTTGTACCTTAACTTCCCTTTAATTGGGAGCTGGTTGTTTTGATTAACAATCTTCGTGAATTTTATTTCTCCACCTTTTCCAGTCTATGGAAATGTTGACCATTTGCAAATTAAATCTTACATAATGAATCTCAATTTATGGGAGGTTACCTAAACGAGATGTGGAAAATGAACCTTTTAGTAGGTGAAGTTAATTGTGCTAAGCAGGAGCTCTGTAACTGGTACCAACTCTGTGACTTCAGCTGTGAAGCTCCATGTTTCAATAAATCAGCTATGCATCTCTTCTCATTAACTCATCCTGAAAACTTCCATCACATAAAGAGATGCATTGATTTTTGACTCTTTGAAAAGGACCTGAGCTCGTAGCGTATTCTAGCAGCTGGGACACCATCCTTTTAACAACCAACTGACAAATCAATATGCTACCTTATTAATTAGCAAGGGATGTCATTTTACAAAATTGTTTTGTTTTGGTTTTTTAAATATCTTCTATAAGAAACCAGTCAGAATATGACAGGTAAGCCTTGTAACAGTGATATCTGTTGGTAACTTACACTTTTTTAGCTGAAAGAACTTTTTTCTTATTTACACAAGCTCATCAGTATTTTGCTTTCTATAATTAGTAGTCATAAACTAGAATTATTTGCTAGAGCTTCTGCTTTAATTTTGTTTTGATTCATTGAAAATCGAAAAATAACACAAACAATTTACAAGTCTTCATTTATATTCTATACGTGAAACTATATATCATTTCTCCTCCACAACAAACAAGAAAAAGAGCTACTGGTACATCTGTGCAGTATTTTCAGAGGCAAATTTGGTTTTAAATTCATTGGATAGAGAATTGCTCTCTTGGGATAGTGTCAAGTTAATTCGTAATTGGAGAAGAAAAAAGAAGAAAAAAAAGAGTCAGCAATATGAATATTTTATCCAGGTTGTTTCACAGTACAATTCAAGTGCACCAAATGTGTACATGCTAATGTGTGTGTAAAAATCTAGCAACTGCAATGACATGAGAAAGATGTAGCAAAATTAGTTATAATGTTGCCTTTATTGTATGATAAGGCAAGGAAACCCTGTTTTTCCATGCCATACACCTAAGATTTTTGCTCATCTGCATGGCTCTTAAATTTCATTGTAGAAATATGAATTTTACAACAAGCAAAAACATCCACAACACTACAGTTGTATAATGCAGGCATGAATGGCACACTACTATATGACTAGGGTACCTGGCAGCTTTTCTGTAAACCAGAAAAAAATATCTGAAGACTTTCAACAACGACTCTTGCAATGTGTGTTACAGATGTAGTTGAGTCAGCACATATAGTTAGCATATATAAGCAAGAGGGGGGTAGATCATCACATTCAGCAGGTCATGGTTAGCCAGAAACTTTAAATGAGAAGAAAACTATATTGGTGTTGCAAAGGCTGAGACACACACAGAGAAGTCTTGTAACAGACAGGACAAAAATTTGAACAAGCTGATAGAGAAGCTCTGTTACCTCAGCTGAGATAACACCATACCATTCTCTTTCAGATATATCAATCTCAGACAAACCCACCTTTATTTTGAAAATGGCAGTTTCACTTTTGAAGTCATGTGAGTAGGATGAGGCCTCGCTTACAGATTTTGTGAAGAAATTTTGTTTTGATTTAACAAGAAAAATCATCCTAAAGTAAGAACCACATCTAACCAAAACCACAGCCACAGAAGCCACATAGGCAGAGCCTCCTGGAAAGAGTGTGGTTGTACAAAGCCAAAGAGTATTTGCCTTTTGAATCCGAGCTTTTCTCAAATTATATCTTTTTTTTCCTTTTTATTTTCTCATTTTAGTTTTCTTGCAAATGTTTGCATGTAAAGATCTTGTAATAGCTGGTAATTTTTAAAACCCCTCATTTATCTGGTCTCTCTGCTGAGATATAGAAAAAGAAATAATCAATGCAAACATACTGAAAGGAGAAAGTGTAAGCTAAAAAAAACAAAAAAAACCCCGATGTTAGGTAGTGATAGATAGCATTGCATGTATTGTTTGTCATGTCAGTTCATTATCCAGAGGTAAATTTTCCTGGAGCAAAATTTTCAATAAAACCTGAATGACTTCAGCTTTTGAACATCTGAGCTGCCTTTTAAAATAAAACTTGTAACCTTTATAATTTCAAGCTTTTAGAAAATCTTAAACTAACCTTGAACAAATACTTAATTCTGATAAATGTGTCTCTGAAAAATTTCTTCTGTTTCAGGTGAAGGTGTCTCTACTGTATTGCCAATATTAATGCTGGTATAGTAATCTTAAAAAATACATAGGGAGACTTTCCCTATGTGTAAGCACTTTCTTTGAAAATGGGGATGACATTGTAGTTCCAATGAAACAAACAAATTTTATCATTGCTGTAAAGATCTGGATTTTACCCAACAATTTACCTTGTGAACAACTTATATGTCTTTCCTGAACTGATCCCCATTTTTCTTCTCCTGCTTTTGCTAGAATGCCTATTACAGGAGGTTCTTGGGAAAACAAACATCAATATTAACTAATTCATGTGGATAAATTTAATGTATAGGGCTGAATTCAGAGGGGGTATTGGAGGAAGTGCTTAGTGAGACATGTCATATATCAGGTATTACAATTCTAGTTTTCTTGTACTACGATTTCATTTTTGTTAAAGAACAGGGAAGAACAGTTTTCCAAGACTTTTCAGGATATATTACACAATTTGAAACCTCCAGGCTACTCTGTGTGAAACCCTGCTAAGATGTTGAAGTTTCCCACTTAACTTGCAGAGATAGAATAGCCGTCTACATCAAAAACTTCATGTAATGTTTAAGAACCAGCTACTGAACAATACTGGTAAAAGACATATCCTGGATAATGTGGCCTCTTTCAGCTAAATTTCTTGATTTTAAACTTTGGTTTTGTCAAGAGCCATAGGATGATTCAGACTGGAAGGAACCCCATCAGGTCAGGTGTTCCAAATTCCTGCTCAAAGCACAGCAGTTCGCAGCAGCTCAGCTCGTATCGGTATCTCTACACATTACCAAGTCTATTCTGCCCTTCAAACCTGGAATCCGGACATAATTTTCTCATTACATAGGTGTGCACAGTTATAGTTTAAAAAGGAATAAAAATTAAAATTCTTCGCAGCTTTCCTCATTTAAAAATGGTATTGCTGATATTAGCATATTATAAATCATTTATTGGAATACATTGAGATTAATTACCTAGCTATTTGAATTTTGAGAGAGGTTTTTTTCCTATTATGATTCATCCCATAGAAGAAAGTGTAAAACAGGATTTAGCTGGTAGTGTACTATAAAACCCAGAGGGCTTTGCTCTGTTCTCAATATTGTTGTGTGAACAAAAATCCCATTATACCTGGCAAGGTAAACCAGTTTCATTGCCAAGCTGTTGGTATATTTTATTGTCTTTATAAATATGGACAAATACATATGGATGGTGATATAAAGTTTTCTGCATAATCAGTGTGGTTAACATATGAGTTACAACTACTGTTTGTTTTGACACAGGAAACATTTGTTTTCATAATCATTTAAAGGGAGACAGGGAGAATCCTTAAGTTTTACAAAATTTACCACACTGTATCTCTGTCTTTCCTGTGAAAACCAGTTTTACAGCATTCATATTCTTAAGCAAGTGTCAATATAGGCGATACTGTTTTTTACCATTGAGAACTATCTGGGCAGGAGGCTAATTTTTAATGTCTGACAGTGAAAAAGTAGCTCTTGAATGCATGGCATCATTTACCTGCAACATATTCCTGTCTTGGAGACAGACTGATGCTCTATATGACAGTTTTCCAAATAAATCTCATTCCATTCTGTCTTGTAATCTTTTCATTTCTCTCTGCTGTCTATTAAGACTTGCTAAAAAAATCAATTCTTTTCAGCAGAAGCCATACTGTGTTCTGGCTAGAAAGGAAATTGTAGAGGAATTAAAGGTTTTGAGGTAATAAAACCAAAAAATCCTGCTCATGCTTGACTGCATTAATCAAGACATAATTCAGATAATTAGTCAGTTGCTACTGGATGCATTCAGTACAACCACTGTTGTATCCTTTATATTAAAAACAAATATGTTTTTAATAAATGATGGCATTTCAAAGCTAGACTAGTGACAGGTAGTTCTATTAGCAATCATATATAATTGGGTAGTGATGAAGAGAAGTATAGTAAAGACTTCAGGTGAAATTGTCCCCCTTCACTGGGCAAACAGCACTGAGCTTATGAATCACTGAAGTGTTGTGCTCAAGTTCCTTATTGCCCATGATTTCTGTTCTCCATATAGTTTCCAGTACATGAGTTTTATAAAACACTTTCAGCTTATCTACCTCAATAAACTATGAGCATCTCTGTAGGCTACCAACAGCTAGAACAAAAATATACTGAAGCAGAGGTACTGCAATATATATGAAGAATATTCAGGATTTAATGGAAATCAGAAAGATAATTTTCCAGTGAATTCCACAAATTTTGAGTTAGGGCCTTGTTTTTAAACCTTACACTAAAACATAATTTTCCTTTTTTTCTATATTCTCACCAGTTTCTAGAAAAGCTAAAGTTCTAACAAGAAGGGAAGCACTTTTTAAAACATATCTTGTAAGAGTATTTTTAATAGACAAATAATACTGAAAAAGTTATCCATAGAGAAATGGGAAAAATTCTTATTTTCTTCTGGGAACAGGTAGGAGCTCAAACAGAAGCACCAGAGATTCCTGGAAGAAAAGCCAAATGAACAAACACGTCTGAATTAGCATATGTGTGTTCATACAGAATAAACTAGGCAAGAGGTTATGGTAGTCAGGGATAGTAAAATCCTTTGTTTTATTAGGAGAAATGACATGAAAAACTTTTTCTACAGATTTGCTCTGGGTCCAACATCTAGCCATGTATGTGCAGAGGGACATATTATTTAACCATAGAATACATTAATTAAGAAAGAGTCCTATCAAATTATAAATAAATTTTTACTGGAGATAGAGGATTTGAACCTGAATCCTTCATACTGCAGCAGATACAAGCTGGAACACAGAAATTATATTTGACAATCTGAAGTATAGCCTCTTCTGTTTTAGAGTGTGTTCGAGTTTGACCACCTTCTCAACAGCAACAACAAAAAACAACAAACAAAACCAAAAAAAAAAGAAAAAGAGAGAAAATCTAAGAATTTGGGGATTTGATGAGTTATGTCACTTGCAAATTTCTGAGCATTTTCCTTCTGCCTCCAGATATCAACAACCATAAGGAGGGATAGCAGCTTGAGTTCCCACCATAGAATTCATAGAAACCAACTGAAAAGATTCATTCACATGGTACATCCTGTAGCCTTCCTGAGGATAACTAATGAGCTTCCTAAGCTTCATTTCCCATTTACAAGAGCAGCAGGTCCACATCTTCCTTTCTGAACCAGCAGATGAGATGACATACAAATACACATTTTGCTTCAGCAGTTCAAAAGCCTTCCTTTTTTTTTTTTTTTTTTTAATTAATTGGCTGAGGCCTTATGATCTGGAGTCCTTACTATCCTGGAACAATATAAATTAACAATTGATACGGCGTGCAGAATTATTTGTCTAGAGGTTGATTCTTATGCCCTATACTCGGTAATACATGTGGTATCAGACCTTTGCACATTGCAAAGTACATATTGTGCTATTTCAGTTCACCCTTTTCTTTATGAACTTTGACAAACAAAGCACACATGGCATGAATACTGAATTAAGGGGTTATGGCTCCGCCTCAGCTGCTTGTTGCTCCCCTCAGAAGACTACTGCTACAGATCAGCTAATATCACAGCAGATAAACTGTCTCTACCTGCTCCAGTTCTGCCAATGGTCTGAGTTTACAAAAAAAAACCCACAACAAAAACAAAACGCAAACCCCAAACAACCACAGATGGGATGAGAGGGAAGCAGATGCATAGTTAAGCTGTCAGATTCAAAGGGTGATAAATTCCGCCTTATAAAGGCAGAGGGTACAAATGAGAGAACAACAAACCACCCAAGGCAGTGATCTAGTGAGCTGCTCAGCTACAGTCAGAATACCATCTCTGGCCACATCCTCAGACATGCACTTGTATGGTTTTGCAACTAGATTCTAGTCCCATGTGAGAAGCTGAAGATTTGCAATATAAGGAACTGTGTAGTTCACACAGGTATAAAATACACCTATACTATATCTGTATCCATGCTGTCAGTACATCTGTTTGCCTTTTAAAAAATGTAATCTTAAACATATAAACTGGGATTACTTGCCAAATAACAAAATAATCAGTAGAGTGAACTGTTTACAGTACTGAAGTTATTAGAGCTATTACAATTTACAGCTGCTGTGATTTTGTCCCACTGTATTAATAACTTTTAACAAATTATTGAATGCCACACAGAGAGAAAATATAAAAGTTTAATTTATAAAACCAAAGAAGAAATATGTCTCATCTTCTTTCCTGGACATCAGGAAAGCTTTCCAAACTGAAATTATGACTAAAATTATTTCCTGTGTTCCCTGTCTGCTTCCCCTTGTGTATTAATTACTCTCTATGTTTATCTGATACCAATCTGCTTTTAAATTACTAATTAAAATATGAAATGTGGAAAGCTATTTTTAAGCACAGAATTCTATTGTTTCATCAAGCTGAATTATTCCTTCCATAGTCAAAGAAGTGTTACTATGCATTTCAGATCTTAGGGTCCAAAATGGAACAGAAACCAAACAGAAAGCACCAGCTTTCCCATCACTTTTCAGAACAAAGCTTTAAGCTCTGTTTGCAGTCTGTCTCAACAGTTAACCAAAATCTCTCTCCTCTGGGAACCACCTCGATCTAATTAGTAATGCTGGAGCATGACCACAAATACAGCCATGTTAATCTCGACTGCATTCAAGACACAGGGAAAGGTCTGTTATTGGAAAGAAAGATTCCTTCTATTTCTTGTCTCTTCTCCTCTGCCTCTGCTCTGCTTAACTGCTTATTCTGGATATTCATTTTCTTGTACCAAAAAGACCTCCATCCAAAATGCATTCAAGAAATACTCTTCTTCTGCAGGACCTTTCAAATCACACTGTCAGACGCTTGCCTCAAATGAAGTGTTGGCACCTGACATATAGTAATAAAGATAAATCTGAAGGGTCTTTCAGTAGTATTTTTGCAAGATCATATTGCAAAATGACTATAAATATACATCAAAAGAAAGACTATAAAATACATCCAAAATAAAATCTAAAAATTGTACTAAGCAGTATCTTGAATCTACTTGAATGTACTCATTTAAATAAAAAAATCACCATTTCTCTGCTGTTTAACAAACTTAGTTCTCACAAAGGGACTCCATGTCATTCAAATGATCTCCATAATATTTTGTATGTATATGATACACAACCAATATTTGAAACTGAAACATTATGAAATTAAAATTATGAGAGCACCTTATTCAGCAATACTAGCATTGAACAAAGAGGTCCCTTTTCAATACACCTTCCTGCTGTTAAATATCATCAAACTATCTGGATTACCTCTGATGGTAAAAGGCTATGACCTGTTGGGGAATTTTTTTCTTTGATGATATACTGAAGTATTTTAGCCAAACTCCAGCTCTCAAAAACATTTTGTTTCCCTCCATAAACTTTTATGCTGCAAGGGTATTTACAATAATAACTCAACATGCGCAAAACTGAACTTGATTATTTCACCATAACAGAATGAAAACTGAGAATCTTAAAATCATGTATTCAATTTTAATTTTGTGACAAGAACTTTTCCTCATATAAAACCTAGAAAACAAGGGGAAATGCAGCATGTGCATCAGATTCAGTCTGGCAGTGGTCAAAAACTGCCTCTCAGGGCAAATCTCACAAAGTGCAAAGTCAAGTAGATCCAGAAATACTTCTTTTCTAGCTACTTATGCCAGTGAAATGTGTACAACTCTGCAAGTTCCCACTTGGTTTTCGAACTCACAGGTACAGATATTTCAAACTTCTGTTATATAGTATGGCTTTGCATGTCCCTGGATCTACTAGTTTTCATCAGAGTATAGAGGCTTTGTGTAACAATTCTTTGTACAAAAATTAAGACTATAAAGAAATCAGCCATAGATACTATAAGCAGTATTACTCAATATATGCAAACATATCCAGTATATAATATATATATATGCTGCTAATTTGGTATCTTTAGTTTTCAATCTATAAAGTACAGTAGGAAACAATAGTTATTCAAGGAGATGTTACTGACCTGTATCCACTGTACAGACGTGGCTATATCTGAGACATAAGTGAAGTAATCTTATAGACACACTCATATAGTGCCTTCTTAACATATTTTCATGTTAGCTGATACGCTCCCTGCCACTTGCCAATTATACTGGTTTCATCTTAAATAAAGATGCTGAAGGATGACACTAATGTTTTTGTTTCCTTTTCAGTTAAAAATAGACAGAAAAAGCGAAAAGGAAGTATTTTTTATAAAGATCTCAAATATAATTACATTGTATTTGCAATTGTAATTGCACTCTGAAATGTTTCATTCAAATTAGAATTACATGGTAATTTTTTTAATTGCCTAAAATATTTGAAAGGAAAAAAAAAAAAGAAGGAAAAAAAAGATTCCTTACATCTATTTGGCTGTCTCTAACAAATAAAAATGTCCATTTTTGTGCTTAGTATTATAGCAGTACTAAAAAAACTGAACCATATTCAGACACTTTTACTGAGTATGGAGTATACCTACAATGAAATATTGAGCTAAGATTTAAAAACATTTAAGTACAAACACAGTCTTTAAATAAATAAAACCTAAATTAAAATAACACTGCTCTCCTTGCACATACTTACTTGTAATTATAGGGTTGTAAAAAGAAAAAAAATCAGAAATAGCTTGGGATGTATGTAAATGTTGGAGAAGGGAGAGAGAATGTAAGAATAAAACTTTATGCTGGTTTCTCCACAGGTTCCTGGCTATCTTCCATTATACTTTCTTTCTCCTTTCAATTAACTGCCTCTTCCTGCCAATGATTTTTCTTGGTATTATGTGACTGTGTAGATTATCTAGGGGTTTATTTTCTGGAAACAATACTGCTTAGAAGTGATGGATTATCCTGGATTTGGGTATGCATACAAACATGCATATTTTATGAATATGGGTGAAATCATGGCCTCAAGGATCTGCTGTAGATAAAAAGAAGTTTAACTGAGCAAGATTTCATGGACCCAACCGGACTTCATCAGAGATAAATCTGTGTCAGGATTAGGACTTGAATGCATAGTATCCAAATTTCTTCCTGTTGTCTTTACTACCAAATAATCCAAACTCAATACAAAACGGTTTTGAGAAGCAAAACATTTGCATTTAGTACAGCAATTAGCTTTATAATATCACATCTGATTTTAAATCTCAAATTTCAAGTTTTGCTTCTCAGTTTATTCACGGTAATTCTATTAACCTAGCTTTGAGATCAGTGCATTCTGTGACTGGTAAAATGCATATTTAAGTCAATTATACAAAGGTCTGTTGAGGTAGTTTCACCAAAAAAAACCCAAACTCTTTCTCATGAGGTTTTGGAAATTATATGAAACTAGTACATATATCCTATTCATTGTCTTCATTCAAAATGAAGGAGATCATATCCAAGTTTTCATTATGATGTTGCCAATCTTCTCATGCAGGTGGTAGCATACTGAAACTTCTAAAAAGTTACTTTCTTCCTTTTTTTTGGGAACGAATTCCAATAATATTGCTGTTATTTTTGCTTTTCACCTTTATTCCTTTTCATATAGTCTCTATAAAACTCCCATTTCATTCAGCTCTCTACATTTACTTTAATATTTTACTTCCACATCTCCCCTGATCTCATAATGTCGGCTATTCAAGGAATATATAAAAGCTTTGTCATATGAGAACAATACATATATACAGTCCTAACAGTAACTCTTGAATTACTAACCCCACTTCCTGTGATTCCTGGCTATTTTTCTAAGATTTTCCATCAAAGTAAAAACCTGTGTAGCACAAGTGGACTGAGGTTTCTTATTAGAAACTTGTTAAAAATATTTTAAATAAAATTTTTAAAAGATTTTAAATATTATTTTAAAAGAAAGCTGCTCTTTTATGTGACTCTCAAAGACTCATTGCATTATACAACTGTTAGGGAATAAATGCAAATTTTTATAAATGCATATTTGCCCTAAATCACTTTCTGTTTTCTCTGCTCTCCTGCCTTAGTACATCTAAATTTTCATCACTCAAGTAACAAGTATATATAAATAGAAGAAGTATGGTCAGAAGTATTTCTATGGCAGAACTCAAGCAACATATCTATAACATGCAATCAACATAAAAAATCTTATTTGGAACTATTTTCAAATGGTTTATTTGGATTCCACCCACCAGCTAGCTCTCTCACAAATATGCATTTTATTCTACATTTAAGGTTTTAACCAAATTCCAATCGAAGACAGTGGATTCTGTCCACTCATTTGAATGGGCTTTGGATTTAGCTCATGCAGGGACACAATTAGGCATTTAAATAAAGATGGTCTCAAGTTCAATGCTTTTTGGGAATACAAGGCCTCACCGAATATAAGATAATAGCATACATTCACCAATGTTTTTAAGAACTTTCTTTCTAAATCAACATTTTTTTTATTTCGCCTTATTTTACTAAACAATATTAAAAATACTCCTACAATGTAATGTAGTGTAACTTTTATGAAAATTAATATCTCATTTTTTCTACCTGTACAATAATGTTTTCTGCTCAAAAAGACACTTTAGGACAGAAATTCTACAGTGAAATACTCACTGCAACATCAATTCAATCCCAAAGCACATTCCCTTGCAAGAAAGCATTATATCTTCACATAAACAACATGCTAGAGCTCCAACAGGTCAAATTAAATACGATGTAGCAAATACAAAGTTGTTCCATTTGGATCTGTGTACAGTAGCCCAGAATATTTCATAGAGACAGAAACATATAATATCCTCTGAGCATCAGATAGCACAAGCACTTATCCTGTCACTCTTTCTCTGTCCACGGCACTCACTTCAAACTGCATACTCTAGCTTCAAAAGGAGAGCTCCTGTCACGTCAGAAGAAAAATATTTCTTAATATTTCCAACTCATATCCACATACTATGTTGTTTTACTTCAGGTCATACTGAGCCATATCAAACTACAGTCGCTCATACACATTTGCAATATGCTGTGTCACATCATTAGCCAATGAAAACATTCAGACTAAGGACAGGTTTATTATGTATATACATATGTACACAGAAAAATAACTGGATCTGATCTCTACTGTTCACCCAGCTGCAGTTTGGTTTCACACAAATCACTTCAGGGATATACAAGTAAAATAGAAAAGATTCATGCATCATTTGAACTTGCTCTGTACCTGTTTGACACTGACAACTTCCACAAAATTCAGCTGCACAGAAATAATATTGTATGTGTATCTAACTTGGCAAATTTCATTTTAATAATATAGACAAGCACAGGAATTTCAACTTTCTAGAGTCTTATTCTTTTCCACTTGTTGTCATGGATACTACATCTTCTCCTCTTTCCCATTCCTCTCCTTCATCATATTTCTCTTTTCTGTGTTGGTGTCCATGGTGACATCTTGCTATCAGTACACAATACATGTCCCAACTTCCACATTTATATAATGGACTCAGGTATTTAAAGTCGTTTCCACTATGTGACTGACATTATTGCATCTTAATCTCTTTTTACTAACAAGAAAAAAATAAGTTTCTGAGTACTTATGAGATATTTTCAGTTTTATTCACTTGGATAAACTCATGAGTTTCAACATCTTATTTTCAGGATGGCCTCTGGGGACAGCTGCCATACATTCAATCCATCACAGGCAAATGAGGCTGCAGAGCAATCACGCAAGTGTTTATGCATCAAAATATAATTGGCTAAATTTTCAGAGATTCTGAGCTTCTGAAGTAGACAGCATGAGCAAGCAGGCAGTGCAAGAAGTTTCAGAATTTGAGTACCAAATTAGAGCATTTTGAAAACATGCGTTTTCTCCTATAAGTCACATTTCACTTCAAATGATTTATCAACATACACCTTTGGGAAAGAAAAAAAAACAACACACACATAAAAAACCCCTCAACATAAAAAATAAATAAATAAATACTAATCTGATACAGAGGATTTCAATATTTTATTTTTTTCCCACTTAGAATCAACATGCACACTTCGTGGAGGAACAACCTACCATTTAGGACTGGCATGAAGATGTTTCTTGCACACCTATCTGATGTGAAGGCACTCCTTGTAGTAATGAATCGTGGTTTAAATGATCTGTGTAGGGTTATGTCAGTCCTGGCTTACCGTAAGGACCAGACAGTTTTGGCTTACAAGAAAAAAAAAAAGAAGAAAAAACCCCCCCAAGGTTTTTCTGATATTATTCTGTAAAAAATGAGCAAACTCCTGGACCTAATGAGTCAGTGGCAAAGCTTCCAATACCTTCAGTAAGGACAGGATCTCCAAATGACACTTCTAATTTGCAGTCAGGCAACCTGGGCATGAAAGCTGATCCAGGTTTATCAGAGTCCCAGTGAAGCTCTGACAAATAAAGAAGTGGATCACTCCATTGGACTTTCTCTGACAGCAACTTTCAAACATTCCCATGAATATTTGGTGGTAGGGATCCTGGCATACTGTTGTAGTTAACATATAAA
The DNA here is from genome assembly GCA_013398125.1 of Aegotheles bennettii. NCBI lineage: Eukaryota > Metazoa > Chordata > Aves > Caprimulgiformes > Aegothelidae > Aegotheles > Aegotheles bennettii. The sequence goes on from VZRW01012965.1 coordinate 40,024, forward strand.
GAAATAATACGGAACTGTCTTGGTGGAATAAAGTAACCAAGCTAAAAGATGCAGCTGCTGAAATCATACTTGTCAGGGCTCAAGTGCAGGAATTTTTAAGTTTTACAAGAAGTATTCCCTAGTGCCATAAATTATAGAAATTCATCCATGAGCACTGTGAATCACAGACTTGCTAGCTAGTTCCTCCCTGAGATGAAACTCAGAAACATCTCCTTAATTTCCTTCACTTGTTTTTCCATCTCCCCAGGAGACAGCTATTCTAACTAGCTTGCTCAGTACTCTGAGATATGAAAACTGGCTGCTAATTACCATGTGTTTCAATTCTCAGCTTAATTGGCGATCTGTGAAATCAAGTCAAGGTCTCATATGTGCAAAAAGATCAATAAGCTACCACCTAGACTGCTGAGACACGATTGTCAGTGTTTACTGTTGTATAGTGCATTCACTCTCAGGTTTGCCCCTAAATTCTAATAATCATGTACTGTTAAATTATTCAGAATATTTGGCAAAATTTACCCTATTCTGCAACAAAACATGAATGTGGACCTAGTAGCTATAGACAACTGATCCCATTATTGCTTCTTGATAATTTAGAAAAAAAGGGCATAGTTGTTTCAAAGTATGTTTTACAAGTGATCTGTTTTCAACTTTTTAAAAAGGAGTAAGCAAACATAAAATATAGATACTTCCTTATTTAAATGACATTGGTGTGTGTCCCCCTCCCAAAGAAAAAAAAAAGCTATACAGATAAAAGCAAAAGCATTGAACAGATAAGCTATGTGGAAATCAGTTTGGGTTTTTTTTTCATATGGGATCAGTACAGGTCTATTGAATGCAATAGTGTTGAGCAAACTCACACAAGTAGCAACTCAGATACTCTTATACTACGTATGTCCTCAATAATTGGTATCCAACAAATAATGAAGAACTGAGAAGAGGAAAATAGACATCATGTTTCTCTTTAGATTTCTATAGTTACAGAACAGTCTTTACATGTTCTTGTGAAACCTCTGGTTTTGCAGCCCAGAGAAATAGATAATCAAAATAAATTGTATCTTGAATTACCTACTTGGTTTTGCAGAAGACTCAAAACCAGGAAAAGAACACTTGCAAGGCAATACAAAATAGTTCCCACACGGCTGGAGTGGAATTAAACTTGAAACAGACCAGATTTAACCAGGTTAAAAATTAAATAGTACTGCTGGCAAACAGCATTTGCAAAGGATTGTACAACTATGAATCCAAATGGCAGATTAATCCATTTTCAGTTTCATAGTTTGTGATACAATCTTGGTTTTTAAGGCATTTTCTGACATCACTCAATTTTATTATGATGTTTCAAAATTAAAATCCTTTATTTGTGTTTTCTGTATCTACTCTAATACTAAAACCTTAAGCTTCTCTAACACTAAGGTCGTTATCTGATTCCTCCAGTATATCCTTTCTGAAGCCTTAAAGCTCTTATCCAGGGATCTCTTACAGGGCCATACATCAGTTAAACAGACATGATAGCCTTGACTGAAAAAACTTAACCCCTTTGCTGATAGTTCTCTTCATCACCTGTGATGCTTATGCAATATTATCCATCCACTTATTTTTGGCAGTGGTGTACTGGTTTTGATGGGCATCCATTCTAAGCAACATAGTCACAGGCACAATTAAAGAGAACAAAGATGGAAGTCAGTCACCAAAAAAGAGAGAGAGCAGTTTGCTTCCGTGTTACTATAAGAATGTTATATAGCTGAACACCCATTAGTTTAAATTTTGGGCATATGCATAACACTCAAAAACCATAGAACAACTTGATTTGGTCAGCTAAATAAAACTTCCCACATATTACAAAATGCTTTCTTTTTGTCATTCTCCATATCTGATCATTACAGGTGACCCAAGATCTGACTGAGGAGGGCTTTTTCTTTGTTTCTGGTTATAACATGAGAGCTTGAAGAGATAATTAGCTGTAATTTAAGCCAATTAGGCCTCCAGAAGTAAGTAAAAATTTTCCTATTTACTTCCTTACGCATTCCAATTACAAGCAATTCCACTGTGTTGTAAGTCAAGCAAGCGGGGCAGAAGACCAGCTTGACTGAACAGGGAACTCCTCGTGGAACAATGGATTCACAAATCCATTGGGGCCTGATGGGATTCTTTCCAGAGTTCTGAAGGAGCTAGCAGGACCTCTATGGCAGACTCAAAGGTCTTGGGAGGTCCCTGCTGACTGGAAGCTAGCTGATGTTATTCCAATCCAAAAAAAAGGGCATGAGGGAAGATCCAGGGAACTACAGACCTGTTAGTCTAGATTATACTGGATACTATTGAAAGGCACTTAAAGAAAAATGCAATAACCAGTCACAGGCTTTTGATACTGTCCCTCACAGCACCCTCCTGGACAAATTGTCCAGCTGTGGGATGAGCAGGTAGATGACACACTGAGTGAAGAACTGGCCAAAGGGCAGAGCTCAAGGAGTTGTAGTGAATGGGGCTACATCTAGCTGGTGATTTTTCACCAGCTGTGTTCCTCAGGGTTCAATTCTAGGGCCAGTTCAGTTCAATATATTTACTAATGATCTGGAAGCAAGAGTTGAATGCATCATTAGCCAGTTTCACTTTGATGATGATATCAAATTGGAAGGTGCTGTTGACTCTTTTGAGGGTTAAGAGGCCTTGCAGAGGGATCTGGATAGATTGTAGCATTGGGCAATCATCAACAGCATCAAATTTAACAAGAACAAATGCCAGATTCTGCACCTGAGATGAAATAATGATGGAGACAAGTATAGATTAGGAGTGGAGTGGCTGGGGTGCTGGTTAACAGCAGGCTCAATATGAGTGTGCAGTGTGCCCTGGCAGCCAAGAGGTTGAACCAAATCCTGGAGGGTATCAAACACAGCATAACCAGCCAGTCAAGAGGTGATTAGCCTACTGTATTTGGCATTGGGGTAGCCTCAACTTGAGTACTGTGTGCAGTTCTGGGCCCTGCAATTTGGGAAGGAAGTGAACATCCTTGAATGCATCCAGAGGAGGGCAACAAAGCTCGTGAAAGAGCTGGAAGGAATGTCCTGTGAGGAGCAGCTAAGGAATTTGAGTTTGTCTAGTTTGGAGAAAAGGAGGCTGAGGGGTGACCTCATTGCTCTCTACAGCTTCCCAAGGAAGGGAAGCAAAAAGGGAGGTGCCAATCTCTTCTCCTTGATATCCACTGACAGGATGCATGGGAATGGTTCAAAGATACATCAGGGAAGTTTTAGACTGGACATCAGGAAGCATTTCTTTCCTGAGAGGGTGCTCAAACACTGGAACAGGTTTCCTAGAGAGGTGGTTGATTCCCCAAGCCTGTCAGTGTTTAAGAGACATTTGGACAATGCCCTTAAAAAACACACTTTAACTTTTGATCAGCCCTCAATTGCTCAGGCAGTTGGACTAGATGATCACTGCAGGTCACTTCCAACGGAAATACTCTAGTCTAGTCTAGTCTAGACTACTTCATTTTGAAGAATAACTGAAAAGGAGATTTGTCAAGGCTCTAGGCACCATAATATACCATAAATAATACTATTAAATCTCAGGAACATTAAAACAATCAATTCAAAAACAAATCAGCCAGACAACCACTAAAAAAGAAACCTTTTTATGTCTTCATTGTTATGGACAGATGCAAGCATCCTTCCCCAGTATCCTAGCAGACAAATATTTCTTTAAGCATCCCAGTCATGGTAATGACTTATTTTGAAAGAGGATGAGAAGCCTATTCCAAAACTTCAAGTCATTTCCAGCTCTCCTTGTCTTTTTCAAATTTATTCAAATGACATCATAAAAATCAAACTCTGTCACATGGATCTTCAACACATGATTACATTCCTCATGGACATGTTTGGCAATCACTAAGAATGAATGGATTTTCCACTGAAATGGCCTAATTTTACATGGAGGACAGTTTTCCTTTTCTCTTGCTCTACTAAGCGCACAGAGTTTAACTAGTACAGCTTTCAAAATTGATTCTTCAGGAAGGCGTACTTCAATGAACATATTTCCTTAGGAAGGAAGTGGTAAGGCCTGCTGGAGTGCAGCATGGGAGAAAGCCTTTATTTGCACCCACTCGTCTGCCTGTGCTCAGACCAGCCCCTCTGGAGATTTTTGCTGTGCTGTTTCTTTGCACTGCAGTAACTGGCACTGATTGTCTTGCCTTGTGTAGGACACCTGTATTTCCATCCAAGGCAGCCTAAGCAACGAGACAGCATTGGGAAGCATGGTCAAAAATCTTTGAGTAGCTACAGCTCACTGCTTCCTGTTGTGATCTATCCTTAATCTATATATAACTAGTGTAGGTATCAGGCAAGAAGAATACAAAAAATACGATGGAAACTTGCATCGATGACTTCTCAGTTTTGGTGACTTTTTTATTCTCTTACAAACTATTTTCAGTGATTGAGACCTTAGGAGAAACAGGCATTCCTGGGTAACAGGTAAAGGCATGGGAAAGGAAGCTTTTATTTCTCACTGAGGGATGACTTAACACCATAAACAGGCTAGTACAAATCTCTTGGCTACTATTTGTTTCTAATCCAATGTCCGAAAACCCCATGCCCTCCACTCACATACATACATATGCCACAAATATTTAGAACAGCCCTATGCAAGAGCAACAAGAATTAGAATTCACTTCCCTTCAGTTTTTCTTCCTGCAGACTTCACCACTGCTCTCTTGTTGGTGGAAAAGGCTCTGTAAAACCACCAAGAGAGACATAAGTGCCATGTCTGGATCTTAGCAACTAGATGTGATTTCCTGACAGAGTAGATTCAGATAATTTTTGGATCATGTCTTGGCACATACATCTTGTAACACCTCCTGAGATAAAATAAATTTGAGATCAGATATTTCCAATCAGCTTGCTAAATAACTCTTTGGTGAAAACAACAGCTTCCAACTAAAAATATTTTTAAACAGAAATTGCTAAGTTACCATGGATTTATTTTTAATTCGTAAACAGATTTTCCCCACAGAGTTATCATACAGTTGTCTCATGAGATTTATTTTTCTGCTTCTCAATATTTCCATTGTCTGCAGTGGGCTTAGCTCCCATGCACATATTTCCCACAATCCACTATAATCACGAGCTCCTTATGAGGACTGACAGGTGGGTACCATGGGTGATATAACCTTACCTAAAATCATTACAGACAGGAAAATGAAAACAAGATTACTGAATTACAGCCTCAAAAAGCACCAAATTATATTTTCAAGGTGAAATATTTTGGGTTTAGATATTTCACAGATATTTGTCTTCAGGGAAGGATATCTGACAGCAGTATTCTAAAGATATGTAGGACAAACCACCGAAGGAGAAGTGGCTTCAGCAGAGCTGAGAAAGGTAAACTTCCTTCTCTTCTGACTTTTTTACTTGTACTTTCCACTTGTATTTTTCTTGTCAATGAGAACCATCTCTGGGCTTTTTCTCCTCTTTCCTTTTGGAAGACAATTAACCAAAGCTAAACTCCCTATATGTTCTGGCCAGCTGATGATTACTGATACAAACTTACTTGGAAACATCTCTAGTTGAGCATTACAATGGCATTGTTCTGCTTCCTGTAGAGACAGACAACTGTTATTTAACACAAAACCTCTTTAACTTTGGCTTGCAAGCTTAAATGAAGGAAACTAGGGTAAAGGACTGCAGTGAATTCAGGAAAATATAATGCAGCATAAAAAAAAGGAAGAAAAATCTTAAGCATTCATACAATTCTCATCAGAGCTTTTAAGGTAAATCTGTGAACTGTAAATTTGTGTACTGAAAGTGCAAGCTTGGAGGTATTTTGGAGCAGTCTCTCATCGTATCATCTAAAGCAGAACAGAAGTTAGTTTGAAGATTTAATGTACAACTGCTTTTAGATAGCAATAAAATCCTTCTCAAAGCATTAAGTGCGCAACAGCATTGTAATAAATAAAACAGCTTTCAGATTCACTTTCTTTCTTTTCAGATTCAATTTCTTTGTATTGCTCAGGTAGTTGATGGTGTCATAACTACCTCTTAGTAGAGTTATTAGATAATTAGATCTTGTTTTGGAAACTGTACACTGCTGCCACAGCTCTTAGCACTTCCAAATGAAGCCAGGTGTTACCACAGCGCTCAATAACTCAAGTGCTCCAACTGCACTTGTTGCCACAGTAGTGTACTGCAGGATTTTAGATGTTGCCATTTTCAGTCCTAACTTGGGCTAAAAAAATGTATATTTCCACATCCAACAATATTTATGTTGTACTTGTATTAATTTTTTATGTACTTCTTTACTTTTGAAAGGTAAACATTATTATTCCAAATGACAATGTAGAGAAAAATTATATATAAAAAGGTTGAAATGGTAATTCCAAACATAGAGGGCTAATGTAGGACTCAGAGCTAGTCAAATTTTCAAGAGAAAAATTAATATTGGATTGTGACCTTGGGAAATGGGAACACTTTTATATTACTTAGTAAGGAAAACAGCAAAATCTGCAAATTTACTAGGAAAGAAATAGGAAATTGAACATTTTCCTTCACTACCATCCTACCATCATTTCTCAAGAACTAATGGTATCCACCTCAGTACATATTTCTTAATTAAAATTTAAAATTTAGGTCTGAATGTAGATAGTGCAAAAGTAAAAAATCACTACTTTATCAGGTTATGCACAGGTATTGTGTATTATATTTCTTCAACCATTTTGAGATTTGGCTGAATGTAAACCTTTTCACTTCTCACAAATGAGACAAAAAATTTGCTCTGAACGCGTTAACTTCTTGGGCACAACCAAAAGAATGTGTGATTTAGAAAAATATTTGTTTTGGTTAGAAATTTCCCCACAATCTTGTTCACTCTAATTACTATTCCTGGAATTTCATAGTACAAGTTTACTCAGTGGCTTAGAAATAAAGACATTCATACGCACTGTTATTTAGAAGAGGACTTTCCTGGAGAAAGAAAAGTCAATATTCAGACTGGAGAATTAAGCAGAAAAAAATTCAAAGCTAGAATTTTCAAAATCGCTCACTGAATTATAGATTCCTTTCTAACTGACTGTATTCAGAGACTGATAATTTTTCAGTGTTCATAATTAGTTGAAATCTCACAAAGGAAAGATGCATATATTGTTTCTGTCTCCACATAGATTACCTGATTGTGTCGGCTACTGTTAGTCTGTTGGGTTAAACATAAATCAGAGCTCTTCTAGTTTGCTACTTCCTGGACAGGAAGATACCTGTTTTTCAATTTAAAAGAAGCCTTATTTTTCTAAAGGTTTATTTATATGCTGAGGATAGCAATTCTACTGACGTGTGTGTCCTTTTTCTATGCCTACCTCTCCTAAATAACCTGAAGTTTGACAAATTCATACTTCCAAGCATACAAGCATACACTGAATAAGAACAGTTGAGCTAAAATCCTGCAATCCTTCTCATTAAGGAAGGACATCTCCTGTTTTCTTCATATCTCGTCCTATGTTCTATGCTCCCAATATCTTTCAATTTCATCAATTTGCCATGGACAAAGATCTAAGCTGACACCAAACTGAAGGATATTTTATTGCTGTCAGCTTTTTGGAATTGGTATGATTCCTGAAGTATAACAAAAATGACAATCCAAATGCAAAATTTCACTCAAAATCAAAAGTGACCAGTTGCATCTGGGAGAGTTACTGGTAACCTTGGCTTGAGCATAATTACTCATACCTATCACATTGTTTATTCGCATGCTAAATTGTAAGAATTCTAGATCATATATAATGCACCATTGTTTCTAAAAGCATGGGAGGTTTTCTGGTCTTTCCCATAGGAAAAACAGTGTTGCAGTTCGTATTTTCTTGCTTAAAATCATTTTGTTTCCTTCCCTCCTGTCTCCTTTACTTAGTCATGGTGCTCTGTCCTATTATTAAAGGCTTCTTCCAGCTGTTTACCAGCACAGATTGTCCATGTAATGATAATTTTATACATGGACTACTCCCAGCATGGTATTGCTGCCCACAATGTTCCCTCCCATAACTGTCTCCTTCCTTTTATGCTTTTGTGCTTTATGTTTGTTTACATTGACCATACTAATGCTAATATTGTATTGTATTGTATGTAATACTAATATTGGTGGTCAAAAGTAATAAAAAAATTTTCCACCAACATTTATTAATCTATTGATAAATGATGTCAAACATGAAAGCAGTCCACAAATCCACATGCTTTTCCAGATCAACTATTATGCTAACACACAACTGTTGCTTATTTTGTTTCTATTCTTCTTTTTCCCATGGGCAGCTGAGCCACCCAAGGAAATCCACTGCAATCCAAAAAGAAAACACAAGAAATCTACCTACTAATATTTCATTAGTATTTATTCATTGATTTCCTTTGCTTTAGAGAACAATGATCCAGAAATGTAACAGACCTGTTTTTAAATTAAAATTCCACTTTACTTTGACTGGTATATTGCTTATTGTGTTCCATCACCGATTTCACTTACTGTTTGCCAGCAAAACAACTCTTTATTCAAAGTGGCTTGTTCCAACTGTGACTTTGGAAATATAAATCAAAGATAAAAAATTATGCTGTGACAAACTTTTCTTTCAAAACACATGATGAAAGCAACAATTATGTGAGGGAACCTACTATAAAGTACAAAGTGAAATTCAGATATGGGATCAGCCCTGATAATTTTAATTGAAATGAAAATATTTTACCAGAGTGTTAACTTTAAAATAAATTCCTTAAATTTTTGACTGATTACATGGCTGCTTACAAGATAGTAAGTACCAAACACAGGGAAATAATCAAATATTTCTAAGCATATTAAATATTTAAAACAGTCAATTTAAATATCAGTAGACGTATACACTTCAGCCAAATTGTTAACTGTAAAAATTTCAAAAATACTTAAGTTATTTATTAACTTCCAGCTATAGAAACTCAGCAGGACTTAGGAGTAAGGCATACTGAATAAGATTTTTCTTTCAATTTACTAACTGAATGATGGATATTTGCAAGAACTTTTTAAAATTGGCCTTAGAATAACTTTTCCATTTTTTTTCTTGCCAAAAAGATTTAGAACAGAGTTCTATTGAAAATGCATCTTATTTTTGTATTGCAGTTTAATATTCTTTAATTTGTAATAATTAATTATATTATTCTCTACATTAAAAACTTCCTTTCAAAATTCACACTTAATCTAAGGGACTTTAATATTGAATATTCTGCTTTTTCTAAATTTTCTTTTTTTCCCCAGCCAGGATTATTTGTTTTAAATTCAACATGAATTTGTGAATAGTTTAGCCTGGGATCCTGCATTTTCCAGTAAACAATAAAAAAACTGACCTAAATCCAGTGACAATTTTGAATTTCTTAATAACATTTGAAAATTTAGACTCAAATGATTTTTGAAACCCCTGTCAAAATAAGGGCATATTGAATAGTTCTAAGTATCAAAAGCTTGATGGTGAGTGCATAAACAGTTTGGAAACGACCAAGATCATTTCAAATGCTAGCAGGGGAAGAGGCTGTTTGGTTGCTGCTGTTTTGCTGAAGTTTAGTGGCACCTCGCATTTAGCCATACAGAAAGGTTTTGTGAGTGCTTGTGAAACAGCTTCTACACCCAAGCAGCTGACCTGCAAATACCTGTTTCACTGGTAGTTCAAATTCAGGAAAAACTGACACCTCAGGTAGCTGTAGAGCACTGACTCTACCTTAGCTGTCTGGGCTGTAGAGGTTCTGATAAGCAGCAGGAAGATGACAACTTCCACTACTGGATGCAGAACCAGAAGGCAGAGCAATAGACCTCTCTGGTGGCTTTCTTTATGACCCCCCCCATGCAAATGGAATTTTAATGTAGTTGCTTTGTTCTCATCTGGCACGGCATGCCTAGCCTAATCCTAACAAGGATAGAGCATACGTGCATGATACAGTTAAAAGCCAAGAAATGAAGGAGCTAAGAAGCAGTTTTTCCTCTGCTTCCTCTCTTGTTCCAGAGGACACATCAAACTGCTGGCTCATAGACATCCAATATTTTCCCCTTCACAGAAACCAGACATTTACCACAGTCTGTTAATGTTTGAACACGATGTTATTGAATCTCCACCTTTTCACACATAACAGGAGACAGCCCAACAGAATTTGCTTTTCTACAGACTGACCAAGTGGGATATTTTATACCTGTCTAACTATATTTTTATTTCTTGGACACCTTTCTAGCCTCAAGCAGCTTCATAAAGCTACATTAACCATTCTCATCAGACCCAAGCAATTAGGCACAAACAAATCAGCTCAAGAAACTGGGGTGACTTATAATAGAAGTAATACACTCACTTATCAGAACTAGATTAACTGTTGAACTTCAGTCTCCCTGGTATATACTTCATACCTATTCTCATTCAATTATTCTTTCAGACTATTTCTATATGATGCACATTTCTGAAATACTCAACTTTATAAATGATGTTTAACCACTATTAATAAAAAATTAAATGCGCTCTTTCTGTCTTCCCTTTAAGATCAACTGCAATGAGAATTTTTACCCATAAAGAAAAAAAAAACAAAATGGAAATCTTTTAGCAGTTACAATGCTGACTTTATCTTTTAATATTCTTTCACTTAATCTCTGTGCTTTCCATGTGCTTCTCTCTTTTGTTTCCATCTGTAGCAAACAAAGACAATTATAAGTATTTAAGTATTTCTTTTCTTTTGTCACCTCCAACCGCTTTGGTATTTGCAGAGTTGTCTACTCTAACCATGCTTTCTTTCTTTTAGAATAGGTTAATTATGCAGGTGCACAAGTTCACATGAATTATCATCTTGGTTTTTTTCCTGAATAGTAAGAGGTCCTGGCTGCATTAATTGGCCTTATCACAGAAAAGAGCCCTACTGTTCCCTACAAAAGGAAGTTCACTAGTGAATAAGCTCAGAAGCCTTTTACACTGTCAATGGAGAAAGTAAAACAAAATGCATCCTCATTGCTTTGTAAAGCCTGGCTAAGTTTTCTCATGAATTCCTCTGTCAGATGATGAAGCCAAACTTACATCATTCTGTCGTCTAGCTTATATGTAAAAGGATTTTGGAGCCTTTCTGTTGAAATTGTCTTCAAAACAACAAGTTACTGTTCTGCCATTTTAGTTTAAATAAATCAATCGATAAACCTTGATTTTCCTCCTCCTTCATATAATTCCATTGTAATATTGCTTGTTTTGCCAATTTCATACCGATGACTTACTGGATAATATAAGTAAATTCTGGGCTTTTCTGATCACAAAAATATATTTGCAATATATTATTTACAATATGCAAATAAAGGTGTGTATGTGCACACCTGCAATTTTGTATATGAAATTTGATTTAAGAAATAGATTGTTTGAAAACTTACTTTACCATATCACCTCTACTATAACACCTGCAATAAGGAAGCCTGAGGTTTCATCAGTTTCAAGACAATGCTGATGTTTTTTTCTTATCCTTATCAGACTTATATGCACAGCAGTGCTCAATCACTTACTCCTTTTCCAAAAGAATAGATGTAATATCTGGTATTACCCTGAATGAGCTATGTCAACTTCTGTTGAAATGAAGGCCATTCAGTACATTTAAGATGGAAATAGTTCAGTTGTTGGTCTCACAAACAACTGAGTACTGGGCCCCACATTAGTCTGTAATAGCTATCTATGCCCCTTCCAGTTATTATTTTAGTCTTACAGGAGTAGTTTCAGACTTCAAGTATACAAACAAATACAGAATTTGGCCTGGCAAATTAGCTCCCTTTTCATTGTATCAACACTCCACCAGTGCAGCTTTATGACTTTATTGTTACTATTGTGTCTTATTTTTAGTGTAAAGAGGCTGGCAATCAGACCACAGTTAACGATTTTCTTGATGATGGTGATGTGCCCTCAGACTTGCTCCCTTTTCTGCTCATTGGCTGTGCAGAACTAACAGGAATAAAAAAAAATTGAAATGCTTATTGCTCACCAAAATTATGTGAGATGGCTTGGAATACAGCAATGTAATATTACTTTGTAAGAAGCAAAAAGAGAATTTTGCTGTTGTTTCTAACTTTCACTACTACAGACATGCACTTTAAACTTGTTCAGGGTTTATAAGCCTAGCTTTCAGTTCCATTTTTGCTTTTGGAATTTTAATTGACATAACAACATAATACCTTTTTAAAAATGTTTTTTTAATATTCAGTCACAGCTATTTCTCAAGCCTGTTTGTTCTTTGATTTCACAGAAATATATTGAGCTGGATTTTCCACTGAAATGTACAACCATTAAAATGTCAGTAAACTAATAAACAATCTGGAAAGAAGTAACAAAAAATGTCATGAACTCCAATTGGAAGTCTTAGAATTGCACAACACAAAAGTAGACACAGCCAACTCATGCAAACAACTGCATTGAAGTTCAGCAGCCCAATATCATAATAAAATCTTCCTATTTTTAACTCATTAAAAGATGATGTCTGGGTATTACTAAAAATAGATAACATTTTATCTTCAGGGGAAAAAAAAATCACTCATGTTTGATCTACATATACAGGTACTACTTCTCAAGGAACTCTATTTTCTGGACTCGTACAATTATGATCTTCCAAAGTAAAACAGGGATCCATTGTATCTGATTATTTTTCAGAGGTTATAATGCTGAGAATATGAATTTTGACTATTTGATGAGTATTTGTTTTAAATTATTCCCAAATACAATCTATTCAGTCAGAAATAAAAAGATAGATTTTTCCAGCCGCCAGTCAAGTGCTACAGTCAGAAAGCTGGGTAGTTATAGCCATGGCCAGATATAGTCACATGAAATTGCTGAACAGTTCTCATGCCATACAGTCACCCTTCTTCACAAGCAACCCTGAGTATTTTCTTGCACTAACACCACAAAATCTTTTATTTCCTCCTGTTTCTATTTGGATTATATTTATTATAATTTTATTTGAATTATATTCATTATAATTTTCTCCTCTTTTACAGTACAGAAAAATATTATTACTTGTACCCTATAAAAGTACAAACTCTGAATATGATTCCTAAACATACTTTTATCTAAACTAGAAAGGGGAAACAAATATTGTTTTCAGTGAAATCAACACATGCACTCATCAACTGATGGAGCTGTAATTAGACTTGGATTTCTCACCGTTTCTGTAAACAAACAGTATTTACTGCTGGTCCTTGCCTCAAGCATCTGATCAGAATTCAGATTTTCCTCATCAACTTCTCCAGACAACATAAAGTTTTTTCATAGGACATATCAGACATTTAAGTTGAAGGATACTGTCTTATAAACATATATTATAAATACTTTACTAATCGAAATTACGGGGCAGTTTATGTTGGTTGAATTCATAGAATAAAAATACATTATAAATAATTGATTAAGTGCAGCTAAGATGTATTTTGAAAGATTTTATCTGTGCTTACTTTATGTAAAGTAATTTCATCTAGACATCAACCTGTTAATACCACAGCATATTACAGTTGATGATGTAATGGGAGTTGCATAATAAAATAGGAAATATTCCTGGTTTATATAGGAAAATAATGGAAATTGCTAGATACATATTTGCAACTAAAAGATCTCAAAGATACTACTTTTGTGAGAAAAGGCTTATCAAGGCTCCATGAGCCAACTTTAGATTGCAGTAGTCTATCTTAACCATCGGCTGCTTCTATGTAAATACTGGTAGAAGAGCAAGAATTAACAGTAATTTTTCAAGGGATTCATAACTTCTGCTTTATGAATTAGTACAGATTATTAGCAGGAAAATAAGAGCATTAATATAATGCAAACAGCTACAGTACATGAGATTATTTATTTTTCTAGTGTTCATTGAAACTGGATATCCACCTATAAAATCAATGAAAGGTGGCAGATACAAAGAGTAAGAAAATGCTATTTGAAAACTACATGAGAGCCTAGTAAGGCTTCTTATTATCTCAATTACAAGATTTAAGATTTGCCTCTTCCACATGCCAAAAGAAATAGGGACACAATCTAACAGCCATGGCACAGAGGCCTTGGCCAGGAAAACGTATAATTGACATCTTTCCAATGTCTTCCCTGTTCCACCTTATGTTAAAATACATGAAATATGTTAGGTACTGCATTGAAAAATGCAAGTGTTTATCTTAAAAAAAAATATGACAAGACTAAGGGTTATTCATAAAAAATAAAATATGCAAATGAGGAAAGATGATCATTTTTCCCTCTATAGAGGAGAAAAGAAAATACAGGAGTGTTTCTCTTAACTAACAATATATTCACATGCATGTGAAGTGTTCTTGTGTATAGTAAAAAAAATAGCCCCTTATAATTTTTTGTAGTTTTCTATTTCTGTCCTCAAAGTACATGACAGACTTCATATTTTTCAGCTTGGACCTTAATAGTATTCCAGAAGCTTCACCTCAGCAAAACATATTTAAAACAAAACCTTTTTTTTTAACCAAGTATTTCAAACATCTTGAATTTTAATGATCGGAAGTCACGGTCTGTGAAGCTAGATATACACTCCTCAGAGAGGCAATATCTTGCACCATTAGAAATTAGTGTCCTTTTTTATACACAGAATAAGAATAAAATGGCTCCTGACATCTCTTGTTCCAAAGACAAGTTATCATTGACATGTTGGCTGTAGCAAGGTTACATTAGAAATAACAACTGTATATTCATGCATAATTTAGCAAAAATGTAATTAATATTGTGTAAAAATAAACAAAAATAGGATCTAATGAAATGCATATACTTCATTTCCAGCTCAGATTTCCTTTGCAGGTCCCAAATACGAAGCATTTCTCACTTGAGTTTCCAGCTGGGCCAATTCATAGGTGTAATCTAATAATAGATATGAAAGATACTATATTCTAGAAATTCTGAATTTCTGGTTTCTAGATCTAATTTGAGAGCCATCTTTGATTTAAATACACTGTCATTTTACATGTATCAATCTGATATCTTATTAAAGTAACCCTGCACTTTGGATGGACAAAAGTCATATAAAGAATGTCAACATCCTTCAACAGCAAAGAGCTAAAAGATTGGATTCAAAATTTTCTGATAGCATAAATTCAAGACCTAGAATGGACTTTCCCAAAGACTGTCCTTCACACATATAGCCCATTAAAAAGTTGTTTGGAGTATGAACTAGAGTCTCAGTTAGATTCAGTCTTTTTTCTCATATGTATTTTCCCTTCATCTGCATTTTTAAAAATTTTGATTCATAAGCCATTCAAGACTGATCTTTACTGTAATTATTTTAATTTGTCTTCCAATTGTTCAACAACCTCATTTTGTTTGTCTTGAGGAGTCACCCATCAATCCCCTCTGACCCTACACAGGACCTCTCTTCAGGCCTTGCACAGATTGCACAACAGAGACTGTATCCATCCCTCACAGCATTTTGGTCATGTGAGCTGCAAAACGTGCACCATTAGCACGGCAATCTCAGTGACAACACAACCTGCAAGTGCACATAGGCTTTGACTTTGTTTGTTTCCCTAGTGTACAACAATGGATGATCTAAGGGGGGGAGGGGTGAGAAGAAAAGCTATCGGGTTTTAAGATCAAGTGATCAAACAGGATTAGACACTTTTTTTTATTATAGACCAATTTTTTGTTTCATTTTTCGTCCTGTACTTTGTCCAGAGTTCTCAGAAACAGAGGTTTTCATTGCATTAATCCTCACACTGTTTTCCTGAGTTACTTAATATAGGATTCAGTGTGTATATGTAGCAAATTAATTTTTCCCATTGTGTTCTAATTAATATTTTTCAACTTGGAACACCACCTATCATGAGACTTCCCCCTGTGCCTGATTTGTATTTAAGATTCTTTCACAAATCTTCCTTGAGGACATTTAGATTCTGACTATTCTGAATAATTTTACAACTATAAACATTTCCATTCATTCCCTCAGGATATTAAGGATTTAGCTTTACCTGCATATAGCACTCATTCTCCAAAGAGTTCTTCAAATAGCCAGGCATCTGAATATAGAAGCTTCAAATCCTAATTCATCTCTGACCTTCCAGGGACAGTGGACCAGTGCACAGAAGGAGTGACCCAGATATACACAGGGACATGTGATTGAACAAAATCACCAAGATATATGTGCGAAGTCACGGATCATAGGAAAACTGCACAGAAAATAGCTGCTGCTCAACACCATAGCTGAGGCAATGGGCTTTCAAATGACACATTTCTCCTACCTCCTATGGAGAAACATCCAACTCCAGAACAAGCAGAGCTCTTGAGTGAACTTGCATGTAAATAGTACAATTTTACCCTGAAATGAATGCATGTTCTGCATTAAAAACAAGACAGAAGAGGGAAAAGAAGAGAATTAACACTTCATTGTCATTTGCCATCTGGCTGAACCTAACTAAGAAGAAGTTTTTAACACAAATTGAAAAGTCTAAATTTAGTATCTAAAAGACAAAAGTGAAGGCCTCTTTAGAACTTCAACTACTCCCTTTAAGATGCTCACAACAGAAGAAACAAACTTCATTTTTATTGTGCCAGATGAAGCAGTTAAAAATCGTTCATCCCAAATGTCTGGTAGTGGACTGCTTATAAATGTTTCCCTTTTTGAAACAAAAAAATATGAAATTATTTTATAAGGACAAAAATGAAAGAAGAGGAAAGTTTTTAAGTGTAGTTTTAAAACCTATTTTTAGTTTGAACTTGTGGAGTTATTTTGCATGATCAGACAGTTTATTAACTGGCAAAAATGGTCTAAAATAAAAGCAGTGGATGAAGAAAGAATAAGAAATTTTCCTCCAAACTTTGACTAGAACATCAATAGGAAATACCAAAGCAACATTCTGAGAAAGGACCTCTCTGAATCTTGTGTATCTGTCCTCTCCTGTTGCAAGAAAACTTATCACATACTATTATTCATGAACTTGAAAAGATCTATCTTCAGCTATTTTGGTTTTTTGCTCTTGCTATTTCTCTTTTCAACACTTAACAGCTTCGCTCTGGAAGTAACACTTTCACTTTTAAATGTTGACACCTTACAGTTTAGCTTTTAAAATGTGAAAAGTACAGTTTATCTAAATTTCCATGTCATTTTAAGCAGAAAGATACTGAGAATTATTCTAAAGGTGTTGGAGGGTAGGGAATGGAGGCAGCGTTTCCTGAAAGTTTGGAATTTGCGATGAGAAAAAATAGATCTTTTTCAGCATTTATATTTTAGAGGGAGATTTTTCCCTTCCTAGGAAAAAAAAAAAAGAAAAGAGAGAGAGAGATGTTTTTAGGATTTTATTATTCTCTCTCTCTCTATTCTGAAGAAATTCAGGCAACTTACTGGAAGTGACATGTCAGGAATTTTATATTGAATATATTGGAGCAAGATAACCAGGATACAACTACAGAAAACAACATTACTGTTATCACTGCTGAAGATAGGAAGTAGGTATTTCCCAGTACTAAACAGTAAAACATGAATCAGTAATGATGCCAATAAGAGGCATTAGCAATGATTTCAGGATTCTAATGCATTCTCTGGGAATTAAAATTTAAAAACACCTATTTAGTGTCAAACTTCAGCCTCTTTAGCCAGTACTGGGAAAGGCATATTCTAAATTGATCTTACACCAAGCAGGCATATAAATATATACTTTAAAATATATGTCCTTCATGAAGAAGTGCACATGAAAGTGCATGACACATAAACAATTAACAGGTAAGTGTACGCTTATATTACCAACCATAACAAATTATAACGTATTTAAATTTTTATACTTAAACAAGATTTGTGATCAGATCATGTGAAGAGTGAAAAGAAGTTCATGAGCTGCAATAGTGTTTTCCTGCATAGAAGAAAATTGCAGGTTTTCCTGAAGAGGACTGTACTTTTCCAAGGAACACTCTACAAATGCATAATCAATTGCTTCAATAGTACATGAAATGGCCCATTAAGAGGAAAATTAGAGAAATTAGGCTCCATCCTAGGCTCAGTCCTCTTCAACATATTCATCAATGACCTGGATTCAGGACTCAAAGGGATTCTCTGCAAATTTGCTGACGATACTAAATTGGGAGGAGCAGTTGACTCCCTCAAGGGCAGACAGGCCCTACAGAGAGACCTTGACAAGCTAGAGAGATGGGCAATCACCAACCACATGAAGTTCAGTGAAGGCAAGTGCCGAATTCTGCACCTGGGACAGGCAACCCTGGTAGTATGTACAGACTAGGGAATGAGTGGCTGGAGAGCAGTGTGGCTTGTGTTTGTGGACAAAACTCTCAGGCACATGCTGTGACTCCTGGGGTTCCCTGCAAAGGTACAGGAGTTGGACTCAATGATCCTGGAGAGTACCTTCCAACTCGACATGTTCTATGATTCTATGGTTCTATGATACTATGATACTATGATTTTCATCATTTGTCTGTGTGATAAACATTATATTAATATTTTAAATTTATAATTAGTTCTGAAAGTAAACCTCTTCCAGTAACCTCAAGATCGATTTCTGTTTTAAAACAGAATTTTCATGCAAATAGTTCCATAAACATAGCAGCTACTTGACAAGGATTATGTAAAATTAACATTGTCATAGCTTCTTTAATATTGAAAAATATGACTTCTGGGAACCTTAAGAAAAAGCACAATACTTTCATAAGAATGATCTTAAAACTTACTTCATTACAAGCTTTTGAAAAAAAAATAGATATATATACATATTAGGCAATTAACTTTTATTACTAGCTTATTTATTTTATTTTATTTTATTTTATTTTATTATCAGATGAAAGAGATAAGCTATATAATATGGACTTTATGGCCTGGATATGAAAATAAAATGATGTTGCTTGAATATGATTTTTTAATTTTTTTTTACATCCCAAACTACCTTTTTTTTTAATTATTATTATATACACAGGTGGCTTATATAAGTCAAATAACAGTTATTTGAACAGTTATTTGAAAACTGACCTTGATCAATAAAATCAGCTTTTGCTTTCAGTACCAAAGGGTTAGGTATTAGAAACAGGTGTACGTAGTAAAGAAGGCGAAGCAAAAATACAATAGCCTAAATCACTTCAATATTTATAAGCCCATTTCTTCAAATCTTTTCAATTGATTGGTCCCTTTCAGTTTTCCCTGTGTGGACCAACCTGTTAATTGTGTTTCAACACAGGAAACAGCCCATTAAAGCACTGTAGTCGATAGTAGTCAAGTTTTAAGTGCATTGTCTGAGTATTTGTTGTCTCGACTGGCTTCTGAAAATCCAACTCTAGGGACTGTAACTATTCCTCTCCACTCTAAAAGAAGTCAAGGCAGAATAAAACTGCCCAAGACATAGCTGAATCCTTCCAGTCTCGAGTAAGAACAATAACCATAGCAAATTCACATTAACACATCTCTGTGACAGCAGGAAGAATTAAGTACAAATAAAGATTATGTCAGGGATAGACATCCTAGCTTCAGAAAAATCTTGAGAATAAAGGTAGACTGTGTCTGTGAACTACTGACAAATTAGCAAGAAAGAAATTCTTTATTTGAATCAGCCTGCAACTACTAGAAACAACTAGGTTAATTAAGAATAGAGACATCTTGCTCACGTTTTCTTTTCTTTATTGTTGAGCACAAAGATACTAAAGAAGAGACTATGACTAAGGCATTTTCAAATAGAAATTATAGTAAAAATAGTAATACAGAGACTGTATGTTGTACCTACAGGTGTTTAAGGAAAGAACCAAACAGAAAATATTGCACAAATTCAAAGTCTTTCACTTTCTTCTGGGAGCAGATCACTGAACAAAGAAATGCTGCAGAATGTTTTATTCTAGCTTCAGTACTTACAAAATCATCAACTAACCACAAACTGCTGAACACAGTATCAATAGACCGTTAGAATGCATGCAAGCTCCTTTGACATTGTATTGATTCTCTTAGCCTGTGAAGCATTTGTTATTTATGCAAATATTTCTGACAACAACTGAAAGATAAAATATTAAGAATTTAAAATGAATATATGAGCACTAGAGGTAATTTGAACGTCATAAGACAGTATTCTAACATGTATTTGAATTTTAAAAGATGGTGTCATAATCAATATTTTATTCATATTTTCTGCTCAGCACTAGAAAACAAATAAAAAAACCCAAAAAACAAACAAACAAAAAAACTAAAAAAAAATAAAATAAAACCTGGCTGTAAGAAAAAATGTTTCCAGATGTATTCTGTTTTATATTTTTGATCAACTATACTCTTAACACATTTTACCTGGGTTTCATTGCAGCTGCACAAGCTTTAGATACAAAATTGCTGTTTATCAGAATAAAGATTCTATAAATTATTTATAACAATAGTAACACTGAGGCCAAAAAGTGTTTGCTCTAAATAGTTTTGTCTCAAAAATATGCATTCCATTTCTAATAGTTGTGTTATTTAGAGAGTCTAAGAGCCTGGAAAGCTGAAAGGTTCCTTGTGTCAAGTACAAAAAATTGCAAACAAAAACTGAGAATGTATACAGTTTTCTAATGCAGATATCTTTTAATATCACTTTGTGCACATATTGTGAAGCAATTATTCAAATCCTCAAGTTCTCCTGCATGACAGCTGCAATGCAAGCTTGCATGTAACAGCTTGCATAGAATCATAGAATTATAGAATCATTTTTGTTTGAAAAGACCTTGAAAATCACCAAGTCCAAGCATTAACCTAACTCTGCCTAGTCCACCCTAAGCACTACATCTACACATCTTTTAAATACCTCCAAGGGAGGTGAATCCATCACTTCCCTGGGAAGCCTGTTCCAGTGCTTGACACTTTCAGTGAGGAAATGTTTCCTAATAGCCAATCTAAACCTTCCCTAGCACAACTTAAGGCCATTTCCTCTCAACTTATCACTTGTTACTTGGGAGAAGAGACTGACCTCCACCTCGCCAGAATCTCCTTGCCCTGAGGTTGTTTAGTCTGTAGAAAAGGAAGGTCTCTAAACAACCTCAGTTCTCTCAGCAGCTTCACATAAGACTTGTTCTCTAGACCCTTCATCAGCTTTGTTACCCTTCCTTAGACACACTCCAGCACCTCAATGTATTTCTTGTAGCCCAGAACCGAACATAGAATTTGAGGTGTGGCCTCACCAGTGCTGAGTAGAGGGGGACGATCCCTTGTCCTGCTGGCCACACTATTTCTAATGCAAGCCAGGATGCTGTTGGCCTTCTTGGCCACCTGGGCACACTGCTGGCTCATATTCAGCTAGATGTCAATCAATACAGCTGGATCCTTTTCTGCAAGGCAGCTCTCCAGCCATTCTTCCCCAAGCCTGTAGTGTTGCATGGGGTTGTTGTTACCCAAGAGCAGGACCTGGCACTGAACCTCATACAATTGGTGTCAGCCCATCTATCCATCCTGTCCAGATCCCTCTGTAGAGGCTTTTTACTCTCAAGCAGATCAACACTCCTGTCCAACTTGCTGTCATCTGCAAACTTACTTGTGAGTGCATTCACATCTCTCATGTTGGGAGAAAAAAAAAGTATTTTTCCACATTAAAACAATGACAACTTTATATTTTATCTAACAATTGGATGAAAATGATTAATTTTTTGTTATGAGAAGTGATATAAATAACCATTATAACACAGCAGACTGTACAGAGCTGCTAGATATCCCAAAATCGATACTCAACACCATCGCCAGTCAGCTCCATCTTAGACACTCTCCAGAGAGCAGGAAATTGGCTTAACACCACACTCATTCAGATGAGATCCCAATAGAAGTTCAGACAAAACAACTCTGAGAGGCATCAGTTCTGAGGCCTTGCAAATTCAGTACAAAATTTAAAGCCTGATAGTAGCAGTGTCAGCACTTTATTGCTGAGTTACATCATGACAGACTTCACCAGATGAAAGTGTTTTGTGGATATATTTTTTTTGTCACCAAGTCAGAGTTTTTCCACTAGTACTAAAGCTTTCAAAATTTCTCCTTCAAATTACTACAAATGATGATCGCATGCCAGAGTACACTTGAAAAGTAGCCAGATCCCAGTTCATATTATTATTCCAAATCAGGTTCACTCTGCTGAATTCTGTTGTCTGTTCTCACACCTGAAAGAGTGTGCTAATAACAACTTCACTATGAACAGATGCCAGGGTCTACTGTGTAACTGAGCAAACAATAAATGAGGTCAAGTTCAACATCCTTGTCTCTAAATTAGAGAGGCATGGACTTGATGGATGGACCACTTGGTGGATAAGGAATTGGCTGGATGTTCACACTCCAAGAGTGTGTGATGGTCAATGACTCGATGTCCAAGTGGAGATCAGTGAAAAGTGGCTTTTCTCAGGGGTCAACACTGGGACTGCAGCTGCTTAACGTCTTTGTCAGTGACGTGAATAGTGGGATTGAGTGTACTCTCAGCAAATTTGCCAATTACACCAAGCTGTGTGGTGTGGTCAACATGCTGGAGGGAAGGGATGAAATCCAGAGGGACCTTGACAGGCTTGAGAAGTGGGCTCATGCAAACATCATGAAGTTCAACAAGGCCAAGTGCAAGGTCCTGAACCCGGGTTGGGGCAATCCCATGCACAAATACAGGCTGGGTGAAGTATGGATCGAGAACATCCCTGAGGAGGATTTGGGGGTGTTGGTTGATCTAATGGGAGGTGTCCCTGCCCGTGGCAGGGGGGTTGGAACTAGACGATCTTTAAAGTCCCTTCCAACCCAAACCATTCTATGATGCTATAAGTATCCTGTTCAGATATAACCAGTCATGCAGGTTACAGTACCCATACTCAGAGAATACAGTAACTACTTTATACTCTGTTTAGGCATGAGTAAGAGTTGTAGTATTAATTCTTAGCCTTCCAAGAACTTCTGAAACACTTAGCCCCACAAAGCACGTAATGTGACTACAGACCATATCAGAAAATGCTCATACCTGGAAGTGCTAGGAGACACTCTAGGAACTACTCAGTGACAGCGCAGCTCTGTATAAATCCAGTCAAAAACTGCATCATCTAGACACTAATGATCCTGTCAGTGAGACAGGGAAAAAAATTAAACCCTGCAATAGCTAGAGGTTGTAAAAAAGGGTTGTAGAGAAGAAAGTTGAGGATAAAATTCTGAGAGTGTTATGCAAATGATTTTTTGGAAGTTGTTGGGCAGCTTATGGAAAATATATTTACATAATGGATGTCATTGTTAGTCTATTGTAAGCAACAGGTGATGTTTCTTTAAGAGCTTTAGGATTGTAAGTGCCTAATGTAGCATTAAAACTAAAACTGTTTAACTGCTAGATGTAGTGTGTATAAGAAAAAACATGAATACAAGAAGGTTTAGTTTCTAAAGAACTTTACTTTTATGAAACTGAACAGATTAAATGACTGCTAGTTGCAATCTGTTGAGTCTGAACTGGATGTAGAGTGCATTGGATCTTTCCTGTTCAGTTAATTGACTTTAGATAAGACCTACGAGGGATATGGGCAGCAATGTTGTGGTTTTCTATCCACTGAATGCTGCAAGTATCTACCATATTTTTTTTCTGTAAAACTGTGTTTTCCATGTTAAGTTTCCTCTTTGCCTCTGTAAGAAGTATATTTCAAATGTCTTCATGCTTCAAGTTACACTGAGAACCATGCATCTTTCAGATATCCTGCCTAAACATCTAATTTATAGTAATAACAGAGTCTACTGACCTGTGAGTTTCACTGTATTGGCAAAACACATCTATTTACACACCAAGTCAGACAACCCCTGACAAAATTCAGAGCTTTCACTGAATTTTTTTAAAGATTACCGGGCTTGTGTTTCATGACTTTAAATGTAGTTTTAAGAGAAATATGTGTTTGCTTGCAGCAAAGTACTCTGTTTCCAAAGAGTAGTAAAAGTTAAACTTTATGTGTATTTGTGTCCCTCCAGGGGTTCTGCAAATATCTGATCTTTCAGCTAGTCAGCAAAACTGAAAAACTGGATCCACCCAGATCTTAGACAATAGACTCTAGCCTTCAGCACAGAGGCTCCACTATAAAGGATGCGCTAAATTAAAGCCTTTTGTATGGACAGTCAGTATTTCTAAGAATGCCTATGTTTAGCACTGCAGAAATAAAAGAAAATGTTAGTTTGCAGAATTCCTTTTAATAGGAATCACATTTTTTCTGCTTGAACATTTTTCTAGATCTGCCTTTCCCAGGAATTGGAAAATAATTTCCTCTGCATATCAACAACATCCTGGAGAATTTCCGTAGCACCTTCCAAGTTATGTTTCTGTGAAGCCTACCCATTCTAACCACACACGAGATCTTAAGAGGCATGAATCCAAACAAGGCTGTGGGTGTCTTTATCATTTATGGAACGTAGGCAGGGGGCAGAGATATGTTCATGATATAGATGCCTATGATTGGCTGACATTTGGTAGGTGCCTGTGGGTAGGATGGGTTTATTATTAATCATATGTGGCATGGCTTAAAAGGGGTTTATATGAGTCAGTACACTTTGATCTATAAAAATCTGGACATCTGTTTTTAAGACAGTCCTTTCTGAATTAATAACTTGTCAACATTTTGATCTAAGAATTGTCTAAACTGTCTCATGTAGTCACACAAATGAACTGTTTGTATGTGTAGTAATAATACAGAAATGTGCCATTTTGCTATAGATAGAATCCTGTAACTATCTGCTATACTAGCATGTAATAGGGCAGAGCAAGAATCTAAAAATATTCTGCACCCTTCCTATAAATTGGCTTTTTTTTGTTGGTTTTAAGGTGTTGAGGGGTTTTTTTGTTTGGTTGGTTGGTTTTTTTTTGGGGGGAGAGGGATATTTCAGCAAGTTTTTCAATCACTTGGTAACAAAAAAAAAAAGACAGAAAACCAAAACAAGTCAATAACTTCTACCAATAACTTTCAAAAACATAATACAGCTCCAGAAGATGTAGCAGATGATATCTCTTTCTGCATGACCAATGAATGATTTTTACTGGTACCTCTACTGTCCACGTATCATTTTAATAATATAAAGATCATTTATTCCACAAATTTATAAGTAACAAACTTGACTTGTTAATATTTTATTCAATGCAAAATGACAAAAATCAGTGGGTAAATTATATGCAACACAATTATATATCTGTAATTGCATGTCACTACTCAAGGTTTCAAAATAATATTTTTCTGTGTTGGTATTGAATTAATAATGAATTAATTTATCTAGGTTTTCTTTGGTTTAACTTTTGAACTTACTATCTGAGTTGGACAGGGGTTTTTATGTTTTAGTCATTTCCTACAAGGAAGCATGTTGTATAACTAACAAGTCATGATTCCATAGTCAAAAATAACAGCATATTTTCATAGAAGTTTGCCCTAATTCAGAGAACATCAACTGTAAATTAAAAAATAACAGGTTCTTGTCATGTCTGTACTCATTCATATAAACTATGAACAATGAAGTGTACAAATTCATAAAATAAGTTAATAATATTAAAGAAAAAATCTACCACTTTTTTGGTTTGAACAAGAGGTTTCAGCATAGCATAAACGTCATTGATGCAAGCTTGCAACACAATGAGAATAATAAAGCTGCCAACAGTAACACAGGCGAAACAAATGTTGAGCAAATATTTTCTGTATTTTGTTTTGGGTACATTACACCCTCATTCCAAAATTTCATAAAATATTTTCAATTGAAGAAAGCTGTAAAATTTATCATATGGGTAAACACTAAGAAATCAAATGGGGAATACCTCCAACAGTCATAAAAATTTAACTGAGGATATGTGCTGATGTTATGAGGATTTTAGAATAAATATTGTGCCAGTGTTCATGACAAACAAAAGAATTAGATAATCCAATTAATCAGTATACACTGATTAGTTTTCAAAAGAAAAAACTTTCAGTAAAAATATTCTAATTTCATCCTCTGATGTTTGGAGAAATTTACCTTTTAAAACTTACATATATACACATACAAAGATGTATGAACTTTTATAATATTTCAGTTAAAGATACAGAGGGACGCAACATCAATAGAATACCTTCAAACAAATTACAAATTACCTAATAAGTGTCTAATTCTCAAATGTAGTTTGCTGTGGGGAATGACAGCAGAACTTCTACTCAGATTTCACAGGGATTGATACAAAGTGTCTCACTAACATTTTCACTGATGTCCTGGACTATTAAGCTTTCTCTATGACAAAGATAACACTGCTATTCACTGTATCTGGTATCTAACTTAGAAGTTTTGAATATGTTTGTCAGTCTATGTTCAACTATTCATAAGATCTGTGACCTTTTTCAAGGAAAGTGAAAATTGTAGTAAGTGGTTTTATATTCACTATTGACAAGGAGTTCTGGAAAGAAGGTATCATGGCCATTACAGAATCACAGAATAGCTTGAGTTGGAAAGGACCTTAAAAGTCACCTAGTCCAACTCCCCTGCCATGTGCAGGGACATCCTCCACTAAACCAGGTTGCTCAGGTCCTCATCTAACCTGGCCTTGAATGTTTCCAGGGACGGGGAATCCACCACCTCTCTGGGCAACCTGTGCCAGTGTTTTACCTCCTTCATGGTGAAAAACTTCCTTATGTCCAACCTAAATCTAACCTCCTTCATTAGTTCTTGACCTATCACAACAGGCTCTGCTAAAGAGCCTGTCCCCATCTTTCTTATAGGCCCCTTTAGGTATTGAAAGGTGGCAATGAGGTCTCCTTGGAGCTCTCTCTTCTTCAGGCTAAAAAGCCTTAACTCTCTCAGCCTTTCCTAATAGGACAGGTATTCCAGGCCTCTGATCATGTTTTGTGGACCTTCTCTGGACTTGTTCCAACAGGTCCATGTCCTTTCTGTGCTGAGGGCTCCAGAGCTGGCTGCAGTACTGCAGAAGGGGTTCTTACCACAGCAGAGTAGAGGGGCAGAATCACCTCCATCAACCTGCTGGCCATGCCTCTTCTGATGCAGCCCAGGATACAGTTGGCCTTCTGGGTTGTGAGGGCACATTGCTGGGTCATGTCCAGCCTTTCATCTACCAGTATTCCCAAGTCCTTCTCAGCAGGGTGCTTTCAATCCCTTGTTCCCCCACTGGTATTGACACTGAGGGTTCCCCAACCCAGGTGCAGGACCTTGCATTTGTTGTTGAACCTCAGGAGGTTCCCCTGGGCCCATTTTCTGAGCTTGTCTAAGTCCCTCTAGATGGCATCCCATCCTTCAGGTGTGTCAGCTGCACCACTCAGCTTGGTGTCATCCACAAACTTGCTGAGAGTGCACCCGAGCACACTATATCATTGATGAAGATATTAAACTGTACTGGCCCCAAAACAGACCCCTGGAAGATGCCACTTGTCACTGATGTCCATCAAGACATTGAGCTGTTGACCACTATCCTCTGGATGCATCCATCTAACCAACTCCTCACCCACCAAACAGTCCACCCATCAAATCCATATCTCTTTTGATATCAGATTTTACCAACCACTAAACAGTCTTCATCCTTCTGTTTTAACACACCCATATTTTAACTGCTGCAGATCTGTACTGACTTAATATATGTCCTTGACTCTTTAATCTATAGACATAATGTTGGATTCTGGCTTAGAATGTGGAAAAAATGATAATCAAATTCCCTTTTCTGGGGAACATAGAAGAAACTGAGCTAGGGGTTTACTCACTCCTACCAATATTGTCATATTGTCTCCTTTGCTGAAGTATTTCTGCAGGTGGAGTTGATTTTAAGTTAAATGTAGCACCAAAAAGAAGTTTTGAAACACTGCAAGCTAATTGAAAATAAAATGTATACATTCATTTATGTTCTTAAGAGCCTTATTTGTTCCCAATCACCTTAGTTTGCACCCTAATCCATAAGCATTAAAGTCTCAACCACTGTTTAAGATCTGTGGTGTTAGGTGCTGTATATAGATCATAAGAAAAGGTTCCTGCCTGAAGGGATGTGTGGATCAAGACCTTCACCCTGCAAAGACTCATTCAGAAAATTAGTTTTATTAACTGTGACAAGAGTGACAACATATACACCTACCTAAGTCATCTACATTTTTTGTTGAGGAAGTGCTGCCAGGGATTTCAGTGAAACTGCTCACAGAATATTATAATTTTAAGTATCAGCATATGTCTGAGAGATCAAGGTCATACATGTGGTGTTTCTTGCCTTTTGCATTGTATGTGATTTATGCTTTTTCCAATGGTGTATTGTCAAGACAAGAACTTCTGTGAGATGAAATATTGTTCAAAGTGTTAGTCTGATTCCCCAGCTGTATGGCGTTTTGGATAACGTTGGCTTGGGATAGTTCAACAGTCCATCTCTTATTAGCTTGCTTCTAATGTAACCACACTGGACTACTGCCTGGAAAGGCAGTTAGCATTGCTGTACACAGATATTGCCATTATCCTTCACCTGATTGACTCTTTGGCACATTTTTATTTTTTTATACAGTAACAAACCAAGTGGAAAGCAGAATATATGCAAACTTCATAAGGAAGATAAGGAAAAGAAATTTCTCTTAAGATGACAATTTTGAAGTCTAGTGTTGTATATCCGTGATATTAATTTAAATAATATAACTTTGAGTCATTCAAGGCCTGAAAGAGGTTTGCATAAAATCTGATTTTTCTAGATTTATTTCACCACATATTTGTCACATATTGTTATATAACTGTTTCAATTTTCTTTCTACCTTAATACTTTAACAAAAAAAAAGTGGAATAAAATACCATTTGATCACAAAATTTTTAAAAAGTTTTATAAAAAACTCTATTTGTTAGCCTCATTACAGACAGACATTGGAAATTAATGTTTGATTTTTAGCTTACCTTCACATATCTTTACAATTCTCACATAAGAAGGTTGACAAACACTTTTTTACCCAATTGGCAACATTTCCATTCACTGTAGGATTTTGTGATGGAAGAGAAGTGCATGTGAAAAGTGCAAGAAAGGTCAAAATGAAACACAAAATATTTAGTACTGGGACTAAGGTTGCAGTTTATGGAGTTCAACTTAGTACCTGAATTTTTCACCTGCATCTGTAACAGAACATTATTTCTAGTGGACACAGTTTGTACAGTTGATCCTCCAAAGTAAAATAGGCAACACACTGCACAGTACTCTTACCACTGGGGTATAAAACCTTTGTCCTGGTATCAACTCCTTAGTCATTACACACAGATTACACACCAATATTTGTTTACTAATATAGCCTCATTATATTTAAGTTAATCTTGATTATAAAGTGGGAGGTAAACTAAAAATTAAAAAAATGTAACAATCCAGTTCTTTCCATAAATCTTCCTGTATCAAATACTTGTATGTAAATTGGGCAACCTCCCTTTCTGAGTTATAGCTTTAAATAATAAACTGCAGTGTTGGAGTTTCTTAGCAAAAAGATTTCAGGTTTGAAGTTCCACTTGTGGATTTACAACACTGAAACCTCAAACCGTATGTTCATACTATGTTAAGACAAGTCTCAAATCAACTCTTATCTACTTGTGTTTCATGAAAGGTCTAAAAGAACATATCACTAAGTTGAAGTCTGTAAGAAATGGTGTGTAAATATCAACCAATATGAATATTTCAATTATTATGAAAGATTATTCTATATCAGTGAACTGAAACATCTGTCAGTATCTGTTATTATTTGGAGGTAGGAGAAAGACAGGGAAAGAAAAAAAATCCAAACGTTCTTTTGCAATTTCATCAGTCTATAAAACCTGTGAAAATTCTGATTAGCAATTATTCACAGAGATAAATTACTCAAGTGCTACTTAAAATAAGCTGTCAACAGGAAAAGGATAGATGTAATTGGCAGACTCATGAAATAAGAGTTAAGACTTTAAATTAGCAGTACAATTTAGCATTCAGACTACTGAGGAAGAAACAAGACAAACAAAAACTCACCAAATGCGGCATGGAAAGAAAAGGACCACTTCAACCATAGAAAAATCATACAAATTATTCAATGATATTTGGTGATGTACTTGTCTAATTAAATAAGAAATAATTTCAGTTTCTGTGATCTTACATAGACACAAGAAAGATGGAAAATCAGATAATCTACTTTTCTGGTACAGATACAATATAGTTTGAAATTATATGATCAAAACCACACTTTACTACACTATACTGTTTATACTATAATATATAATTAGGGTTATTGTATATATGTTACCTGGACATTTCTTGAGTATGTATAAGAAAACCTATCTTCATTGTAGGACTCAGGTTAATTTATAGGGCTATTAATTTAAGGAAATCCTCCAATCCATTTCTCCAAAAAGTAATACAGCTTTCTTATTTGTAAAAAGATTTTTTTCTCATCAACTTTTTCATAGCAAATATGACCATGTATTACCACATCTTATTTCTACAGGACCATTTTTAGTGCAAATGTTCCATCTTCATAGAAGTGTGACATTTCCTGTCTGCTGCTCAGGCTTTGTTTTGGTTATAATCATTGTCATCCCAGTCTCTTTGCAATTCAAGGAATCCAGGGTGGGGAAATCACAGTATATCAGTTCTGTAGCAGCACAGGTCTTTTCTATAGGCTCCAGCTGTTTATGCTTAACTCAGGTAGCTTACTACGGCAAACTTACTCAGTCTAAAGCCTGCCTAAAGCACACTCAAACACCTCTAGATGTCCTAACTCCACCAGCAAGATTAAGACATGGCACTGCTCACAGCACACCATTAAGGGATGTGACTAGCACTGCTCTACACAGACTGATGCACTAGTTGGATCAGCAGCAAGCAGTTTTCAGTATGAGATTCAACTCACCAGTGAGAGAAAGTACTAGAGCCCGCTCATCACGCAACTTGTTTAGACTTTAAACAAAAGGAGATTCTTTCTTCATTTAATCTTTACATTTCACAAATTCTCTAGGAAGTAGCTCAAACCCCTAATTTAAAGTCAAAATAAAATCATACACCACCACAGTAATTTTTCATAGTAACTTCAAAGGCAACCATTTTTACAATTCAGAAAGCATCCATATTCAGAAGCACACTATGTTTTTTTAGCTCAGTTTTAAAGATATCATGGGAAACAGACAAGTAGTTCAAAACCAAAATAAATCTCTCGATTTCAATGCCAGTAGCAATGTTTAAATCTATTGATAATCTTGCTCAGGATCATGGGTCAAAAAAACACTACCACCAGAGACATAAAAGTAAAAGTAGACTTTTCTGACAAAATTTTCTAATTGGAAGAGTGTCCATCTTCCAAAATAGATGCATCACAAGAGCATACCACTCACAACAAGACTGTCTTTAAAGTGTTGGGGTTTTTTCCAGGTAAGAATGCAAATGTTAATTAAAATTAGAGCTATCCAGAGCAACAACAGTCTTGCACTCAGAGATTTCAGTTGACAGAGATCCAAGAGCATTAGACCAAGATTTCATATGAGAAAATGAACAAACTGATAACTTTTAATTACTCTGGTCTCTCTCAATTTCCTCTTCCCTTCTCTTTGTTTGCCTAACATCGTTCCTCCCTGCCACCCTTAAAATGGTAGATCAAAACTTGTCCTTCAAGATTATTTTGTCCAGATACATAACAAGAATATAGTGCAGGAAGTGCAAAGAATCTTCTTCCCAGGTCAAGATTTAGAATTTTTTTTTCCCAGAAAAACAGGAGGTAGCAGTTGCTGGCTCTGTTAATGTATATTTTTATTCATTTCATGTCTTTATTGTATGTCTCTAATCATATTGTGAGGTGTTTTTATGCAACTTTCTTGAAATAAATCTAGTTGCAGACCATGACTGCAACACTGGCAACTGAAGCAAAGTCTGGCAATGATCATTGTCAGTACCTGTTTCGATTCCATCAGCAGTATCATCAAATGGGTTGGATTGAAAGGGACCTTTAAAGGTATTTATTTCAACCCCTCTGGGCATGGGCCCAAGACATCTTTCCCTAGTTTAGGTTGCTGAAAACTGTCCAACCTGACCTTGAACACTTCCAATGATGGGGTATCCACAACTTATCTGGGCAAACTGTTCCATTGTCTCATCACCCTCACCATAAAAAATTTCTTCTTTATGTCAAAACGAAATTTACCCTGTCTCATTTTAGAAACATTGCCCTTTGTCCTATCATTACAGGCCTGGGTAAAAAGTCTCTCTCAATCTTTCTTTATAAGCCCTCTTTTTGTATTGAAAGGCTGCAATAAGGTTTCCCCTGAGCATTCTCTTCCCCAGGCTGAAGAACCCCAACTCTCTCAGCCTTTCTTCATAGAAGTTTTCCAGTCCTCTGATCATTTTCTGGCCCTCCTCTGGACTCACTGTAACAGGTCCATGTCTTCCTTATATTGGAGACCCCAGAACTGAACATAGTACTTCATGTGGGATTTCACAAGAGAAGGGGAGAATCACCTCCCTCAACCTGCTGATCATGCTTCCTTTTATGCAGCCTAGAATACAATTGGCTTTCTGGGCTACAAGCGCACGTTGCTGGCTCATGTCCAATTTTTCATCCTAGAGTTTCCTAAAGTCCTGTTCCACAGGGCTGCTCTCAATACATCCATCACCAGGGACCTTGCACTTAACCTTGTTGAACTTCTTGAGGTTCTCATTGTCCCAGTTCTCAAGCCTCTCCACATCCCTCTGGATGGCACCCCTTCCCTCAAGCAAATCAACTGCACCACTCAGCTTGGTGCCATCTGCTACTAAATAATATTTCTAAAATTGCCTTTTGACTTTTGTGCTTTACAAGAATTACAAAATTATTAAGAACTTGGCAGAAACATATCTCCTATAGTAAAATATTTAACATCACATGGCTAGACATATAGTGGCATATCAAATGAAAGTGAACCTATCTCCAGAGACTGGACAAGACAAACACAGACCATCAGAGAATATACTGTGTGTATCAGCTGAGTATATTATGCCTTACATAGTAAAAGAGGTGTTTATTAATATTGGTATTTAAAGACTAAAATACTGACATTAAAAAAATAATATTATGTTTTTATATAATAGCAAAAGCAAAGGTGGTGTGGCATAAAACAATGCACAACTCAATATGTTTTTTGATCAAGACAAATACTTAATGAACTTTGTGTCACTTTTAAGCCATGAGATATATTTACAACAATTGGAAGAAAAGTTTCAGGATCACAGTTAAATGACCAGCCTGCGTCTACACCTTATTTTGAAATTAGAGGTGGTTCAAGTGTGAAACCATGCAATTAACTTCAGTTTAGACTAGCAGGAAGATTTCAAAACAGAGACAGCAATGTGCAGCTTACATCCAATATGAATGAAGCCCATAAATGTAAATGATTTGTCTATGTTGTCCATCAAACTCTTTTCCTGCCATTGAAAAATCACCCTGTTATTTTCTCCTTATTTCTAAACCTCTTTATCCTGGTGCTGATACCAGTACATATTTTCCTCCTTTGGTATTTAGACTTGTACTTGATAATGAAGAAAAATCAAGTTTCCTGATCACATACTGCATAATCTCTTTTTACTGATTTTTATTTTTTTTTTATTTATAGAGGCCTTGGTTTTCTTGCAATCTTTGTTTTATGAGGTCTGCCAAAGTCAGAATAGAATGTTTCTGATTTTAATTGACATTTTCTTCCTATGTTTAAGAGCTTCTAATCAGATCTTCTGCACTTTGATTCATGCAAAAGCAGATTCTAGTCAGACATTTAATGACATGTTCTAGCATACAACATTTATTACCTTCTGCTTAATAGTTTATAACTAGAAGCATCATTGATGAGTACTTAAGTATGTTGCTATGTTTGCTTACAACCACAGGAATTTGATACAAACACACTCATTTGCTGCACTTTTTAAAAAATACATACATATTTACAAGACTAGAACACACATATGTATGAATCAATGAGATATTTCCTCAGGAAAAAGTGCTGTAATTTTATAAAAAAAGTATAAGGATCACATTAACATGTAAAATTTTTATCAGGAAATACAAATGTATTGCTGTATTCAGTGTGGACAGAACAAATAAGTGGCTAATATTAGGATTGTCTCACTTTTTCTATCAAAGTAAATTACTCATGTTAGTTGTGGTTTTGGCAACAAGACTTTTGTTTTGATCAACCAATTCTTACTGGAGATGATCCAACAATAAGAACCATTCCAAACATCTGCTCCTGATCCTGACTAATTCCCAGATATTCTTTGGATTCAAAACAATGCTATGAAGGTTACCACCATTATTTACTCTTTAAAATCTAAAACGGAAATGAGAGAGATTTGGACTAAATTATATCATAAGAGAAACAGGATCCACAACTCTTGTGTCTGACATCAACTTGTTATGCTATTCAAGGAAAGTTATAGGCTTGGCATCTTCAAAGGCTAAATTCCTCTCCCATCCTTAAGGCCCTCAGCTCCATTTATTTGTCAAGGACAAATAGAGCCCAGCTTCTATGATTATCCACATAAGTAAAAGGCCATAAGAAGAGACTCCATTTCTGGAGAAAATGTATGCAAATAAACTATAGCCATCAACAATAAAGAAGTACATTCTTTGTTTTCAAATTACAGACAAACCCAAAAGTGTGATAAATGCACAAAGTATTATTGTAAAGTGGTATCCTAAGAAGAAACAATATTGTGACAGTCAAAAGCAAAAACTAATTTCCTTCTCAATGGGCCAGGATTTATATAGGAAGAATCGGGTAGCTCCAAAGTGTCTGATAAACCTCATGTTTAGACTTCAAGATATTTGGTGCAACAGGCACAAGAATGTGATGTTGGGTTATCTTTTATTTATCATTAAAACCTCACTTAAGCAATTTTAGACTAGCTGGCTGCACAGAGAACTATGCCAGTTGATACTTCCAGAAACTAAAATCTCATGTATTGTTCCTCTGATTACCCTCCAAAAACAAACCACCCTTGAAAGCTCTTCTACTTTTAATCCCTTTTATACAAGAGGTTTTACAGTCTTCTGAATGTCTTTAAAAACTCTTGATTTATGAGGAAGGGTAATTTCATAGATATTCTGTATAAACAATTTTAGAGAATTGCAAAACATATTGAGTAACCACAGAGTCCACAAACATAAAACAATGTGTTGTCAAGCCTGCTTAGAAAGCAGACTTTAAAGACTACTCAGTAATATTTTTCTGTCTCCAAAATCTATGCACAGACAGAAATAAACTTTTGAGAAGATTTATTTAGCTGCAATAGAAGATTTAACCAGGTTTATTTGTTTCCTCCCTTATGTTGTTTCCTTCATAATGAATTGTCTGAGAGTATCAGACTGACTAAATCACAAAAGGTCAAAAGACTTTTTGTAATCCTATTTTATCATACGACATGATTATATTATAACATAGCAGAGAATGTTTTGGGTTTTTTATTTAATATTCAAGTTGTTTTATCTCTTACTGACAGACTCAAGAAGACTTTCATTTATGCAGCAAACTCTTTTTTAAAAATGTTTAGCTGATGCTTTCCTGGATCTGGTTTAAACTTTCAAAGGCAAATACCTTGGAAGTTTCTTCTCTATTACCTTTTCCAGGAAACAGTTTTACTAGTATTAGTCATCATTTCTTTCAGTCAGCACGAATCTATATGCAGTTATTTTGCAAATCACCATTTCAGCACAGAATTGTTATTCTGTTTCTACAACATGCACACGCTCCGATAAGCAGTATACTAAAATTTGGTAGGCTTTTGATTTAAACTTTCTTCCAGACCAGCAATGAGAAAGCTTAGTAAATTTTGACTTTTTTTGGAAGAAAATATGACAGCAAAAAATAGCTTAAAAAAACAACCATGGAACAACTGTTTTTATGATGCACTTTGACTTCTCCATCTTCCATTTCCCTTCTGGACATCTACCACGTAGGTAACTCACGGGCTGACTGGGAACAGCCCATTTGGGCAAGCCTGATAGCACATTAATCTCCCTAGGTTGCCATGTACTCTTCAAGATACAAACTGACCACACCCAAACCAGTTTCTTGTAACAAAACTAGCCTTGGTGACAAGAGGTAACTTTTGAAGAGTATTCCTCACAGCATTACGCTAGTAATCAGACACATTATTCTTGAAAGAGTATTGTAGTGAAACTAAATTATTGCTTATGTCCTGGATGTTGTGAATCAGTAAGACAGACTGCTTCAGAAGGATGGATATGAGCCAGAACCCATCACCACCCATCACCCACCCACCCATCACCCATCACCACCTCCAGGCGGTGGAGAAAGCAGTGCCCTCACAGACCCATGGTACCTGAGCAGGATTAGTGGGAAAAACTGATCCAAACATCCATAGATAGGTGAGGTCCAAAGTCAACTCGGGAAAATCAAGCAGCGATTCAGATTCCCCAGAGAAGAATGAAGACAACTATAACTGCAGCCTCACTCAGGAAAGAAACAAACAGCCGAGGCAGAGCTTAAATGGAGCCCCTGAGCACATGGGCAGGGGTGTGGGGGGTAGTCCCATGTGAGGCTGGTCAGGACCATTAAAGACTAATAGTGCCCCAAAGGACCTGACATTGAGCAAGCTCTTGTCAAGGAGTAAGGATCACCTCAGGAGGCAAACAAATGGTTTAGACCTAAACTTAGGGAGGAAACTGCTTGGAGCTCACATAAGATGTGATTGCCACCTGGACTTCAGCTGATCTGAAATAATTTATAATAAAAGTGAGAATCTGGCTCTAGAAGATGCCACTTTTGCATTTCCTCGTTCCACTAGAGTTAATCCTCCTGTGACCCAGAGTCAGCCAGTGATTCAGTTTCACAATACACACAAAAAATACAATATAGTTTCTCTAGGGTGTGTTAACTGTCCTTCCCAGAATTCAGTTGAAAGGATTTGACAAAGAATTATTAATTCGAGTGTATCTTACTTTAAGTGAAAATGCTACTGCAAAAAATCCTGAGAGCTGCGAAGGCATGCATGATTCAAGGACAGCTATTTTGGTGTGCAAGTTATGTGAAGTTAATATGTATCTCTTGAGCATGCCAGAAGTAAGAGAAATGGCTTGAGCACAGGCCCGGTGGGAGTTTCTGGGCAGTTTTGAAGTCCGAGAAGGCCATTGCAAATTGAAAGTCCCTTAGAATCTCTCTGATTTACAATATAGGCTAGAGTCACTGCCTTGCAGCACTGAAGAAAAGGTACACAGAGCTGCTGTGGCCTCCCCATCCTATTGGACAGGGTCCCATTGCCCCCAAAAATACAGAGAGGAGCTAGTTTGTTGAAATATTCATTTGGTTTCAATAGAATTAGTGGCAACAGAAACGAAAAAATAAATTTTAAAATTCCTCAGCTAACTACCACTCAAAGCTACAGGTTTCCTGTGCTAAGTTTCCATTTTATAATTAAATTGCTTACTCCTTCCTATGGTAATATCAGAGGAAAGAAATTTTTTCTTATTCAAAAGAAACCTTTCAAAGAAGATTCATATAAGTCATATGTTTTTTTCCCTGCTTTATCCTGTCAATTCCACCTAGAAAAAAACCTCTGAACTGTGATCCTATTCATCTGGTATTAGAAATCTTTCACTGAAATCACCAGTACTGCAAGAATCTCCCTAGTTAAGTTATTAGAAGAACTGACCACGGGGAGAGACAACACTGTCCCCCCTAATTTGCAGTGTTTTAAGACCCCAAATGTTCCATCCTGTGGGTCAAAATCACCAATAGTCATTAACAGGGGAATGCTGGGGCTTTCCTATGATGTTCTCACTTGAGGAAGATTTATTTCTGGGATGCCAGCCATAGCTCACAGTTCTCCCACTCACTTCCCAAGATCAACATTTATTTCCCATGGTGTCTTTCAAAGTGTCAGCATTTCAGTTGCCCGAGGTTGCGAGCTGCTGCACACAGTGTAACTCTAGGTCAGCAGTCACCTCTATTTTTTTAAAAAAGCTTCACTTATGTAACTAAATCCAGGCATTTGGATTTGGCAACGAGTTTCTGATGGTTATGTTTGTGTGAGAGCATCCAGGCACTGCATGGACTGGGGGCTCCCAGGGGTGGCAGCCAGGTAGGCAGGGGCAGCCCCAGCCCCAGGCACTGAGCACCTCTCTGGGGATGGGCAGAGGCCAGGCCAAGACATCAGACTGGCATGAGGGGACCTATGGCCAGCCACAGCCAAATGGCTGCTGGAAGTGGCTCCCCAGGACAGGGATCAGCCCTGGTTGCAGCTGCCCCACAGCCCTCCATGGATCATCAAGCCCAGGTCACTGAGGGGGATGCTGCCAGGGCCTTACACAGAGGCCAACACCAGCAGTGCTGCACAGAATCACAGAATCCTAGGGGTTGGAAGGGACCTCGAAAGCTCATGCAGTCCAACCCCCCTGCCAGAGCAGGGTCACCTAGAGTCCATCACACAGGAATGCATCCAGGCGGGGTTTGATTGTCTCCAGCCAAGGAGACTCCACAGCCTCTCTGGGCAGCCTGGTCCAGGGCTCTGGCACTCTCACAGTGAAAAAGTTCTTCCTGATATTCACATGGAACGTCCTGTGCTCCAGTTTGCATCCATTGCCCCTTGTCCTGTCATTGGTCATCACTGTAAAAAGCTTCGCTCCAGCGTGCTGCCCCTCACCCTTTACATATTTGTAACCATGGATGAGGTCCCCCCTCAGTCTCCTTTTCTTGAAGATAAAGAGACCCAGCTCCCTCAGCCTTTCACATAACGTACAGGTCAGTTATGAAAAATAAGTAATCCACCATCAAAGGCTGAACAGTTTTCAGTGTGGATACTTCTGCTAGATATCCACTATGAAGTGATCAGAAGTCAGAAATAAAATACAGATATAGGAGCAGGCAGTTATTTGCAGCTGTACAAGTAGCATAGTTAAGAGAACAGACATACATTGCATGCATGTGACAATGCCAGCTAACGATTTCTTTAAGTAAGCACCCCACTTCACTCTTTCAGCAATTCCTTTAACAGCAGACACACCAACCCATAGAAATATCTCCTAGCACAACTTGTTAAATAACACATTTCTGGAAATCTCTAGAGTTAAAAGGAGCAGGTCCAGGGCAAGATAAGACAGTGATGACTAATGTTTGCCATAAACCATTGTACATTTGATGGTATAAAATCCAGGTAAGGCTGTGTTTTACTAGTTAAAATATTTTATATAATGTAACATCTGTTAAATAAATTCCCTGATACATCTTAACTTCTTTCACTCATGCCTTCAAATAAATTGCAGAAAAATTGCGTCCAGTTGGTTCCTGACCTATTGCCCAGTAACACGTCTTACAAGGAGTTAAAGAAACTGTCAAAATATGCTAAAGGGAAGAA
The DNA here is from genome assembly GCA_013398125.1 of Aegotheles bennettii. Taxonomy (NCBI): domain Eukaryota; kingdom Metazoa; phylum Chordata; class Aves; order Caprimulgiformes; family Aegothelidae; genus Aegotheles; species Aegotheles bennettii. The sequence goes on from VZRW01012965.1 coordinate 79,222, forward strand.
TGGAACACCTAGGTTCTACCAAATCCACAATACTTTGCTAAATGCACCCAATATGACCTATAACAGTCTACAACCAGAGAAAGAGTGTGAAGAACTTCAAAGTAGCCTGAAAAAATAACTTAATGCCACATGACATTCAGTACTCATAAACTGAAATTACTGCACACTCAAGGGAAAAATACATACATACAGTTTCTGGGTGCTAAATAACAGTATTTTTTTCAGGCTAAAGTATTTAAATTGAAACCTCTGTTTAGAAAAATGTTTTGGTGAAGTAAGCATGCCAGAAATATCTATAGCTATCTATAGAAAACATACTACACAAGTTTATTTTTAAGTGAGATACTGTGGAGTATCCTTCATTCTGTCTCAAAAAAAAAAATAAATAACAAGAAGCTGTGAAAAAAGATCGTTGATTGGCAATAACAATAATTATCAGCCTTGGAAAATTCCTATTTGAAAGAATGACTTAAAGGATTGGGATTACTTGCCTTAGAAATGTAAGGAATAAGAAGGTTCCTGACAAAAGCATATAAAACTATAATTGGTGAAGAGACAATAAGAGAGGAACTCTACTTCTTTTTTCAACAAAGGAACAAGGAATCACTCAGTGAAACTGAAAAATGGCAAGTCAGGATGAAAATAAATAGTGTTTTTCACAGAGTGCGATCTTAGCCTATGGAATTTACTGTCACAAGATGTCCTTGAGGCCAAGAATTTAGCAAAATGTCATGAAGACTTTGTTATCTAATTGCTAAGAAGAGTGTCTAGAGCTTAGTAACGAATGATAAAATAAGTTTTGGAAAAGTTAAACTCATTCTTTAGGTAGAAGACTATATAGGGGGTATGTGCTATTCCTTTTTCTTGTGTTTCTATCAAAGATTTGGGTTAGTATTATTCAATAACCCCTTCATATGTTTTAAAGTCATTGAAGCGTTGTATTTTTGACTATTTGCATGAAGACGTGGTTTTGAAAAAAAAAGGGATAAAGGTATGGTAGAAATGGAAAAGTACTGACTAAACATAAGTTCCATGATGCTTTTCAAGTACTCTAGAAGGATGTTTTTGCAGTGCAAAACCTGATAATCTAAAGATCAAATGGTTTTGTATAAATATAGACTTTTTGAGAGTAGTTTGCCAGGTGCAGTGGAGCTTTATAGGCTCTTTTATCCTGCTATTTTGACTAATATAAAAAAGCTTCCTTCTTTATTTCAGCAAAATCCTGGACTTCACTTGTAATCATTAATTTTATATACCACTGTAGCACGTTCTTTCTGTTCCTCTCTAACACTGAAGTATGCAGAAATCAATCTGGGAAGTTACTTCAGAATTTCTTACAAGTGTTGTGAATTTCCAGACTGATCCTAAAGGCATCCTTTACTGATTATTAGTGAATATTTCTGCATGAAAATATTTCATATATCTTTTTAAAAATGTTCCTATATTCCAATACTTATTTGTGATAAAATACATTAATATGTTGAAACACTGAGTCAGTCCTAACATATCCACTATCCTGGAATTATGCTTTTTTTCTTATATTTATGAATTAATTTACGAGAGCTTTGGCTGTTGTGAAAGTTCACAGATGTTTCAACTTCTCAACATGGCTGAAAAATATCAGGTACCGAGTGCAGTAGCATTTTTGGGAGCTGGAAAAGAAAAAGCTAATCCTCTTTCTAAATATGCACGAGTGACTGCCTGCCCAGGGACTGAGTATTCACGCTATACATTGGTTTCAGTGACTGAAAATGCCTAGGATGAGTGCTATATGTCATTGTCACCAATGAAAACTGTAATAGGCTTCATTCTGCTTCACTGAAATGAATATGAGTTTGCTTTTCATGTCAGTGAGATATGAGGAGATTCTCTGAGCACACAGGGAAAAAACACTGGTTTTTTATTCCCTTTTACAATATATTCTACAATATAATACTATTGAAATCTGGTTTCTGTAGTTTTCATGAGTTCTCATGTACCTGAGTAGGTGTTGCAAGACCTCAACTGTGAAGAATCAGGATGCACATGAGAAATACTTAAGAACTGCAGATTACCTGCTTTTCTTGACAACTAACAAAGTAACATGCCTGTAAGGAGAATACGATCAAAACAGTACATTCATATATTTTTAAAGAAAATAAAATAGTCTAGTGTGATTTCTATTGTGACTGATGTTTTAATGATTGATTTATAAGGTTGTATGCCCTATTAATCATTAAAATATACCTCAACATGGATGCATAAAATATGATTCAAGGAAAAATAAAATCTGAACAAATATTAAATTGAATTTAAATTCATGCCATCAAGATGTTGAATTAAATTTTAGATTTAATCTGTGTAGTCAATAAATTTACTAAAAACTGAAATTTATTTGAATGTTATTCTGATCAAAACAGTGAACCAATTTAAACCTAAGCAACCCAAACTAACGGACAGTTATATAGAGAACAGAGGGATTGGTTAAAATACTCTTTTAGTATTTCCAGTGGATCAAGTATTTAATTATTTTTCTTGAAACAGTTAGAATAATAAGAAATATGAAAACAGAGCCATAGCTAGAATATTTATTTTGCTTAAATATTTTTTCCTGACACATGTGTATTAGCATCACTCAGTAAGAGTATTGGATAAATTGGAAGGAGGAGGACTCTCTTTAGAATTAAGCTTCAAAACATTAGTTAGCCAGGTGCATTGTGAACGGTTGTAATCTAGTGGTAATGAGGGGTTATTCAGTTTGGAGGGGGTGTTTACAAAAACACAGTAGGTTTTCTAATTCCTTTAACTCCTCTTTATAAATTATCTTCCATTAAGCTTTATTCATAATACAATATATACATTAGAGTACATTCTACTAACAGCACAAAAACTGTATCAAAACATCAATGTAATGAGATATCTTAAACATTTGAATAATCTTACTGAACTCCCTCAGTCTACAAGCATTCTCAAATTTAAGCATATGAGCAAAAATGTACAAGTCTCTTCCCATATAAGCACTTCCGTTCACCTTTGTGTTTCCAGGTATTAACATTATTTTTTTTTCTCTGTTCCTGCCCCCACAGACAGCTTGTGTTGCTTAAAAACATTTCTGATCCTTTTTTAATTTTACTCCTTTATCACAGCCATCCTAAACAAAGAAGCTGTCTTTTCCTCTTTGTTTCCAGAAGCCTTTTTCAGCTCTTAAAACAGCTGAACAGAAGCAAGAACATCATACCAGCATTATGCTCTCCTCATCCAACCAGCAACTGCTCTACAGATCTTCACAGAATAACAAAAAGAGTAAAGAATTATGAAAATTCAGTTAAATAGTTTTTGAGTGAACTAGAAGATATGCATCTGTTTCAAATAGTAAATGCTATAATGCTGCAGACTTTTAAAAATAATAATAAAAAAAATAATAAAACCCCCAAAGTTGTATCTCTTTACTCAGTAAGCTGTCACTGTCCACCTGGATTCAAAAGCCTAAAGAGGTCAAAGGCCATGACTGTTGGTTCTTAAAATGTAAAAGAAGACAAATAAACTGTTTTCCAATCAAGTTACCATATATTATGAACGAATGATCAAAACATTAAATATAATATAAATTAAAGATACAAGTACTTGAAAACTAGTGTTTATAATAAAATATTTACTTGTCTCTGATAAGAGTTTTGCTAAGCAGGTAAGTGGTGCCTTTGAAATTATTCCTTTGCCTCACTATTTTTTCTATTCCCATTGATCAGAAGAAAAAGTTACTGCTGTTCAGTAACAAAATTTAGTTAGTTGGATACTTTTTATTTGTTTTCATACACAAAACAAATACAAGCACCAGAAGTACAGACAAATGAGTGGATTAGATCTTGTTTAAAAGGATTACATATCAGAAATCTAGAGTGAATTCCATGTTCTTCAATGGAAGTGGGAGGATCAGAGTCTCTGTCCATAGGAAGAAGAAAGTTTTTACAACTTTGAACCAGGAAGTTATTATGTTTCTTCAGGGCTTCCATCCAGGTCCCAGAATTACAGGAGTAAGTCAGGGAAAGGAGGTATTGGGCATAATTTAGCAAGTGCAGATGAGCTATGGACCCTGCTGGCAAGTGTAAATACAACTTCAGACGTAGTTTTTTTTCCTTGGCTTTTTCCTTCATCTGACAGTGATGGCTGAACCAAGTAGTTTTCTCACTGTGAAAAGGAGAAAACAGCTCCTTGTGCAATTTCTTCTGTTGACAGTGTTGCCTTGAGATTAAAATGCTTGTGAAACTTCTGTTTTAGATGAATGTCCTTTATCTCTGTGGTCTATGAATATTCAATAAGATTGATTTTTACAGGTTCCTTCTGTCCTCTCTTCTAAATAAGTGCAGAGAGAGAGGAGACAATGATTCATACAGCTCAATAGATATTAGCTTCCTAGATCATGTCTTTCCTGTACAGTCTGTAGGAAAAGGCAACATGCTTCAAGGGCTCAAGAGGCTGGATGTGTCCTGGACAACACAACACATTAAGACCTTTCATGTTGCTCTCTTTTACCGAATGTCTTTACTGATCTGTCCTGACAGCTCTGAGCTCCATGGGATAGTCTCACACAATTCCCACCCTCTGTTAGCTGGATATGAAACAGATATAAAATGATAATGTTATCAAATCATGATGCAGTCTATTACAATGGATACCTGGGGTAATACCTGGGACTTCTCGTTACATTTAGGCGCTGTATTTTGCTGTGATATTGTGTGTAACAAAATATATTTTCTCTATATAAAAGTCAGCAAGTCAGATCCAGTTTATCCACCTGCTTTCATGTGGAAATATGAATAGGAGCTGAGTTATACATTAGTTATTCTGATCTTGTACTGAGGTACTATCTGCACATATTCTTTACTTTTCTGAAAAGTTCTCCTCATTCTTCAACTTGCAAGCCATTACAGTAATCTGTAGCAGCAACAATATCTCCAGCAAAAATAGTTACAGCTCTAGCATTGTTTCCCCATTCAGGCAGAAATGAGGTAAGGTCATTGAAATATGACTCCAGACAGTTCTTTCCCTTGGCTGAGCAAACAACTGGATGACAGCTCACTTCCAATAATTTTTAACAATGAAGTTGTCAGATAAGGGTTTGTAATATATAGTTAATAAATTTGTAATTCCCATGATTTTTTAATTTTTCCTTGCACGGGTGAAGATCATCCTTTACATGAGAAATTTTATTTGTCCCCAGATTATTTCATCAGAACCAGAGATGGACTAGGCTGCAGTGGTAGAACAAAGCTTTTCCGGATTGTATTCCAGTATCTGAAAATACATGGGACTGTCCTTTTTATGCATTACTCTTTGAATACTTCAGTATGTGAAAGTTGTCTTCTTCCCATACTCAAAATACCTCTGCTGAGTCCATCATCATATCCCACCTTCAGTCTTCAAACTTGTCACAAGCCTCCTGTAGAGTACTGACCAGACAAACTGCACTATCTCAGTGAGTTGTACCTGTACATCACACACAGGGATTCCCATGCTTTCTTCTCTTTGTCACAGCTCTAAGGTTCATAGCAGTTTCATGTATCACAACAAAGTAGCAACATTTTCTTCCAGTGATCTGTCTGCTTGCTAACTGAACTGGTAAACATAGACACATAGTTAACACAGACTACAGGCACCACTAAAAGTCTGTCCTCCTCTGCTAGGTGCTCACTTCTGCAGCCAAGACTCTGTTACTGTTTCCTTTCCCTAGTCATTCCATATCGTCTGGCAGAGACTGGAGACAAATAGATACCTGGCTCTTTAACGGTTGCAGCTTAGCTTTTTCTTTCTGTGTTGAATGGGAGAAATAAAAAATAATTTCAACAAATAATTGAAGTAGTTCAAAACTTTTTTTTTCCAGAATGTTTGACCAACATTTCATTTTATGCTATATAAAATGTTTCATAAAGCCTGAAGGTAATTTTCCACTCTGCATTTTCAGTACATGTACGGAGAGATCAGATCAAAGGTCTAACTCCACTACTGTACCTCTACCAGAGTCCATACACAACTGGCTAAGGACAGATGGTGAGGAGTGGCATGTGTATGGGCCCTAGTCACAGAATCACAGAATCACAGAATCACAGAATCCTAGGGGTTGGAAGGGACCTCGAAAGCTCATCCAGTCCAACCCCCCTGCCAGAGCAGGGTCACCTAGAGTCCATCACACAGGAACGCATCCAGGCGGGGTTTGGATGTCTCCAGCCAAGGAGACTCCACAGCCTCTCTGGGCAGCCTGGTCCAGTGCTCTGGCACTCTCACAGTGAAAAAGTTTTTCCTGATATTCACATGGAACCTCCTGTGCTCCACTTTGCATCCATTGCCCCTTGTCCTATCATTGGTCAGCACTGTAAAAAGCTTGGCTCCATCGTCCTGCCCCTCACCCTTTACATATTTGTAACCATGGATGAGGTCACCCCTCAGTCTCCTTTTCTCCAAGCTAAAGAGACCCAGCTTCCTCAGCCTCTCCTCATAAGGGAGATGTTCCACTCCCTTATTCATCTTAGTGGCTCTGCGCTGGACTCTCTCAAGCAGTTCCCTGTCCTTCTTGAACTGTGGGGCCCAGAACTGGACACAATACTCCCATGTATGGGTACAGTTTAGGAACAAGGCAAAGATATATGATACTTTTCCCCCAGTCTGTAGCAGCCACTTTCATTTAAAAGTCCTACTAATGTGGATATTGTTTCAACAGGTTAAGTATTTTTCTGCAGAGTTTTCTTCCATGAGCTCATTCACTCTTCACTTAAACCCATACAAATATAAATGGCTGAAAGTGTAACAGTCCACAGTCACAGAAGTACATCAATGGTGTACCTCCCCATGATGTTTTCACCACTAGGTTCAGTTTATATGCTCTATGACTTATGTGGGCTGAGAAGTTGTTTAATGTATGTGTTAGAATTCCAAAGTGAAAGAGCAAGTAGATGTCAGAAACCATTACCCAGAAACAGGTAACAGTATAGACTATGTTGCCCACCTCAGAAGCACTTGCAATTCAAATCTCTTTTCTGAATCTGACACATTAAGTGGGCATTTTCCAGAAACAGCATGGTAAGTGTGCTGGTTATTCAATACAAAGATATAGAAATCACATTTCTTTTCTCTTTGAAGCAATTTACTTCAGAACTTTTAAAATTATTTGCTTTGAGATTTCACGGACTTGTTCACAATCTTTGTAGTTGATCAAAAATTGGAAAGAAATATGAACACAGTTTTCTGAAATAATTTACCAAAAAAAGCCCCAAACATATTATGTTTTACAGTTTATCAGAGCATTGCACTGTGCTAACCATCCTTGCTTAATGTCTCATTTATCCCTTTCTTTTCCCATTTGTTAGCTTGTCCTTGTTTGATCAGTCATTGTCCATGATAACTTTCTGGTCATTAAAGGGATGAGTCTTTCATTTTGATGAATTTTCTCTACTTTTTCAACTTTTATGCATTACTCTTTCAGGTAGTATTTTTTTAGGTTATTTTATCAATCAATGTTTACTGATTTTTTTTTTCAAGGCTCCATTGTCTTTTACCTAATAAAATTTGAAATATTTTTTAAAAAGGTAGATTTTTGTTAAATCCTTGACTTGTTAAATCCCTGTGTAATCAGCAGGGGCAAACTGTAACATCTGCCACAGAAAGGGCAAACTGGTCTCTCTAGTACAGGGCAAAATGGCCTTTGTAATGCATTTTAGCAAAGTCTTTACTCCTAATGCACTAGCTTACTGAGGCGTACAAAAGTCATTTCCACATTAATCTACACCCGAAAAGAAGGCTTCTCTGATAAGACATGGCCTCAGTCAGTAAATTCTTCTCAGCTCATCTTAGTACTACTGCTAGGCTAATTGCACAAGCAACAATCACATATCTAACCAGGGGATTGACTTAATTTTAAACCCCTGTTGGAGCTATACTGCTGCAGAATTCAGTACTGATTTTATGTATCTAGAGCATTACATAGAAACTCCTGTGCTCAGTTTTTGCTGACTTTATTTCTAATAAAAATGAATCATTTTTCCCCCTTCTACACACATACACATGCACCTCCAATCATTAATGTTAAACTCTTGTCCCTCTATCTATGTTAGCAAAGTTAAATCCTTTCTAGCAATCCCATTCTAAATCATTTCACCACAATCACTCTGTGTATGAGAAGAGAAGATTAAAATGGCTTCTCAAACTGATGTTAGACATAAATGCAAAACCTTTGCCTAAAGTCAATCCACATCTTTAGATACAGTTCACTGAAATGAGGATTTGTAATGTTTCTGAGGATGACTTTTATTTCTTATACAGAATGCATCAAGTTCTGTGTTACAGGAAGAGACTCAAAACATCAGATGTATTTGATTCTGAAACTAGAAGTTCATAGGAAGAAAGGACTTTGTGTGTAATAAATATAATGCTGGGTTAAAAACCACAATAACCAAAACATTGTGACTACTGGGCGTGGGCCCATGTACTTTTTCCCCTTCACAGACCATTGCAGTCTTTTAGTATCAGAAAATGCAACCATTTAACATAATGGCTCTCCCAAGCTATTGTGATCAGTATCATAAATGCAGAAAATTATTTATCTTCCTTTTTAAAAAAAAAAACAAAAACAAACATAATTTTTAATTTGTCTTCTAAATATATTTAGGTCATACCTTTAATCTTTTCTCCACAAGCAGGAAGACTTCTTAGTTTTTTAAAAAACAGAGGAAATTTATTGATGATATTCAACTCCCGTGGAGAGGATTAAACAAAAATACCAAATATATCAAGATCAAGAGAAAATTGCAAAGGATGGTAACAATGATTTCTCTTCAGCTTGCCAGCTCTGCCAGTTGGTGTGTGGGTGGGAGCCAGAGGCCCCCACCTTCCTATGCTAGAGGATGTGCTTGCAGGGACTACAGTCATGGTTAGTACAAAACACAACTTCTTGCATCTCTGAGTCGACATGCAAATTGAAAGCTACCATCATGTCCTCAGAGCCTACAGCAGTCCAACCAAAGATAAACAAAACATGAGCCGGCAGTGTGTGCTTGTAGCCTAGAAAGCCAACAGTATCCTGGGCTGTATCAAAAGAAGTGTAACTAGTAGGTTGAGGGAGGTGATTCTCCCACTCCACTTTGCTCTTGTGAGACCCCACCTGGAATACTGTGTCCAGTTCTGGAGTGCCCAAAACAAGGACGTGGAGCTGCTGCAGTGAGTCCAGAGGAATGTCACAAAGATGATCAGAGCACCTCTCTGATGAAGACAGGCTGAGAAATCTGGGATTGTTCAACCTGGAGAAGAGAAGGTTCTGGGGAAATCTTTTAGCAGCCTTCCAGTATCTAAAGGGAGCTTACAGGAAAGCTGGAGAGGGACTTTTATGTAACAGCATGTAGCAATAGGACAAAGGGTAATGCTTTAAACTGAAAGAGGGTATATTTAGATTGAATATTAGGAAGAAATTCTTTACTGTGAGGGTGGTGAGACACTGGAACAAGCTGCCCAGGAAAGTTGTGGCTTCCCTCTCCCTGGCAGTGTTCAAGGCCAGATTGGATGGGGCTTTGAGCAACCTGGTCTCAGGAAGGTATCCCTGCCCATGGCAGGGGGTTGGAACTAGATGACCTTAAAGTTCCCTTTCAACCCAAGCCATTTTATGATTCTATGATTTTGAATCACTGATTAGTCCTCCTGTAAGGCTCCAGATACTTCACCTGCTGAATGTTACATAAACATTATTTACAGCTGTTGTAATCTAAATCAGAGCACAAAAATTCCGATGAGAGAGGAGTAAATAGAAAATATATTTCTTCTCCTCCTGCTTCTGAACTTTGCAAGAACCCAGACCTTGTTCACTACCTACTCTGACCTAGATCGGTATGATAAACACCCTGTTTCAGCAGACTGAGGAGCCAATAACAGTAAATTTTCCCCAATATACAATTTCTAGTTTTACCTGTGCCATGCTCCTAATTAGTAATATATTCATGATGTGTCTTTACCATGACTATAACATAAAAATGAAGCCAAACCAGGAAATCAATTTTATGATTGAATTAAAGGAACAGTCTCCCTCCCTCTCCCCCTTTACTCTGCTCTTGTGAGACTCCACCTGGAGTACTGTGTCCAGTTCTGGAGTCCCCAGCATAAGAAGGACATAGAGCTGTTGGAATGAATCCAGAGGAAGACCACAAAGATGATCAGGGGGCTGGGGCACTTCTTCTGTGAAGACAGCCTGAGAGACTTAGGGTTGTTCAGCCTGAAGAAGAGGAGGCTCTGGGAAGACGTCATAGTAGCCTTCCAAGTACTTGAAGGGAGCCTACAGGAAAACTGGAGAGGAAATTTTGAGAAGGGCATGTAGTGATAGAACAAGGGGGAATGGGTTCAAACTAAGGGAAGGCAGATTTATAATGGATGTTAGGAAGAACTTCTTTATTGTGAGGGAGGTGAGACACTGGAACAGGTTGCCCAGAGTGATTGTGGCTGCCCCCTCCCTGGTAGTGTTCAAGGCCAGGTTGGATGGGGCTTTGAGCAACTGGTCTAGTGGACGCTGCCCCTACCTACAGGATCATCTTTAAGGTCCCTTCCATCCCAAACCTTTCTATGAGTCTATGAAACTTTACTGAGTTGTGTGTTGTGTTTCAATTTGTGTAACATAAAAAAAAGTCTGTGGTTGCTAACAAAGAATACCAGAGCTCCACTGCAAAAACAAAAAGGAAATTATAAGAATCATCACTAAATTAACGTCACATTATCAAAAAGTTCATAGCTCTCAATAAAGCAAACTTTACTTTCACTGAACCAAATAAACAGACACATTTGTTGTGGGTTTTTATTTCTGGAAATGTTTGATAGTTGTTCTATTGTTATTGTGCTTTTGGTGTTATTCTGCATCACTGCCTTCTTCATCTCTGATTATAGAAGGTTGAGAGGGTTGCTCATGACTGAACACAGAATAACATTTGATCTACTTATTCCAAATTTACATAAGATTTTATATTTCTGTTCTCCTGTGCAATGAATTTAGAGACGTTTGAAAAGCCTGTTCAAGATTAAGTGGCCTTTTAGTTTCTTTATCATAATAATGAATCTTTGCAAACTTCATGTGGTAGGATAAGAATAAGAGCAACTATATGTACTTTTTTTCTTTCTAAATGTATGCCTATACACACTATATATAAAACATGTGCTGTGACATACTTATTGTGTGCATAAATGTATGCATATAAGTGGTAAGGGGAAATTAACATTAATTAAAATGAAATATTGAGTTCCTCAAGTGTCAAATGTTTCTCAGTTATTGACTAAATAGCAATGTATATTTTAAGTATGATTTTCAAATATTCTTGGTATCAGTTTTAATCTTTTCTTAAATAAGGCAACGGAGAAATTTCCAAAAGCTGTCATAAGCCCCTTTATATTTTCACATATAAAGTAGTATGCAGTAGTAATGTACAATATAGATTGAAAGCTAACTTTTTTTCCTTAAAAGAATGTCACGCTACACCACCAGAATGACCATAAGATTAAAACAGGAAAAAATACCCAAGCAAAACCCAAACCCTTCAAGGCCCAAGCTCCCACAAAAAATACTACAAATTCTCGTGGCTAGATTAAATCTTCGACTAAGTCTTATCAATAAGTCTGAGTGAATTAGCCTGGTTGCAAACTCTGAATATTTTATTGATGGTGTCATTTCTATGGAACATATATTTTTTAAATCTGAAAGGAGGTAAACTGAAGCTACTTAGATTTCAAATTTGTGAGCAATTCTCACCGTCAGCCTTCATAAAATGAATAAACCCTGCATGTACAACAGGAAAACCCAACCTTATGTGAGGCTGGCTGAACTTAGTCAGTCTAAACAACATCCTCTCAACCGAATACCCACATTTTCAAAAATGTTTTAGGTGTCCCAGGTTCTGAGTCCTGAATTAGAGCCACAGCCAGTGAAGGTAGGAACACAATGGGCAGATGTGATGCAGCATGCTCAAGGAGCAACAGTAAGGGAGACATGTCACGTCATGTCATGTCATGACAGGCATCATCATCAAGAACGAGAGGCTTCTCTCAGGTGCAAATAAATCTTAGCATTTTTCTGCCTTAATGACATAGAAGAAATTTTGTCATTGTTCAGCTTGCTACCTCGTGTGAAAAGGGTAGCATCAATGAACTTAATAAAAGGAATGACAAAAGTATGAAAAAAGCTTAAAAGGATAGGAGCAGAATCCCAGTAATGTTTTCTGTTTTAGATAATGATCCACTTGAGACCATTGGGCTAATTTCAAAATACAATATTAAGAATCTCTTAATTTATCATGAAGTTCTTCATAGTGGAAAAAAAAAGGTTGGTTCAATAATCAAATCCCAAGCCAGCTCCTGTGATTACTGTGATTTCCTTTTTGCTTTTGATAAAATAGACCCTTTTCCCTTTGGGGGTTGTATGAGTCTAAATCAATATACCAAAATTGGTTCCAACACACCAATTTTTGTTCATTGATTTCCAGGCCAACATTCCTTTTATTTACTAGACAGGATCTCACAATCTGTCAGTAATATCTGTAGCCCTTTTTGTTTGAGCTTATTTCAAATGTTTTGTCCTCTTTTCATTCTTCTATCAGCAGTAATTCGTTCAGGTTACTATTATATTTTATAGAAACCCACTTCTCACAGCTGATCACTCACATAAGGTGTATTTCATGGGTACACTTATTGCAAGTCACTATATAGAACCTGAAGTCGTGTTACAAGCAAGACCTTCTGCTGCTTAGGCAAAAATATAAAAATATTCTAAATAGGTAGCCATAGCAGGTTTTTATCTTTTATGAACAAAGTTATATGCACAACCAAGAAAAATTAAACTTACTATTTCAAGACTACTACTGGAAAAGTTAGGTACATTTTTAACTTTGGTATGTTCTAACTTTGCAAGAGCACACTTAACTCAATATTGCTTTAACTGAAAGGCTAAATTGGTGCTAAGTCATACAGTTTAAATGTGTATTTTGTTGGGTTTGCACCTTATTAATGTCATGTCAAGGTAAATGAATGTTAAAGATAAAAAGTCACAGTTACTTGACCCATTTGAATTTTGGTATGATTTCTGGTTTTTGTCTTTAGAAAAATTTTGTACTCTCATGGCAAAAGAAATATTTATTTGAAAAAAATGTATATTTTATATGAAAATATGTGATTGATATCAGAAATAACTTTAATTTTGCGGTCTGAATGTTCTGTTTTAAAACATAAGAGCCTAAAAAAAAATGAGAAATTATCTCAAATTCCATTTTAAATCACTACGTGTAGCTGAATTTGGTTCCTAAATTTTATCTGTTTTGAGATGTCTTTTTTGTTTGTTTCAAAAGAACTTCAGAATAAATGCATATTCTGGTTCTGTTATTGCTTTTAAGAGAATATGAAATGAACAAAATTCAAGTGATCATACATTGATGAACTCAAAAATACATATTTTGAAGGATAACAGAGAGATATAGACATCTGGTATTTTTAATGTATTTGTCTTTGTAAAAAAAAGTAAAAGGCTCAATTCATTGTACATTACTTTGATGGCCAGCCAGGAATGCTACAAAAAAATGGAAGAATTCCTTTTCTGATTATTATTCCCCTGCGTTTAATAAATTTTATATCACATCTTGGTTTTAGACCTAATCAGAGGGAGAATACTGCATACGTACCTTGAATTTTTAAAAACTTTTTCTGGGTTTTATTTGCATGCTTATTAAAAGGGATACTTTAACAGAAGTGATAAATGTGTATCTCCCATTTATTCCATCAGACCTATTTTTCCCTTTTTCCATTCTATTCATCCTTCTATTTTGCTTTTTCATCTTCTTATCCTGGACAGATCCAAAACTAACAGAAGTGAATTGAGTGACTTCGATGATTTCAGTGAACTCCAGGATGGGACCTTTAAGTAAGTGTTAAGAATTGTATGACTGCTTTTACTTCAGGCATCTAAGTCCTACATTGTAAATAATACTTCATTTTAGTGATTCTGACTCTTGATTTTGCTTAGCATCCCTGGCTAAGGCACTCTAAACTTACTTTTAAATAGTACAATAAAATGAGTTACAAAAATAAGAATAATTTAAGAAATAAGAAAGGAAAGAGAGAGAGTACAAAGAAGGTTTGTGAAAGGACAGGTGAAATAGAAGTAACAATAAGAGAGAGAGACAACTGTTTGAGTTTCTGAGGATAAACGAGCTTTTGGAAGAGATTTGAAAGAGCACATAAATGTAAGAGAATGAATTGAAAATGGGAGCTTATTCCACAACAGACAGGCAAGAAAAGAAAGAGTGTGTGAAGCCAGTAAGGATGAGAGAATTAAAATTGCCTTATGTTCTTACTTTCTGCATCTCAACAAACAACATTCCACAATCAAAGGTTAATAACAAGCAACTTGTCATAATTGTGTAGCTCTCCTTCCAAAATGGCACAGCAGCAGCAAGGCGAAACTTTCATGCTTGCCTGCTATGACATGCCTCGATAATTCCAAAATAGTACTGAGAAAGCTAGAAATAGATTAATAGAGAGCATAACAAATGGAAAGAATGATAAACAAGCAGACCACAGACTATAACGAAAACATGCCCAGAAAGAGTGACAAAAAAGGAAAGCTTCACTGCTGTTACATGAACTCTGACAGCATATTTAAAGGGCTGTTAATATGTGTGAGACAGTGGCTACAAACATTGCATTTCTCTGAATTTCTTCAGATAATTTGTTTTCTTACTGCAAGTTCCTCAAAACTCTATCAGCCTGGTATTCTGACGATAGCACATTTGTCATTGTAGCAGAGCTAGGGCAATTCCAGTGCCTCACACACTGTCAACACACACTTGTTGATTACAGAATAATTATTAATGCCAGTAATATCTGAAACAGAAGGAACACAGCTTGATGCTTCTGATATATACCTGGCCTTGTTACAAATAGTATAACAAATACTACATATATCTTATATGAAAGTTATGTGCAACTTATATGAAAATCAAGAATGGACCATAAATGTTGTTATGATGATTGGGTTTTTTTCAGTGTTGCTCTTCTCATCTTAGTTCTGAATTTGAAAGCTGAGGTGAAAAAAACAAATAAACATGGTAAGCAAAGACTGAGTGTACAAACCACCGTGCAGCACATTGCACAAACACAAAATGTATAAGATGAAAATCATGTAGTTTGCACAGAGGGAGAATAGCCTAAACATCATTGTGCTTCAGCTCTTTTTCAAAATTCCTGGGTGGATGTTGGAGTGTTTTGGGCAGGATAAAATCTATGTAATATTCATAAATTGTGCAAAAAAGTCATAAAACTCTTAGTTTAACGTTGTGTCCTGTTAGAAAGATATACTGCTTCTAAAAGTTGTTAAATACATGAATTTTTGTAAGTCACTTATTTTAATATGGTAAATGAGTTTCCAAATACATGTATGTAATATTTCAATTTTCCTTGGCAAGAGCATTTTTGTTTTCCTTCCTGATATTAAGCTCTGATTTTCTCGATGCAGTCATGAATTCTCTGGATTGTTTCCTCAGAAATATTTAAAAGAGAACAGAAAGAGAATAAAGTGGTCTTTATAGTAGAATTATTATTTTGTAAGCCAGAAGTATTATTTCTGAGGTCCCATTAAGACATCAATAGCCACAGTAGCCTAAGAATCAAATTCTGACTATGAAATAAAGCAAACTGATGGATTTTGTCTTTCTCTTTTCTTAAAGCAAGGATGTTATAAGATATCAAATATTGCAGGAATTCCCGAGACTGGTCCTGCCTGGAGAAAGGAGAAAAGCTGTGCAGCATGAGTCGTTCTTAACCAATCTCTCTTCATAACATCTTCTCCCTTTTGTGCCCCACCAGAACAGGTCTATTGTTTCAAATGTCTTCTCTCAGGGTCTAGCAGACACAACAGTGTCAAGAGCTCCTTGCCAGTGAAGCTTCAAGATAAGCCTTAAAAATCTTCCTCCTTCTCCCTTAGGGAACTTAGAACATCAGCAGAAGACTTCATACCCTGCCCACTGCTAAAGCCAAGAGTTGGATATTTTTTAAACAGAAGAGAGAATTTGCTATTTCTTGGCACCAAAAATCATACAACTAAGTCCTTGCTCCACTAATGTCAGGGGTAGAACTCCCATTGGTAGAGCCATAATTTCACTTTTTGTCCCATTATAACAGAAAATTTGAAAAAAGGCCATCGTATCAAACAACTTCAACCAGAGTCCACCCATAAGCAAGTATGAAGAGTTTTTCATGTTAACCAGCATAGACAAGCAGGTAAAAAGGCATATTGATCCTGCAGAGGTTCAGTGTTCATACAAAGTTTCATCCAGAGTAAAGAAAACTCAGACTGCATATGCTTATATTTTTTTTCATAAGGACCATAATATTTCATCATAATTTTGTCTCGAGACTGTAGCAGACCATGCTAATTCATTGTAAAGAATGATAAATGGGTGTGAAAGTGTGTATGTGTGTGTGTGATTCTGTGCATCAACATCACAGTGACAGCATGGGAATAGGTGAAAATAGTGGTATCCTGTAGACTCATTTCAAAATTCTCTAGGAAGTCTATTTTATCTTTTTTATTATTTTCTTATTTAAAAATAAATACAATTAGTCATAATATTCTACTGATTTAATTGTTGTTCTTTGATTTGGTTTTCATTCTACATATGGCTTACATGACTTTTTATGAAACAGTGATGGAAGAATGGCCATTTTCAGACATACACATTGTCTAAGTTTCCTCATTCTGCTCAAATAAAAGATATATAACAGAATACAAAATCTGTATAGTTAGATATCTTCATGAGAATACCTGATTTGGTGGTTTGCTTTATGGGTTTTGGTGGCATTTTTTTTTGTTCCCCAGTTGTGGTTTCTTTTTTTTCCCCCAAATATGTAGAGAAAGGGCTTAAAAATGTTAATTACAGAACTCAGCATTTTGGTGCATCACAGTTAAGAAACAGTGCTCTGATCACCGTTGTTCTCAGCTAAATAAGGAAAGCTATCAGGCATTACACAGTGTAGGACAGTAGAGTGTTATTCTACATCATATTGATGTGTTTTGTCAATAGAATATGCTGAAATCAGTTTTCAGTTCAAAAGCAAATCCCAAGGTCATTTGAAACAACCATGATTGGAGTATGTGAACAAAGTAGCATCCAAAGGTCAAAATATATTGCCCCCCAGTTGCAGGAGCTCTCCCTAATGCTTAGGAGAGAGCTCTTGTGCTGCTCAACCTACATTCTCTAAAACATGCTTTTAGAAGTTACATCAGACTCTGGATAGACTTTACATCATTCATATAAAAAAATGTGCTGCTCCGTGTATGGTACAGCAGGATATAAAACACCTGTGTGTACATCTAACACCAGGCTTACCCAGAGTTTATATCAGTACAAACAACTTCAGACAGTAAAATAAGGCCTCGAAATTTATAGTCATCTGTGAGGCTCCTGGCTAAAATCACTCACTCTTTAGTGAAACATAAGGCTCAGTAACAAAAGGAAAAAGCCTTTGGACTAGCTGGTGGCAGAGATTGCTCAGGCTCCCTTCAGTCATCTCTTGCACCAGGGAGACGGGGTGAAGCCGGATGCAGGAGAAGCTGAGTGGTGTTTAGGCACACAGGATCCCTCTGCATAAAGAATGCTTCACTGTTTAAGTGAACAGGATTTAAGAGTACTTCATTTTGCAGAGGCAGTTCTAAATGGCCTCGGGCTTTTGTCCAAGATATCCATTTTGTATCAAATACATAGTGAATAAGCAGTGTTTAAGGAGTTTGTAGTCGCTTAACGTAGTGTTTTGCCAAGAAGAAATGGAATAAATAGGTTTTCCAGTCCAGTTAGTGCAAACACCTTAGTGATCCCCTTTCCCAGTTTTCCCAGATATATATATATAAAAATAACAGACTAAGGGTGACTTGCAGCAAAATGGTTTAAACCAAGACATGCATCTGAGAAATAGCACAGCTGTGGGGCAGGGGACAAAGGCATAATGGGGGTGGGAGGGAGAGGATCATTTTACCTGTAACTGGTTATTATTAATTATAACTCATTCAATGAGTGGAAAATATAAACAGATAATATGAACTGTAGACAACATTCCTGGTTAGGACAATAAGATTTTCACATGCAATATTGAATAAAAATAATTATTTATTGACATTTTCTCCCCTTCTTCAAATGTCAACTCAATTTTTTCCAGAGTTTTACCTATTAATGTGGCAGATCCTATCCACCATGTCATGCTTACTCTTCTTTTGTCAGCAATTCAAGCCAGAGATATAACTCAAAGTAATCACAGTAAGTGGTCAAAAGCAAGGTAGTTTTTAAAATATCATGGTTTTGAAATTATAATTTGCTCAAAGTTTTTAAAAACATTTGTTTTATTGCAGTATTTTTTTAGTGACATAACTACTTATATGATAAGCATTAGACATATATTCATAATCTTTTCAAAAGTGATTTTCATGTCAGGAATTAAATACACAAATGATCCATGAAAAAGTAAAACATTGTGTATTTATTATTCTTAGAGATCTCAATTATTTATAGTATTTGTTCATAGAATATTTATGTGTGTTAATCACAATTAATCAGAATGTTTTACTTCTAACTATAACTAATGCTTCTGCATACCTTTTTTATGGAAACTGAGCACTCCTCTCATACAGACTGCTGTACGGTACAACTTCAAATCACCATACATGTCTGTTTATTCACTTGTTTGCTTTCTTGGATTGAATTCTAGAATGAAAGTTACAAACTAGATTTGCTAATCCTGACTTTCTCACTTGGATCCAGTAGTGGCAATAGAAAACTTATTAAAGCTGTAAATATCTTGCTGCTTATATTTCTAAATCAGGAAACCACACTTTTTAGAATTATTGCTGCGTAGCGTTAACTGAGGAATTATCTGTAGTACATTAGAACTGTAAATGAGCTAATCTAACCGTTGTATAGTTTGTCATGATAGTTGTTGTTAGAAGCTAGTTTTAGGTGTGCATTTGGATTTTCTTCTGAAGTTGGTTTCTAACTATGCAACCAGCATGGAATAATTTTAACAGTGAAACTGCATTTTTAAAAAAGAAAGATAGATTCATAGAGTAATCTTTCAAAGCTGTATTTTACTCTGCATAAAAGACAGTACTGACCTAGACGTACTGACTACACAGAGTTCGATGTATCTTATGACATGAGTCTGAGGCACTTTTCACATACTAGGTCTCTACAGAAGATGATTAAACAATGCAATCACATTTTTACATGGAAAGTAAGATGTGTGTACTGCTGCATTTTCTCGAAATGCTGGCAAAATCAAAGAGAAAAGTGTAGTGGAGATGTTTGCTCACCTTTGACACTCTACCTTATAGGTGTCTTTCTAGCTTCAGAGCAGCCAAAGGGAAGTGTTTAAGCCTATGTTTGGAAGAAATAGAAAAATGCAGTTAGCATTTAGAATTTAGAGAAAGTCCAGGTGATGTTTGAGGTATGCAGGCAAAAAGAATCCTTGACTAACAAAAAAATAGTTTCTGTTCTTACAGAAACTAAGTCAGAATAAAAGAAAAATTACCCTTGCGTAAAAGCAATGTAATGCCACATAGTTAAATCCTGGAGTGGTAACATGCCATCTTACATAAATTATATATAGGACAATGAATGTGCAAGAGATTTATATGAACCAAAAATAGCAGTCAGACACCCTAAACTTGCCTGTGTAAAATCCAGCAATATAAAAATTAAAGATGAGAATAACTAGCTCAGACACATAAATCAAAATCTCAACAGAACAGCCAATGCCTATTCAGTCAGCTTGTTGCAGCAATTTCTTTATCCCCAGCAAAACAATGTCCTGTAAGCTACAGTTATCTTAGTCCTCAACCAGCTCTTCTATGGTTTGGAAGAAATTCTGGGGAAAGAGAGCAGGCACTGCCAGTGGAAATGCAGAAACATTAGTCTGAGTACTGGTAGTATGATTCAGATGGGTCAGGAATGTCAGTTTCAGATTTAGTTACATTTGCTCTTATTTGCATTGATATTTATGTTTGGGCAAGGGCATTGATCATAAACACTTACAGGACGCAATGTTTTTATATTATTACAATACCCAGAGCCTTTGGAAGAAAACTGAATTGAATGTGTTTGGGTAGGAGAAACTATGAGTTGTTTATATATTTTGGATTTTATAGTTCTCTATAAGAAGCGTTCTTGAAATGCGTACGAGTTTCTTCATGCAACTGTTTTGGACAGCTAAGTGATGAATATTTAGAATTCCAGAACTTTTCAAATGTATTTGCTGTTCAGATTTATTTTTTAATTTCTTCAGTGAATGACTCTTGGCTAGCAGTAAGTTCACTATCATATAGTGATCTGTGAATAACAGCAGGTTTTGCTAGTAAATTAATTAGATAGCTGACACGCAACCATGCAAATCAGATTATATTATTCCTGCATCCTAATTGGGTACTTAATTCAGTAACTAAGATTATATATGTAGTGATTATTTTTTTGCTTTTGGTAGTTGATAAAATTCAAGCTTTCATACTGAAAGTTCACCTTTTACGAATCTCCATGTGAAGACAACTCGAAGTTTTGAATGTTCATAGAAAGCAAGTATAATTAAGTAACAAACATATGAACCTCAACTCATAATTTACTGCATGGAATAGGAGGAGCATTAATCAATACATGGTTCTATAGTTAAATCTACAGACATCGTACACTGGAAGAGATACAGTAAGTGTCAGAATTCAACCATGTTATAAAGTGTACATAGGGGTTTTTTTTGTCCTAGAGATGGGCAACAGGGCAGATAACCACACTATGATGAAAAACCCAGAGTGATGGATAAAGGGAGGCAATGTGGAGGGCACATGGGACATGGGCAGCAGCAGGAGGCTCTGGTAATTGTGCAACCTGAAAATAGAGCATGTCTGAACAGTTTTTGTACCAGAAGACACCAAAGTGCCACTGAAGATACAGATGAGTCCCACAAGGTGGCAAGTTGGGACAAATGGTAAAGAACCAAGCCTGGGCTCCTGCCTGATTACACTGTCCTAGTGGTAACATGCAGGCAGGGGCTGGAGTTCATATCACTCAAGATTTAACAAGTATGCGCACTGCTGAAATGACTCTCGATCTCATTTTTAAACTATAGTGCCAGCTTGCTTCTCAGATCTTGTAATGCTTCGCTGGTCCCCATGATTTCTGCTATAGGCAGCTGCTGCCTCAAAAACTAAGCCAAACAAAAATTCTGTATACACTATGTACCAAATGTGGGACATTTTGGCACTTTATAATAAAAAAATGTTGAATACCTAGTCATGCTTATGCTCCCAGTTTTGTCAGGGGTCATTTGGCATGGAGTATTCATCAACTCCCTCTTCTGCTTTGCCTAGCATCACTAATTGCTACCTCCTATTTAGGACACTTTTACAAAACAGTTAATTTTATCTTAAATGCAATTGTACCAGTATAACTGAAACAAAGCAGGCTCATAAGTATGATGTCATAGACTTTGTTTATTCTGTGCTTTTGCAATATGTCTGGTTTGTGGAGTAGCTCATCCTCAAAGTCATTCAAAGCCTAGGTTTTCCATCCTTTTGCTACTATGAGGGCACTTTTGTATCAAGAAGCCTTCTTCCCAGAATGTCATAATTGCCACAACCAGTTTCTTTTTGTTATGTGGCATTTCCCCCCTGTGAATATATCACTTCAATGAATTCGCCAACCAGCTCTGTGTAGCTCAAATCCATGAACCTACACTGACGATAAGATAATGAATTCACTCTCAGCAAGCAGAACCATATTGAAAGTGCTGTGGGCAAATGTACAGTACAATACATTTTGTTAAATGAAGATGATGTATTTTTAGAGGCATATCACTTCTCAGAGGACTTTGTTCACTCCTCTGGCCTCAGTATGCACCACAGAAGGCGGATTTTGGTCACTGTGTGTTCAGAGAGATAAAGTAAAACAGAAAATGTAAATAAAGGAAGCATTAATGACTATATATATATATATATAGGCATAGTATTTACCTAGTGACAGCTGGGAAAGGGCACAGCAATGTACAAAACTGATTTGAACTGTTTCATATGCTATCATAACAATTTAATCAGTAAGTTATATAATGTCAGGCTAAAATTTAGATGCTGAAAACAGTATCACAAAACATTAGTTTTATACATGTAGTAAGGGAATGTATCTGCAAGCTTTAGTGTCTTAAACAATAGAAACCATGAGGCTTTTTTCCCTGTTAGTAAAAAAAAAGGAGGAAAATAGAACTTCCTATCACTCCTTAGAGCAGTAGATGAAAAGGGTTTTATGTACAAAAGTTACTGTATTATTACCATTAATACTGAACAGCAGTGCAATCTCCAAGCAGTTTTATGAAATATATAGTGTTTCATATGTAGGGTAGATTTAGATTGGATATAAGGAAGAAATTTTTTACAATGAGGATGGTGAGACACTGGAACAGAAAAGTGTGGATGTCCCATCATTGGAACTGTTCAAGGTCAGGTTGGATGGGTCTTTGAGCAACCTAATCTAGGGAAAGATGTTTCTGTCCACAGCAGGGAGGTTGGGCCAGATGATTCTTAAATGTCTCTTCCAACTCAAACCATTTGATGATTCTATGCAATTATTAACTAAAGAAAACCTCAGGGTTTGGAAAGGGATAGATGGAGGAAAGGGATCATTTCATACAGGCTTTCAGACAGAACTTCAACTCTAGATTACTCAGGATACTCTCAGATATGCAATCTTGGGATCTGAGCATAATGACTGTAAAAAGGGATGTTAAGATAAAAAAAAGACTGAGTGTCAAAAGTCTGTATTTCTGAGAACTTAAAGACAGCTGAAAAAAGGTTCATTCCTCAGTAGATGTGTATGATATTTAGCATCTCTAGGATCTGGTGAAAAAACAACTCTCTTGACTTTGCTCAACTCCTTGGCATAGGTTTTATACATGAGTTCTATTCCAAAATGCCATTGAAGCTTCCATAACACAAGTTTCACAATCCAAGATGAATGCTGGACATTTCCCACGCAATTTACATAACATAAAATTTTTATGTGGTCTGTGATGCCTGGAAATGTTTGCAGCTAAGTTTGCCACAACTCACAGAAACATAGTGCTCTGTTTTTCCTCTAACTGAAAATTTGTCCCAATAAGGAGTGTCAGCAAGTTGCAGGCACTATGAAATATTGTGTAACAGAGGAGAATTCATTTGGGAGCAAACAATAAACTGAGTTCAAAACTTCATTCTGCTGCACAAATCAGATCTGTTATATAAGACTATCTCTCTTAGCAATAACAAGCCTGGACCAGCTGCTGAACTCCTCAGTTTAGACATACAGAAAATCTACTCAGCTTTCAAAATCTTATTGTTGCTAATGAACAAACAAGAATACTTGTTTATAAAGTACAGAGAATGATAAGTTTACAAATTGGGATAGTATAGAGTAATTTTATGTATAATTTTAAATTTTATTTCATAAATCTGATCGGCTGCAGATCTCTTATTGCTATTTTTATGCTTTTTCTTTATGTTTTATCTTCTGTGTCAATCTATATGTTCTCTTCCAGGTTTCTCCTACCGTTTCCTGCCATAGAGCTATCTGGATTACTTTGCACACTGTAGAGAAAGAGGAAAGATGCCTTCAGGCAGCTTGGACAAATTAATAATGTTCTTGAAATGTCACAGAGTTAGCTAATGTCAGAGTCACAAGGGCCTTTACATACTTGAAATACTGAATACTGAAAGTATTCAAAGAATGTTCTTTGGTAACACCAAGACCATATTTTAATTGTTCAGCTCAGTAAAGTTCCTATAGCTCAAACACAGCCAAGAGGCCTTTGATGATCCCAGATCTGAATATATTAATATTACCATTGGTTCTATGAGATTAAAATGGTAGCCTGTTACACAGCAGGCTCAAAGTGTGATGAAGACTTGCATTTACCTTCCCTAAAATTCTACACATATATCCTCAAACCAGTATGTTTGACTCGGCTTACCTCAAAGTCTATCAGTTCTTGAAAACCATGCTCTACAAAGTTAATACAGGCCAATGTGTTCCCACCTAAATTCCCATAGGTATCATCCCATCAGCCATTCATGCTTGTAATCAATGTTATAATATTACACTCCTGCATATAACCACCTTTTTTCCTCTCGATATATTTCTAGATATGAAGGCATCTTCTCCCTTGAATTGGTCTCTCAACCTCCCTAATACCTTTTCACTTAGCAACAATGGGCAGCACTTAAGGGCAGTAATGTGGGGTTAGAATGTTTTAAGTACCAAATAGCACAACTGGGTTGCTACAGAAAGGACACACTATTTGGATTACAGGTTGTTCAGGGAACAAAATGCCTCTTTTATGCCTGATCATCACCTATGTAGCTTGTTTACCAGCATATAACAAAATAGATAATTATTTACAATACTGAATCCTAAGAGCTATTTTACATGTAGGAGAAGATTTAAATTTAGTTCTTTTAAAAAGAGACAGCAACAGCAATGGTCAAATTTGCACATCCTTCAGAGTGAGAATGACACCTGTAACTATAAGGATGGGAGTTAAGAATCTTGTTTTATTGTGTTCAGTCTTCAAAAAACCTAAGGAACTGAAAATGCAGACCCCTGATCTAAAAAAATTGTGGTTACAGGTAACTTCAAGGTAACTGAAGCATTAGTGATTCACTGAGAGTGAACTTCAGCATTCAGTCCCGAGTATTGAACTTTGATATTCTAAATGTGACCACACAAGAGCAGATATTACAGATGAGTTTAAAAAAAATCTCATGATTGATAAAAGTATCTAGCATTAATAACACAGTACCATTCTTCCCATACCATTTTCTCCCATTATAATAAGTAACCAAAGCCAGCTTATGTAGAGTATAAATAATGGGCAGTTTCATCATTATGACTCTATAGTTCTACTTTTTCTAAGGTTTTCTGCTATCAGGGAAAAAAAGCAATATTGCTTTAAGTCATAGAAACATAGAACGGTTTGTGTTGGAAGAGGCCTTAAAGATCACCTAGTTCCAACCCCACTGCCATGGGCAGGGACACCTCCCACTAGACCAGGTTGATCAAAGCCCCATCCAATCTGGCCTTAAATACTGCCAGGGAGGAGGAATCCACAACTTCTCTGGGCAACCTGTGCCAGTGTTCCACCACACTTAGATGAAAGAGTTTTCTCTAATATTCAATCTAAACCCACCATCTTTTAGTTTGAAACCAAGTGACTTTGAATACTTTAAATTATTACTCATGTTGGGATAAATATCAAACAGACATTGTTCTCCCAGCAAAGAACATAGAACACAAAAGGAAACACAAACCTTTTTACATCAGCAAATGATTTCCACACCACTGTGTCAAAAGCTTTCTCTGCATACAGAGACTTGATGCATATGAAGTCAGTTGTCAAGTCATTCCTTCTTGACTTAGATTAATCAAGAGCAGAGAATGTAATGAGCAACCAAGAAGATTTTTAGGAGCTTTGGCTAACAGTCAGGCTAGAACGATTCAAGTTTCTTTGAATGATGTTCCAATTTAAAATATGAAGAAAATATGAAAGGCGACAAAAACAAGACTAGAAGTCTGTGTGGAAAAGATGTTTTAGTTCTGAGAATAGTGCTCTGTACCAAGTGTTTCTGGAATTCAAAGAACAGCACAACTAAATGTCTATTAGCCATTCTGAGACCATGTTCTATAATAGCCAACACAGCTTTTAGGAACAGTTGTTTAGCAAGGCAGGTAATGACATTAATAGCAATGAGAGACAACACTGATCATTACATATTCTGCCCATGTAATTTCTTGTGAGGACATTTAATGATCAGCAAACATGAAGTGCCTGTGAAAACTGTAATTCCCCATTCATTTAAATACTAATTGAGCTAACTTCAATTCAGCCTCAGAAGAGAGGCTATTCCTACTTTCTTATGGCTCACTACTACCTTCAGTAGTGACCTGCAGCATTATATTACTGAGTTACAGTCCTGTTTCTCTCATTATTTCTATTCTATATATATAACACTAGGCATTTTCTTTTCCTTCTTTTCATGAAAAATGAGTTGATGAATTGATTAATGAAACTTGTGCTCCAGTTTCTCTATGTGTGATTTTTCATACTTGTTGCTAATTGCAGTGTGATTAGTTAACTCAAAATCTGCATTCAGCTGCTCAAAGCAGGAAAGTTATGAAAGGTCAGTTACTCTTAGCTTTTCAAAAGGAAAACTCACCTGCTACACTTGCTCCAGCCAACATTAACACATGCAGACTAGAAACAGCCAAAACATGTTGCATCTTTATATTATCTTTTGAGCTAGGCGTGAGGGGTTTAATGAGATTTGTAGATCTGTTTAATTCAGTCTTGTCCCTGGTAATTTGCATATTCAGTATATTTGGGTGGAGAAGGTGATGCTCTCAACCTATTTGCATGCTTTTATAGTCAGAAATAAATTCAGTTTGTTCACAGTTATCATGCTCAGCTGTTTATTTATTTTAACTTCCCTGCCACTGATTTCCACAATATGGGAACTGCAGAACATACCTATTAGCACAGTACATTCTTATTTGGAAACAACATACAGGATACCACTGCCATAATCAGCACTTCAGTATTGATTTCAGCAAGACATGTTATTTGATACAAGTTATTTATGCTTAAATGATTATCCTTCAAAACTGTGTTGAGGAAAAAACTTAGTGTATGCATTTTGGGTGGCAAAAGAGACAAAATAGCACTACTGCACTGAAACAATATTTTTCAATATATTCACTGAAATCATTAGTAAGCAAGAGAAAGTAATCATCCGAGTGACACAAAAGCCTAGAAAAAATAACTTTTATAATACCAAACATGTCTTATTATACTAACAGTAATAATGCAATTAGACTTCTAATCAATGTTTTTGAAGAAGCAATTGTCAAAAAACCCTTTAATATATATTTAATACTGTATGTGCATATCAGTGCCCTCTGCTGGATACAGTAAAATCCAAAATGGTATTTATGATTAAGCCTTCACCCAACAGCTAGCTTGTAAGAAGTTATAAACTGATGTTATTCAGTATAGAAGGTGAATGAAATTCCTACTTAGGTGACATAATGGAAAAAAATGCTTTGGGATCTAAAGTTCCTAGATTTTTTTCCCCAAGGCTCATTGCAAGTGGTTTAAATAAGCAGCTGTGATTTTCCTATCTTTTGTCAAAGGAGTTTGCAAGCATATACAAATTTGTCTCTTTATTTATCTATGAGTAAATATATACCACCACCCAAAGGACTTCACTGTGCAGAATTTCACCATGGAATTTTATTTTCCTTTCTTCATTAGATATAGCCTTCTATTTTAACACTGTATTTTACACTAAGCCCCCCAAAGTGGCCTTCGAAAATGTTTATTAGCTATTTATCACAACCTGCTTTATTGCTGTTGAACTAAATTTTACAGAAAAGACATAAATGCTGGCCCTGCTTTGTCTGCTCTGAGGATAAACAGCATAATCTAACTTCAGGGCTCTTAATCTAACTAGTTCTAAATTAATGAAAAACTGCATCCCAGTCTGTCCCTGGTTTCTGTCAGGTTTACGTCTGATGTAGTATTCACTTTGCAGGATGCAGTATCTGTCCACACTCAAGCAGATTATAAATTAACTCCTTAATTCCAAGAGTGGAATTGTTTTTTTCAAATGAGACCTGCATCAATAGTAACAAAATGAGATGATATTCAGAGGTGATTGGCAGATCTTGTGACATCATTGTCACCTCATTCCATAATGTTCATAATGAATAGCTGTCCCTGTCACAAAATGGCACCATGAACCCTGGCCCTAGCCCTGTCATGTTGAGAGTGTCCAATGAAAGACTGGTGGCCCCTGTGAAAGTTCACAGCCTGCAGCTTCCCTGTGCACAGCTTCTGGAGCCATCTGTCTGATACATTTCACAAGCATTACATTGACATAAAATACATTTTAAAAAATATTAAAATACATTAAGTTAGTTCATGTTACAGTATTACTGCAATTTTCTATAGCTATAAATAAAACATTTAATTATAGAGTTTTTATACCCCATGAATACAGAGATATCTGGAAGTCAAGGAATACACTTTATATGATCTGAAATCCAATTCATTAGTATTGTTTTAGAGTGGCTTCTATAAATTGTCTTTCAGATATCTTGTTTTCAGACTTCTGCTTTCTTTCAGTGCATATGGAGCAAAGGATAACTGAACTACAGACTTGATACATTTGAAGTGAGTGGAATCTGCACCTGCTGTACAAAAGTTTGCATTGTTTTAATGAGTCAATACGCATACATTGTAAATTAATGTTATATTACTTAAACATAATAGAGGTGTTTGTAACATCTGTTCTTAAGAAACATTCCTAGACATTTTCCAGAGGAAGAATATTTTAGTTATATACAGTAATTGTATCTAAAAATATCACTCAGAATTTAAAGGTAATATTGCTGGGCACTGTAGAATCACATAAGATGGCCAAAACATAAGAATTAGTTGACTTTGGTCAAGTATGAGTGTAGGATGAGGTCTAAACTAGAAAAAGAGATAATTGCTGTATTCCTGAACAGTCTTTCCAGCCAACCTCTAAACACTTATATATTTTCTTTGAAGATAAATTACAAAGGGTGACACATTGTCTCGTGAAGTCCTTTGAATTTATAAGATGCTGTACTGCACATGTACGGCAGGCCCATTAACAGTCAAGTAAAGCAGCAGCTTCCAAAGAAGGATGGTCTAATGCTACATGCTATATGGCACAGATGATGCAGCCAATAATGCAACAACTACTCAGGCTCATCCATCAGGATCATCCTCACAGTTGGAAAGATTCCTAGACTACAGCCCATTTAGAGGGAGGGTGAATGATGGAACAGAAAACAAGGGCTGCCACTCTTCACATTAACCAAACAGAGTCTTGTGAGAGAGTCATTCTGTGGAAACCAGTCATTTTTGTATGACAACTCTTACAACATCCTGTCACTAGTATTTCTCTTTCTGGTAAACAATATTCAGCAATAAAAGCCAGAGAAAGATGTGCGAGCAGAAATTAGGGTCTACTACATACATATACAAAATGGAAAAGTAGGGGTTTAGTGTCTCTTTCACACTACTCAAGCTGAGAGGTTTTTGTTTTAATTGTTATTTTTTAAATCTGTAAAAAGTTCCAGCATTCAGTCTAATACTGGGATTTTATTGGTACTTTATAGATTTAGCTCACAGACTCTGGAAGCACTTTTTTTTTTCCATCGTGGTTCTAAAGCTTTTACATATGCTTCCTCTACTCTGCACTTTATGTTTTGTACACACTTTAATTTGTCAAAGTAATTGGAAAGTAAATCATAAACAAATATATAAAATTGGCAAGATTTATCAGTAAATGTAAGACTTTTGTCTGGAGGAAAAATAGGTCTTCTAGATTTTTCTTTAGGTATTCAGTGAATGGTAGTGATCTTAAAAGCCATGAGCATCAGCAAAAACTAAGAAAGGCTGTCAGACATGCAGACTTCAACTTTGACAGCATATCAGGATCCAGACTTATAGTCCAGATGCAAGCACATAAAGAGAGTCTCAGGGGTACAAAAGCCAGCGTTTCTTAATATTAATGAGGATTCTTTACTGTAGGATTAAGTGTTCTTCCTTTTTATTATAGAATTTATAACAGGAACAAAAAAAGTCACCTAATATAGTATTGAAAATAAAGGGACAAAATACATATATGCTCAGAATGCTAACACTTATTATAGGATTTACTTTATGTAAAATCCATGTGTCTCATTCAAGCTGCTCATCCTGTCTCCTTTCCCCTTACCAACACAAACAGACAGACACCTGCTAAAGACTGCTTCATCACATCAGTCTTGGTTATTTGTTCATGGGATGGGGTGAACTGCGCTCTGAAGGTATTTATCTCCATAGATTACTGGGAGACCCAAAACAAGTAGCTTAAGCTAGTTGCCTGACTTTTAGAATACATTTTTTTCAACTGAGATGAGATGAGCACCATCCTTTGCTTTCACAGTCCTTTTCCAATTACAGCTAGTTTCCTTTTTTTTTTCCTCTGCTGACTACCTACTTCTGTGAAGAGAAATATACTTGGTTTATGCACAAATAGTATTTTCTGCAATTTGCCACAAGAAGTGGTTTGACACTATAGTCTAATTATATGCTTTGATTGACCTCCATATTTAATTTCAACCAGTGGAAAATAATGAAGTTTTGCCATTCTAGGTTGACTGATCTTTCAGTCATCTAAGAGGAATCCTTCTGAAGCATCGCAACAGGAAATCAAACCTCCATTGCAAAATATTCCATACCTGAAGCCTTCCATTGACTGCATACAAATTCTACATCTAGACACATGGATAACTCCAGTAAAGATAGCTATGATCTCCTCACCTAGTTACACTCTGCTATTATATTATGCAATAATATTTTAAAGAATTTACAGCCATCTACCATCTGCTTTGATGACACTGACTTGTCGAGAAGCAATCAATAAACAAAGCTTTCTACAGCCTTTAGTTGGTTGAATACTTCTCTGACAGCTGAACCTCCAATTTACAAACAAGAGCCGAATTCATCTTATCAGCAAGAGAATTCACAGCAGAGCATGTTGGTCTCCATTACTTTTAGGAGATAAAAATTGTCTCCCACACTCAAAATGAGCTCTTGGCTTCCTGTAAAATAATGAATTAAAAGTCAACATTGCAGTTTTTCCACTGACTGTCCTTAAGATCTCCTGAACCCCTGCGGTTCTGATATGGATGGTGATGTTGTTGCCACCAGGCTGTGCCTGCCATAGGATGGAGGTCATTTGTTCTAGGAAACTGTACCTTGTCAGGTTCATAGTGCTGTGGTGTTGCTAGCACAGCAAGAAAGAGATACAGTTGATCTGACCAGATAGTTACTAAATTACTTGGAAGCTCTTGCCATAATTGATAAGAATGTACATTTTCTTTGCAGTTTTTAACTTAAAATTTATGATTCATGTAAAATAACCTAGTATTCAGCTTTTGCTGCAGTATGTGCAATGTTCAGCTTATTAAAATGAATGACCCCCTGAAAAAGCATTAGCATTTGGCAATTTTTGGGATGTAATTAAGCATAATTAAAATTATTAAGAAATAAATTGAAAGAAAATAATTAAATGGTTTATGTATGAAATCCAGCAGTACCACAGGAAGCCTGCAGAAGGTGTCAGCTATCATGTTATTTCACCCAGTTCTGCAGCTCCCCAAAGATGGGAAATAGTGACTGATACTGTGCTAAACAATATGAATTTTTCAGCTGC
Source organism: Aegotheles bennettii (assembly GCA_013398125.1). Taxonomy (NCBI): domain Eukaryota; kingdom Metazoa; phylum Chordata; class Aves; order Caprimulgiformes; family Aegothelidae; genus Aegotheles; species Aegotheles bennettii. The sequence goes on from VZRW01012965.1 coordinate 110,546, forward strand.
TGGCCACCAGAAGCTTGGAGATAAGCTGTAAAGGTACTTCTCACATTGTTGTAACATTAGCTGCTATGGGGCAAACACTGCCTAGAGAAAATTAGTGTGCCTGGGTTTCATCAACATTTTTACTAGTCAACAACATAAATCTATATTTACGTAATCAAAGCAGCTCAGTGTTATAGCTAGTGTCTCCAGTCTCAGGACTATTTCCTAATACATTCATATGTTATGTTCTGATTTATCAAACCATCATCTACTCTACTCAAGCTGAGGACTTGGTCTCCCTTTCATGTTTTCTATGAAAGCTCAGAAGATAAGCAGTGCAGGAACTTTACAAGCAGAATATAAATACCAAGTGCAGTGAACAGTCACTTGTGTAAATCTGTGACGGTCCATAAAATGTCAATACAGACAGAAAAATGGCAATTATTGTTTGGCAATTGCAAAATGCAAGAATAAATTTTTAAAAGCAGACCAGTCTGGGAACAAATGTTTCATGAGTTATTCCCAGATTATCCCAAATTGCCTACACCATGAATAGAAGAAGAAGGAAGTATGAAATCCAAACAGCTTGCTCTGGCTTATTTCTAGTATGTGCATAAGAATATATATGTCAGGAGTGAATGAAGCAAAGATTAAAACTCATCAACATACCTCATTAAAGGTGAAAGGAGGATAGGAAATGTGTATATGGACCTAATTGTTTCAGAAAGGCTTAGATAAGAGTGCAGTTATTTGGACCATCTCACCAAAACACAGAAGCAATACTGCTGTACACCTATAGTCACAAGTTGTCAAGTAATTGTTTACATTTAAATTTTTTCCTGGGAAAACCTCTAATGACTTTCTAAATAACGTGAAGGAAAATGCTGTAATTTAAGCAGAACTATAGACGTCTGTGTTCATTTATAATAAATGACCTCGTTTAGTTTTATATATAGCTGTATTAGGAAAATTCCCTGTAGCTGGAAAATACAGAGAAATAATAGCCTGACACCAGAGCCAACCTTTCTGCGGTATCATCAGATGAGAATGCAAAGGTCATTCTCTCCTGGTACTGAGGCAGGTTTCTCATTGATTGTTTCTATGCCAGAAAAAAAAAAAAAGGAATTAGATTAAAATAAAAAGAGTTTCTTAGTCTCAAACAGAAATGAAAAATAGCTTTTAGAGGGAACAAAAGAAAGGCAATCGAAATTACTGTATTGTGCCAAATGCAGGCAGTTTCAGCTTGTTTTGAAGGATCTATTCACGTAATCATAAAAGAAGACTTTATAGCAGAGGTACAACAATAATAAGTGTTCTGTCTAAAAATAGGTCATTAATATGAATATTAGATGAGATTAACATTGCCACATAATTGTTTTGTTCTACTTTGGATTATTTTGTGCAAAAGTTTATTTCCAAAAAAAATTCAAACAACAAAGAACTGTCCTGAACACACAGAAAATCACCAGAAGGAAGCCAAAACTCTCTCTCCCTGTATTTAGATAACACCTGGAGTGCTCCTCTGCTCTTTAATTGGCAGAGTGCATTGAAAGGAAATCTCCGTCAACAATAAGGAAATCATAATTTGCAGGCTATCTATATACTCCTGGTAAAGAGCTATCTTTCAAGAGGATTAATCTTCTGGAAATAGGAGCAATATTGCACTATAAACTACATCATATGACTTTGTTTTCCCCAGCCACAATCCCCATTTTCATCTTAATTTTGTGAAAGAGTCTTTCTTTGTACTTAACAGTCATACCATTTAACCTGTATTCATACCTGTGCTAAAGATTTAAATGATACAATTATCATCAACATTTGGCAATGCTTAAAATGACCTGCCTCTTTCAGGTGAGATAAACCAAACCCTATTTGAAGATATATTTTCCAATCAAATATTACTTTAATGACTAGTACCATTACAGGATAGAAGAACTTAAGTCTGATTTCATAATTAATAAGGCATATCTGGCATATATGAATTCACCCCTATTCAGAGGATACTATAAAGCCTGTGAAGAGCTACCTAAAATTCTGAAAATAGCATATAAGTGAGAATTAAGTGTTGCACTGATTTAGGGTTTTCTGTCTGCCCAGATATAAACAGTGAATGTATTTGCACTGAAATTTACATTTTCAGACATGTACCAAAATCTAGCCCAGGATGGATACAGTAATTAGCTTGGGCTCTAACAAGTAATACCCAATCTGTATGTAAAATATTGTCAATGGGAAGTTCACTTAGATCCATTTTTTGTCACAGGCTGAGATTTTTCATGTATTAGCATTCAAAAATGAGTTCATTAAAAACACAACATCCTCAGGATTCCAAATCATAACTGTAAGGGATGTCTTGAATTTTAAATTGTCTGAAATTGGAAATAGGTAGCTAGTGGATTTTTAAAAGTATTAATTACCTCACCCAACCCTATCTGAATTAGATAGCCAGTGCCTTTCAGTGTCACCTGTTTTTCACTGTCACAGGTTAAATTTCTGTGTATTTGAGTCAAAATTCTACAAATTATTTCCAAAATCTACATAAAGGTCTTGACTGCACAAGTTTACATTAATTTCATTATTTAAAAATTTAACATATATAAGTATAACAGCAGCTATTATTTTTATATTGCAGAATAATATTTTTTTATTAATCTCCTGAATGTGTAGATTTTAGATGTTTTAATTGTATGCACACACACTATATGTGTGAATCCATGCTTTTGTTAGCTGGATTTTGGCAAAATATCAACATATTAACATAGAAAATGAGTTCTACTACTTATTTCCAATTTTTAAAGTTTTGGTTTGTTTGGGTTTTTTTGACAGAGAACATTTAAGTAGTTGAAAGTAATTCCTAAGTTGGTGGTAATCAAGGATACATATGATTAACTTTCCAATAAATGTAAAAAGAGTTATTCATATACTGATGTGTGCTGAAGTGTGGTATTGCATATTGCCCTTTATTTACGTGTTAACCATGGATTATTCATACCACACAACTTGTGCCATGATTTCATGTATTCACAGTGAGGTAACGTGAATTAGACAAATAAAGAGCACATAAATATATGTGCTACAACTCCTCATTAATGTGCATTACTCGCAAGCACTTCTAGTGAAAAAGCTATGCCCAGTAATCATTTTTAAAGGGACCATCTCAACAAATGTTCAGCTGCCAGTTTTACCCTTTGCAGAGACCAACATCTGAAAGGAGTACAAAAATTCATTGTAATCAAAGTATTAATGCTGTAGCACTTGCAAAGTTCCTTCCGTCTAGGTGATGCCAGGAGGGAGACTGCAATTCCTGCCACAAAGACTTGCAACCAAAAATTTGTCACAGGGAATTAAGAAGGGAGGGATAAAAGTAAGATGGAAGGGGCACTGTTCCTGGACAGCCAAAGTCAATACTTATAAATTGCCTTCTTCTAACTTGTTAACAAACTGCAAGTGTGTTCAAATATTAAAAGATGAGGGATCTGGAGAACTGGTTTGCCTATATTTATAAAGTATAAGTCTATTTTCTTTGTGAAAGTCCTTCATCAGTTTTTTGGAGGATGTGGACAGAAAAATTGTTGACAATGAGTAACTCAATGCAGAAATGGAAGGGAGGCTTCTACCATGTCATAGCTCCATAGCAATGTCCGTAAGTGAGCAAGCTTTATAGGCCACTGCTCAAATAGTCCTGTTCCATATCTTTAAATAATAATCTAATAATCAATAATATCTAATTAAATGTCATAATAAATAGACCTGAGCAGAAAATTCCATTTTATGGAGCATCTAGAAATTTCTGAACTTGGCCTAGTTACAATTTGATTTTTTTCTAAATTCTCTGAAACAAAAAGGTTATGGGCTTACAAACACTCGGCTTCTATCCTTTGAAGAAATTGCTAGAAGCAGAGCAGAAACTACACAGGTCCCACCAGAGTCTTGCATGTGTCCCATCATAAATTTGCCATAATCAAAACACAAGAACAAAATCTGCCACTTCTCTAAATGTCAAATTCTACAGGAAATATTTTTTCTGACTGCATTTTACAATATTATGCACATAATTTTTGAGATAATGCTTATTCTACTTCAGTCTGATAATGTTTGTTGGTATTATAAACACCTGATAAACCATATTCTGTGATACTTGTGGACACCACTGCTGTAATTAAGCACTTATATCTGCCAAAGATGGGTAACAAGCTGGAATGGTGGCTGAACAAATGAGTGTTCTAGTGTGTTTATCCTGCTGCATTCAAATGACTGCAGGTTTTTTTGCCTGACAGCACCAGCTGGGCTGGGAATCATAACCATTGTTTATACTGCAACTTAGAATTTCAAACTTCAATGTGCCTGATGAATGATGACTCTTTCAGGAGAGGCAGAGAGGCTGCCCTTCTTTAGTGAGTTGACACAAACTCCTACGCTCCCAGCAGACCCCAGCTAATGCTGCCTTGGCATTTTGTGTCGAAGCTCTCTGGGACTAAGGAGTGTCACGTTAGGATAAGCAGTGCCAGCATGAAGTCAGAGTGACGTTGTCTCTTCTTCTTTACAGTTTGTTCTTAGTTTATGAATCAATGTATTATCATGAAATGGATCTTTTCTGATGAACTGTCTGGAAGTTTAACACGAGCAGGCATGCTCCCCACAATGTACCTCACTATTTACACCTGTGAAAAAGAGTGCAAAATGCTGACATTCCTTGTTCACCTGCCTCTGACTATGTGAAGTTTTATTCACTGTAGAGAACTCAATGAAGAAGGAGCCTTTCTTCTATGGGGAATGTCAGATACCACTAAGTACTATGGATTCTTTACAAGTTGATCTATGTACAGTCCTTTGAAGATTTTTATGTTTTTTAAAGAGTATAATTCTAAAGGGAAAAAAGGAAAGGCTATGTTTGTGAACTCACTGATGCTAAGGAAGGCTGGCTGTGAAGTTGACATCTGCTTCAGAACAAGGACTAACAAAATGCAGGCTTGTGTTTTAAATCCTTCCTGATTAAAGGACAGCAATTATAGCCTTTTATGTCACCGGTAACAAAGCCTGGTCAGGGAGCAGAGGAAACTGTTGTCATAAGGTCTTATTTTACTCAGATGAGAGCTGCCCCAGAAGATGCACTGAAGAGACAGAGTTTCTCTGTATCTCACTGAAAACCTAATGTTTTTCTAGTGTGCCTTCCATATCCTCCTTGGCATGGCAACTGAGGAGTCATAATTCAACAGTAAATCTAAATGGTTAGATTCATCGGGAGCAGGTCCCTATGCTGTATTAGCTATGGCTAAAAAGCAGCATTCTAAAGTCCAGGTAAATCTATGGAACTTATTAAGATCATGAGAACATAAAAACACACAAATAACTTCAGAGTTAAGCCTTAAACCCAGAGTGAGATAATAAATTCAAACTTTAGTAAGTGGCTTCTTAGGCTCCTTTTGTGCTTGATACTATCTTTTTTGAAACAGACAAAAGGAGAAAATATTTATCATTTCAGCTTTATAGGTTAGGTGTAGAAATTATGATTTGTTTCCTCATGGAAATAATCTCTTTCAAATGAACAAATGTAAAATCTGGATTTAAAACTTTAATATTCATGTGCATTTTGGAGACAAAATAGCCGAAGTTCAAATAAATCAGGGGCATAATAAACTAATTTGCTTGACTGACTAGGTATTCAGGCTGCTGAGGCAAGAGGCAGTCATTCCTACTATTGCTGCAGCCATCTGTTTCCCTGTGTCTCAGAGCAAGAATGATGTCTGATTAATGCACTTCATGCAAAAGCATAGACTTTACAAGAAGTGACCTGTAATTGTGACCTTATGAATAATTATCTAATGAAGAAATTACTCAGTCTATTAATGTGGAGAAAGTATCACTAAAAACATCGGTCAGATCAAAAGGGAAGACTAGGCACACTTTTTCTAACCCTTAAGGCTTAGGACAGCACATAACATCTGTGCTCCAGTGGGCTTAACATTACTTGTGAACCACTGCCACTATCCCAGAGAGTACTTTCCAGACCACAATCATAGGCAGCGTTATATAAATCGTGAACTTTCTTTTTTGTGGACAAATGTGCTTTAAAATATTTAACTTCCCAGTGCAAACCGATACACAGATCCATGCACAGAGCCCAGTACTGATGCACAGAGAAGCAGTGAAAAGCATAGCTTTTCTTCCTGGAGCATAAGCAGTGGCCGTTGTCCATATTAATCTGCATTAGGCACCACCCTGGAATTATTCCTATTTTGTTCTTCCAGTGAAACAGTGTACCAATGAGCTTATGGAGAATAAAGGAGACAGAACAGGATACATCTGTATTTATGCAAGGCTTCATCTTTCAGGTTTTAGATGAACTCAAAAGTGAACTTCTCTCAGCAACAAGGAGACGGACAGCAAATGCAAGGTCATCCAAAGAGCTGGGAGGGGGAAATAGGATAAAAAGAAAAAGAAAAGAAATGTGATATCATGTTCATACAGTAATTTCAATGGTTGCCAAAAACGCTCTCAATCAAACAACTATCTGCAGTTATTGTGATAGACTCTCACAGTATTTGTGACATTACCCAATTAATTGTTCATGAGCCATTAGTGTAGCTGATCAATGATGCTACATTTTACCTGGTCCTGAGACTGTTTATGTGTCAAGGTGGTTTGCATCAATTCTGTTGCACCATACCCAGGCCTGCTTAGCTGTGGTAGTTAAGAACTGTCCAACTTGTTCAACAAGGATTGTCAAAGCGCATCAGCAAGAGATATATCTGCAGTGATGTTCATAGACCAACCTGGAATATCATTCAACTGCCTTGAAGCCAAAATACCAATGCATTCTTACTACTACCTGCTAGGAGACTATTTACAGATTCTATCTGAAGGGAAAAGTCAAGGTTGCCATTCAGGACATGATGTCCTGACTAGTAGGTACAAATGGTGCTGTCAGACACCCTATTGTATGGTGATACCAGAGGGAAAAACCTGGGAAAATAACTTCGAAGGATGGAAACTGAGGCCTTTCCAAGGAGAGCTTCAGCTTGGCACAGACAGTCAGACCTGATGACATTTGGAGAGAGAAGATAGGCTGGATCCCAATCAGAAGCATGATAGCATGAGGACAAAAGCTACTAGATTTTTACCATAATACAAATATACTCTAGGCAACAAAATAATTGTCCCATTCCTTTTTTCTCCTTCTTGTCCTACCAGCAGTCTGCCATTCGGTGACAACTGGGCTTTTTCTAATATCTAGGTTTAAACAATAGCTCATTTTATTCACAACTTTTTCCTGCCTGCCAAAACCTTCTAATTAACTCCAAATACAGCACACTCTTGGGTAGCATGAGAACTCCTTACAGGGGCTTGGGTATATTAAGTTGCTGTACACAAGTCAGAGTCCACAGACAGCAATATCTTTCAAATGCAATCAAACTGGGTGAGAATTGAATCAGCAAACTAGAATCCAGGTGTTCTACTTACTCCCATCTCTGACCCATTGAGCTACCATTTTCTCTACTATCTGTTCCTTGAAGTCAGAATTTTAGCAAAGTTTTGCAGTTGCTGACTAAAAATACTACAAAGTATAATGAAGCTAAACCCAACAGAGTAAGTAAGAGTTAAGTAGGAATCTACAAAAACAATACAAGCATACACAACTGAGCAGATGACATTCACCTGCCTCTACTACTCTGGTGTAAGTCTCTGTTACATCCATTTAACACTGGCATGAGATTCTTCAGGCATGCTGAGCTAAAAATGCTCATAAATTATTGATTAAGAAGAAAAATTAATTCCCCAAGCACCCCAAACTCTGGGGATAGTCCATCCAGGGAACTCTGATTGGGATCATGTGTAATACATTATCATCTAGACATTCCAAAGTATGTATTTCTTTACAGCATTTAATGCAACTTTGAACATTTGTTGTAATTTTTTGTAACTATGGCTTTTTTTTTCTCCTTCTACTACAATTCGTATCAGTAAATCATTGTTTCATCAAACAGACTACAAAAGTGGCAATTTTTCTTTTACTGTCAGATTTCCAGTCTACAAGAAGGGCAGGAAGGAGGACCCGGGTAACTATAGACCGGTCAGCCTCACTTCCATCCCTGGTAAGGTGATGGAACAACTTGTTCTTGGCACTATCTCCAGGCATATCAAGGATGAGGGGGTCATTAAGAGCAGTCAACATGGCTTTACCAAGGGTAAGTCATGTTTGACCAACCTTATAGCCTTCTATGAGGAAATAACTAGGTGGATGGATGATGGTAGAGCAGTAGATGTGGTTTATCTCGATTTCAGTAAGGCATTTGACACTGTCTCCCACAGCATCCTTGTAGACAAGCTGATAAAGTATGGGTTTGGTGATCAGGTAGTGGGGTGGATCGTGAACTGGTTGAAGGGAAGAAGTCAGAGAGTTGTGGTCAATGGGGCAGAGTCTGGTTGGAGGACTGTGACTAGTGGAGTGCCNTTGAACATTTGTTGTAATTTTTTGTAACTATGGCTTTTTTTTTCTCCTTCTACTACAATTCGTATCAGTAAATCATTGTTTCATCAAACAGACTACAAAAGTGGCAATTTTTCTTTTATTCTGTGATATAGAAAAAAATATATGCAAAATAATGTTTTTCCAATTCACTCATATTTTTTTCCGCTGTATTATCTCAATTCTGCTGCTTTTATGCTTTATGAAAATTGCAAGAAGAAATCAACATGTACTGCAAGCTTTACAGTGCTAACCTTTTATTGTGATGTGTTTCTTTGGTGAAATTCAGCAAGGAAATATTAAAATCTTCCTATCAAGCAATGGTCTTTATGTTTAATTTCAAGTTAGTTACAAAGCCAATAGAGTTTCAGAGGTGGTTTTAAGCTTTTCCCTGAAAAAATCAGAGAAAACTAGCTCTTCCACAACTAACTGCCCAGCTAAAATATTATCCAACAATCATATAAAACTCAGGGGATTACTTTTAGATATCATGGGCCCTGAAGGACTCACTTGGTAACTAACTCATGGAAATAATGAATGCTAGAGGTCATAAGATTACATTAAAATGTCAGGAAAATAATTTCCTGAGAATGTCCTTAGCACGAAATGAAATAGTACACAATATAAGCACCCACATTCTCCAGCCCAGGTTTTAATGAAATTTTATTTATTTATTTATTTATTTAATTAATTAATTTTTATTATTTGTGTATATATTAAAATTTAAATTAATAACTAATTTTACAAGGTATTTTATTGCCATACATGCAGAGTATTTAATGGAAAAACAAGTAGATAATTCAAATTGTTGCTAATCAAATAAATCTTGCTGATCCATTCAAAAGATCAGGAAGAAAACATAAGGTGTTCCCTATTATATATAGAGGAAATATGACAATTTATTTCAGCCTCACAAGACTTTGAAACTTATTCAATAGCTCATGCACTCATTTAAAGAAAAGCCCTAGGATAGTGCAACCATGCGAGGCATTCAGCAGCTTTATTCTGTGCAGTGTTCACTATTATAAATGGCCATCTTTAAAGCTGTAAAGTCAAGAACTCCAAAGTTATGAAACACCAGAGAGAAGTCTGTAGTGCCAGTTGTATCTGAACCCACTGTTTGGGCATACCATGCTATACTCTTTAATTACAAGAGCGCACACTGTTTTTCCAACAGAATGCCTGCCTCAGGGCACAATATGGATGTGGCTCACTTACTGAGCAGCTAGTCAATATTCTGTGTTATCCTTGTTGTTTGAAGTGCTTTATTTACTACGCACTACTCAAATCTGTCTCTGAAAACTGACATTACTTTTCCCATAGATTTTTCTACGGTGGTTTTAAGTATAGCATTTGATTATTTCACAGATTTTAATTATGTTACTTTCACAATGTGTCTACAAAATGAGAGGATAGTATTAGTATTACAGATCACACACTTGAAATCGGAAGGAACCTTCTAAGTCATGTTACTACAATTCTGATGATCTAGGGGATGCAAGATTTGCAGGAAGAGATACTACTACCCCCAGACAGTTATTTACTGAGCACATAGATTCATCTCATTGTAGCCTGTGATACTGTTTGGCTATTTCCAGTTTCTGCTTGTTCCTCTTGTGTCAGCATTATGATATATCCTCCTTTCCTGCTTTTTACCCAGCTGCATGCAATTCCCTCCTGCTAAGTTCCTGTCTCCAGTTTAGCTTTCTTTTGGTCCTTGCTCTGGCCTAATCTCTTGCCTTTATTTGCTAGTCTTGTCTCTTGCTTCAGTTCATGAACTCCTGCCCTTGTTCTTTCCTCTGAGCCTGGACTTCCAGCCCTCTTCCCACTTTTGCTAGTTTTAGGTGTCCTTTAAATTTAGTTCCTCAACTAATCATTTTTTTGTCTGCTGGTCTGTACTCAGCCTCACCAGCAGCTCTACTCCAGCTGCTATCACTGTTCTTATGATTGCAGCAGTTACAAAAATCAGATGTTTTCTCACAAACTTAGATGCATCTATTGAAATGGACAATCAATGCTCATCACTAAAAAAAAACTATTTAAGAGCTAGATCCAACATAAGACTTAGGAAGTCAAGGAAAAACTGCTATAGCAACATCTTGCCCTCTTTCCCATCCTTCCATAAGGCAGAAACTGTCAGAGTTTGAGTCTTCAATATTTCAGATTCCCCAATAGGTCTTAACTGCACTGAAACTATCTCATCAAAATATAACAGAAATTTTACCCAGGCTAAAGGACCACGAGTGTGGTGGATATTTCTGTAGGGACCTGGAAAGAATTCTGTATCCTAAGAAAGTGTCAAGGTCCCACCTTAAGCAGAAAAGCCAATGGACTTACGATGTAGCATTTATCCCCTAAAGACTTCAGTTTTCTATGACAAAGGGTGTCCAAATTGAGAATAAGGCAAATGTAACCAGGGGAAAACTAGGCAGTGATTATATTATGAGAAAGATGAAGTAGTTCTAGAAAATATTAAAGAAATATCATTCTGGTATTTCTAAATCCTCTCTCTTCATTACAGCTGAGAAATAAAACATAGCTATATTATCTCAATGAGTTTATATTATGCAACTAAAATATAAAACCTCTACAGAATTGTTGCTTGAAAAACAAGCCCACTTTTATTCTGTGCATAGTAGTTTTTAAACCCGCAAAAGATTTAGAAATTACATTTATCTCCTGAAACTTCCCTATTAAAAAAGCAAAACAAACAAAAAAAAATCCACACCTGCTCCTGAAACTTTCCTTCACACAAAGAATCCTACCAAGCATTGGAAATTCTCACATAGAAAAAATCTTCCATTAGGGAGCATTGCCCTGTTGTGGAATTATCCTCTCTTTTCCACCTTACTAAAACTAACATTTTGTTGCAGCTGTATGTTAAAGTGATTTTTCTTATGTTTGTGCTGCCTGTCTTTCCTAGCATAGATTCTCCTATACTTGGAGCATGGGCTAATAACTCAAAACTTGAATCTCATTTTTGGCATTCTGATTCTACCTCACATTGTCAAGAAATAATGAAGGTGCTAGTGCAAAGAATGTTTAAAAAGTGATTGATCCAACAGGCTACTTACAGGTATGATAACACAAAGTATTTGGTCTCCTTTTGTATTTTTATACACTAAGGTCTTGATGAAAGTTAACCCTGTACGACTGGAACTTTTCATTGTCCTAAAGTAGTTATTAACTGCTGCAGCTAAAAGTGACGACCTTTCTTAGGCAGCCTCTAATTCAATTAAATAAATAAAAGCACCTTTAACGTAAAAAGAGACTCACAAATTACAGTCACAGTATCATGGGTGCATAGATGTTATTATCAGTAAACAGAATTTTTTCTTTTTAACAAGAATAGCTCCAATACATTAAGCATTTGAAACTTATAACAAATGTCAGTATATGTCCAAAGGGCTACAATACAAGTATGTATTTTTGTTATGATGATGAACATCGTGCTCTCCACCAACATGTGGACCTACTCACAAATACCTTTATACAGAATTTACTGGGGTTCAAGAACACAACATGGGCTTGAGGACAACTTAAAAAAAATGCAAGTATTAAGGAAATACTTGCTTGTTGTGAGTTACTATGCTTGTTTTACATGGCATAACTCAATAATGAATCACTACACAATCCTGATCACATCTATTTACCATATTCATATACACTCATCAAATTATATTTCAATTTGATCTAATGAAAATGTTTCACATTATTATGCTTTTTAAAAATGGTGTCAAGATGAAAACTACCAAGCTATAATGTCAAATCTAGTCCCAAGATCACAGCACTAATCCCAAGATTTTTTCCAAACTTTTTTCTGTGGAGCTCCAGTAATTTTTTTGCTTTGATCCCCACAAAAAAAATAAAAATTTCAAAATCAAATCCAAAACTTGTTGTACGAATATTTTAAGGCTGTAATCCCTAGCCACCTTCAGAGCAGAAGCAGTAATATTAGAAGCATTAAATGCTAAATAAGTGCTAGTGTCATAAAAGGAATTGCATGTACAGGGAAAACAGAAGTTCCAGGTAATATCAAGAATTAAGGTAAGAAGATGGCAAGCTGCTGGATGACAGTAATGCCTTGACAACTTTGGAAGTAACTTGAGACTTAAAAATATCTTGAGAATACACTATGAAAGCAAATCAGAGATTAGACTTTTGTGGGTTTCTCACCTACAACTTCAGGCATTCCATGTGGTTAAAACAAAAACACCTTCCTGATCTGGAAAATACTGTTTCTGCATCCCATCTTCATCATATTGATGTGCAGTCTGATGGGCTGAGGCAGAGTCACGGGCAAAGATTGTGGGTAGCTAGTATCTTCCCAAAAGACCAAAATGGACTAATGAATTGTTGTAGTGTGTAAAACTCCCTCTATAAGTTAGGATGTTAAAAAGAAGCCTTCCTCTTAGGAAAAGGTCATGATGATCAGCAAGGATAACTAAGCCAAGGAGATTCACAGTTGAAGGAGAAATTGTCAAAATAAGCTGGAAAGAGAAGCAGTTGTCATAATCATATCTAGCTGGGGGAAGTTTATTGTCAGAGCAGTGAAGGGAATCAAAAGTTTGTTAGTCTACATATTATGAAAAGAAGACTATGCATGCATTAGGAAGCCACACAAAAATTAAACAAGAAATGCAATGTATTTTTTTATATTGGGAATATATCGAACAATTTCTACCATGAGACAGTATTCATTTCACTTCACAGTGTCTTTAATTGAAAAAAAACCAACATCTATTTACAGGCAGAGCTATTGCTTAGAACAAACGGAAGATGGAAAGGGGATTTGACTGTTACCTAGCAAGGATCTTACTAAGGAACAGGGCAAGCTGAATGACCATAATAGCTCCTTAAGATCTTTTGAAAGTATGATTTCACTGTGTAAACATCTGACAAAACCTTCACTGGGGGCTTGTTCTCAGTGCTGCCAGTCTTAAGAAGTAACAGTGACAGATCGTTGACAGCAATACTTAATAAACTCCTTGCTGTGGTCTTTCAGCCTGAGAAATAAAAGTGATCTACAAAACCACCTGCAATAAGAGGAAATTTGATTTTCCAGCTATTGTCATTTAAAAAGGATACTTCTGTTCACAAAGCTTGAGCCAGCCTCATGCTTCCAGTTGCACTTATCCACCAAGTAGTAGGCTTCAAGGTTGTAAAACACTATGTATGATTCCCTCTAGGAAGGTAGAGCTGTCCACATTGAAATTAGAACATACATTTCATAACGCACAGCCTTTGAAATATAAGAGAAGCTAACAGATTTGGACAGCACTTTTGGGTATTCGCCTTTCTGCCTGTTTGTCCCCAAAGAAAGTGTGTCCACAGCCACCGCATGTTACATGGCTCTCCTAAAGGCTCTCAGACATAAGGAAGCTTAATCAAGAGAAGTGTGAAATCACAGCAAAGCCAGTGTTTCCTGTTTTGCAGATGGTGAGCTGCCAGAAAGGATCAGCCCAGACTTTAATTACAAGGCTGATGAGAAAGGCAGGCAAGATGGGAAGGTACGTGTTATGGTGTGGGCAGACCCTTACATAACAGCAAGGCTGTTGCACACGTGGTCCCATATAAGTCAACACACCCTAAAAAAATGGCACCGTCCATGTTTTTCCATGCATCAGAAACAGAGAGATAAAGCACCCCAATTATTTGCCCTCCACGTTGGATGCTGAAGGTTCAGTTCACTGACTGGTACTGGCTGAAGGGTCACCTGGCTGAAGTAACAACAATCTGGTTTGCTTGAGAATGGACAGATCAGCGATGAATGAAGGAAACCAAACCAAGAACATCATCTGCAGTGAGACAAAAGGTGATGGATTTCTCTTGCCTGTGTGCAATCTGCTTTATGTTCACAGGACCAAACTATTTTACTGCACTACTCCTAGTCTCTTTGAGCAGCTCCTTTTCTAACTTGTCCCAGGAATATACAGAGTTGTTCAGGTGCATGTATACAAATACACTCAAGTACACATGCTCGGGTATATTTAATAATCATGTGCTAGACACAGGTGTACATATCCTTATAAAGGAATATAGATTATTGTTTTTCTTTAGGAACAGATTTTACCCTAAGGAAAGGAAATGTCCTATGTCAGTCTAAGAAAATTTCAAAGAAGTAATTGTAACTTGTAGACCTGTGAAAGTTTAATACTTGTCTTACTTTTCTATGTGGACCAGTAGTGACAAAGTTGTGCTTACACCTCCCTGGAGCAAGGAGGTATGTCTGTGTCTATGTTTCTTTAACGCTGAAAGAATTAGAGAAATATGAAACCAACTGCCTGTCATTGATACAGGCAAAAAAGAAGTCAGTAATCACCAAGACAGTTGACTGAAGCATAAAATCCATACTTTACTGAAGATGTATCCAAAAATGCCTGAAGTATCCTGACCTTGATGCTTGCATTGTAAAAACAAACCTCAACAACCTAAGTGGTATTAAATCAAAGTTTTCATCACCTAATGAAAGGATGCCGACGTGTGAAACAAAACACTTGTGGAAGTGTCTGCAGGCACCAGGCATCTAGCTCTTTCTATGCATTTTCTATATGAATTTATATTTCTGTGTGTTATATGAAATGGGTTTTCTATTTCTATAAAGCAGAAGGAAGACTGTAATGCACAGCTATTAATATATGTCGCTAATTTAAGTGATTGTTTTTTTAACCTAGCTTCAGAAGAAAGCACACCAAAAAAAAAATCCCCAAAATAAGTCACCTAGATTATGCAAATATTTTGTACCAGAACACATTACTTGAAAAACAGCAGAGGAAGTGAAATACTCAAAATCTGTGCAACATAAAGGAGATTATGTCTGAATAGAATAAATTTCATACATTTCCAAAGAAGAATTTGTCTCTCTTTAAGTTTACTATATAGTTATGGTTTGAGGCGACACAGGCAAATTTTATGGTGTTGCTGCAAGGATCCAAAGAGGGGGGTGGAGTTTGGGACCCTTTGTGAAAAGGGGTAGCGGGTGGGGAAAGCTGAGGGATTCCTATTCCCTCCCACTTCCTGCCAAACTCTATAAAAGCCAGGAGAACAGGAAGTTCCTCTCCTTCCTCCTGCTCTCCTTCTCACCATGTGGAGCTGTCCCCGAGAGAGAAAGAGCCCTGCCTTTGCTAGCAGCTCGCCACATGCTCTGCAGGATCTGAGTCCATCGATTGCTGGGCAGAGTTTTGGACCCTTTTCCCTGAATCGGCTTTGGCGTGAGGGACTTTTGGGAACTTGTATTGGCAATCATCAGAATCAAGTTGTGTGTATATATATATATGTGTGTATGTATATTTTGTTCTTCTCCCACCCATTACTCCCTCTTCCTGTTACAGTTTTAATTTCCAACCTTTAAGCCTCTCTTCCTTATTCCCCTTCTATCTTCCCCCAAGGGGGTGGAGGGGAGTAACAAAGAGCAAATTCCGTTCTCTGGGCTGTGGCTCAATCTGGCCACTTAAACTGAGGCATATATCTAAACAGAGTACATATTTGTTGAAGTATTTTGGCCTACTCATATTAGGGCTGGGAAATCTTAGCCAATACCACTTTTTAAAAACATGATCTGTTGTTATAATTGTTGTTTTTTTCAGTGTATAAAAAGAAGAGGATCAGCATTTTTCAAAAGGACTGTTGACTGAGAATTCAGCAATGTACCCTTATAATCTCTAAATGTGACTTTTTCTGTAAACAGTCTAAAAATTCAACCTGAGTCCCAGCAACAGAATGTCTTGAACCAAATAAGTTGAAAAGTAATAGAAATATTAGAATACATCTTTTTCTCTGTTGCTTTTTAGGAACTTGAATATAGAGCAGGTCATCATCTCATTGCTTAAAGAAGCACCTGAAAGACAGAATTCTTTCTTTTTTTTTTTTTCTTTCTTCAGTGTTCATTCTGTGCTTTGAGGTAAACCATGGGATCTTGCTGTCATAAACCATAATATTCTTTATATCCAAATCTTTATTGTGCCTCGAAGTCTATTTAATATTACAAAAAATATTTCAAGATCCTTGGAACAACAGTACTTCTTTAATATTTCAATAGAAAGCAGAATATAATCTCTACTGCCAAATATGTGGAATGCATTTCAAAACTTACACAATAGACTTAGACAATTAGACAATATTTGTAATTTTGTGGGGGAAAATAAGGGGTTTCTTGGTGTAGCTGGAAGCTAGAATCTGTTTGGACTTTCTGTTTGCAAGTTCGGACCACAAATGTCATAGCAGAAAAGCAAAACTTAGAAAATAACTGTTCATATGAGTTACCCAAACTTAATTTTATTTTTCTCCTGGAATGCACAGATGGACTAATAGATAATTAGCTGGCCAGACTTCATTATGAAACAGTGTGGTATTCACTCTGTAAAATTCTCATACCTTAGCTCATTTTCCTGCTTGTCAAAGAGGAAAGAGTGTTCTGCACTAGTATTTATGTTTCTCAGATATATGTTATGGTTGTCTATTTTATTTAGCCCTTCTGTGACTAGTAGTTAGCATGGATTTTTAACAAGGAATAAAAATAAAGTTTGAAAGCAAACTCTGGGAATTTAATTGAAAAACCTGCTTTAAAGTAGGGAAAAAAATAAAATCTATTAGCTGTTTCTAATACAGGTGGAAGTACAGAGTCTTCTTCATCTAGAAGTTTTAACTTTATCCAGACACATTTATAATGGAAAACTGTTTTTCTTTTTGCAATATTAATGTAGACAAAAATGTGCAAGGACAGTAAGCCTCACTGAGGAAGATGATATACTTTATACGCTGCATGCTAAATCTTGAACAGCACCTGCTGCCCAACAGGGATGCAAACAGCAATAGTCAAAACAGGTACTTTTGTACAGGCTTGTAGACTTGATGCACTAACCTTAGTGACTGCTGCCTAAAGCTCTCAGGAAGTAGGCAGGGAAGAGGACATGAATTAGAGAATGAAGATTTTCCTGCTACATTGCGGTTAATTCTTGGGGAAAAGAAGTTGAAGCAGTACAAAATAGTAATAGCAATTGTGACACATTTGTGACTACAGTTGAATTGCAGGCTGTAAAAGCAACCATTCAAAGTGATTCAGTGCAAATTTGTCCTTACTTTTCCCTAAATATAGGAATAACCCTTTATTAGATGAAGCAGAAAAGGAATGATAGAATAAAAATGACAGCACTGAAAGGAAAAACTGTCAGTCAGTACTCTACATTGATCAAAAGGACAGCCCAATCAGAGATTTAGCAGATGAGACTGATTTTTTTTTGTCCTCATTTTTCCCCCTCAATTCTTTTCCACAGTGTATCATTGCAAATAATTATGATTCATAATTAGCTTTTGATTACATTACCAGAAAGGATAATTAAAATATCAAGATTCATCCCTCTATAAAGAGTTTTTCAAATCATGCTGTGACATTCTCTGGCTATCCAGAAATTTTCCTTTGGCTTCTCAATATCGGTCAATTTTTTTTGATTTCCATAATTCTGACTGTGAAGAAATTACCCACTTTTTGGAAAAAAAAGTCAGATTTAACTTGAGCTGCCTACATACCTGCCTGCAGAGTCTTATTCTGAAATATGTAAATCTAAACCTGCCATGAATTACTTGCAATGTGCATTATTCTCTGAGACGTAGAAAATGGTGAGTTACCAAAAAATACACCTGCAAGCAGGTGAGCAAGCAGCCACCTCACACCACTTGCACCTGATCAAGCATGCATGAGTCACCACCGATGTGGTGATAAGACAGTAATGACACAAAGTTTTAGCAAAGTGTGGTATACATAGTGCTAGAGAAAAACATGGTGGAAAACCATCACTGCCACCCTCAACTGTCATCCCCTCCCCTTCTTGCCTTCCTCTTTAACTTGGTATTTAGCCAACACATAGGACACTTTTTTAAGATACTCTGGTGCCCACTTCAGGGCACCTTGCCGATGGAGTGGAGACCCACAGTAGGTGAGCAGGGCAGGCAGAGCTAGGTGCTGGGTGCAGGGTCCATGCCCAGCACCCAAATGGTTAACAAGGACTAGGGATCAGCCAGGCTGCAACAGCAGAAGACAAGGCTAGAGACTGGGCTAGAAACAAGGTTACAACATAGACCTAAGGTCCAGCCAGATACCAACACTACCACAGCATCATTGGGCAAGGGACTGACAGCACCAGGCTGATCTGGGCCATGGGCAGGTGGTAGGGGGTGCCACAGGAGGTCGGTCAGGTTCATCAACCAGGTCCTAGCCTGAGGAAGCCTCATTTCTGCTGCTTGCTGACTCTGTTCATAGAGGGCCTATGACCTAACCCTAAATGTGCCTGTTCTGGATGTTCTCTTGGGTCGCAGTTCTGCTCTAATAATGAGGTGTAAATGCAGGAGTTATGAAAAGTAATAAAGTAAATGCTCTGACTTAAAAATAGATTTCTCAGAAATACATGCATGGTATTGTCAGCTAGCTCTAGTTCCAGCTAAGTATCACTGTGAAAAGAACATATCGCTTGCATTAGAATTAGGTGAGCAGACTAAAAAGCAAAAATAAAAATTATCTACTCACAGAGGATCCCACAGCAAAGAAAAACTTTACTGTCCCCTATCACAGCTGTACCCTGCTTGACCGCCCTGTATATTATACTTCAACAGGCAGTGCAATATTTTTCAGAAGACCTGACTGTCTAACTTGTTTTAAGTTTCTGAAGTCACAACATAAAAGATGAGCACTCCAGAAAAGGAAGCATAAATATAGTGTGAAGCAGATTTCTGAATTTCCTGTGTTCAGCCTGTTTCAGGGACTGAAACATCAACAAATGTGAGTGAAGGAGTGAAGAAAACTGCGCTTCTTCCTATCTGTGGAGCATAAGCTTAGATGTCAATGCCACAGCAGCATCCATTACAGCACAGTCTGCAAGCCAAATCCTATAGGAGCACTTCTGGTGTCTCTGCCCAGCATGTTTGCAGTTTAAACAGTCCAGATTAGGGATGGGAATACTAAGAGGACAATCTCTCTCCTCCTGGCCCAATACAAATCCATATTCCCTAGAGTAAAACTGGCCTTGGTCCTTGTTATCTCCATGCGTTATTAATATTAGCATGTGATAACAGTCCCTAGAATATATCTACAGAACCTATACTAGTGGATAGGAATCGGGCTGTAGGATCAAGTATTGATGGAAGATTAAGGTATAACTTCATTTAAAAGAGGAATATTGTTTTATTCTAGTTGAACTAGTTTGTTCATTCCCATGTAAAATTGCTTTACCAACAAATCAGGACTTCCTTGTCACTGAACTATTTATTTTCCAGTGAACAGTAAATAAGGCTTAGCTCACACAAGTGTTAAGAGGAGTTATTTGTATATATCACAGGGAAAACAGACTTCACAGAATGGATTTGCATACTTTATTTAGTATTAGCATACATAAGGACCACTGAGAATGACTATGCATACAATGAATACAATGCATAAAATGCATTGAATACAATGACTTAACCTGAGAGCAGATCTTTATTTTCACAGAATTTAGATATCAGCCCATTAAATTACTGGCACTGATGTTATTTATGATATTACATATCTGCAATCATTATGAAAACAACCAGTACAATGGTTAGCATTTTCAGTGTTACAAGTGTGACAGATGGCATTTAAAGATAAATAAAATAAAAGGTATCATTTCTGATTCAGGAAATATTTGATCTCCAGTGTTCTTGCATCCAGCAAGACTCAGATGAACTCAGGAGAAGTACTGTTTTATATATATATATATATACACACACACACACACACATACATATATATACGCACCCACACATATATATATATATCTTGCCTTATCTACAATTTGGCTAGATGGCTCTTCAGTCCATTTCAGCGAGTCACTCAGATTAATTTGCTTGCTCTTTGAGTAACATCAGCATCTATGAGTACAAGTATCTAGCCTACAGATTAAATTTAAATTGAGTATTACTGGGTCATACATGCTGTTTAGCTATCTCCAACTGACCATTTACACAGTTACACCACTGTACACCCACTGATATCAGTGGACCTATATTTGAAAGGAACTGCAAAGAGAATGAGAAACCAAAAGAACATTATTGGAAGAATATTTTTTCATCATAGTATGTCTCCTCTGAGTGCTTATATGATCACAGAATCACAGAATCACAGAATCCCAGAATCCTAGGGGTTGGAAGGGACCTCGAAAGCTCATCCAGTCCAACCCCCCTGCCAGAGCAGGGTCACCTAGAGTCCATCACACAGGAACGCATCCAGGCGGGGTTTGAATGTCTCCAGCCAAGGAGACTCCACAACCTCTCTGGGCAGCCTGGTCCAGTGCTCTGGCACTCTCACAGGAAAGAAGTTCTTCCTGATATTCACATGGAACCTCCTGTGCTCCAGTTTGCATCCATTGCCCCTTGTCCTATCATTGGTCAGCACTGTAAAAAGCTTGGCTCCATCGTCCTGACCCTCACCCTTTACATATTTGTAACCATGGATGAGGTCCCCCCTCAGTCTCCTTTTCTCCAAGCTAAAGAGCCCCAGCTCCCTCAGCTTTTCCTCATAAGGGAGATGTTCCACTCCCTCCATCATCTTTGTGGCTCCCTCCGGTACCAGTGCCAGGCTCAGGCATTCGCTGCAGCCAGAAACCTGCACGGCTGCCATGTCTGCCCGGAGCATCCTTCTGAGTTCCCACATTCTTTTTCACTACAGTTTTTGAGCGTGTTGCAACCATGGTCTATCTGTCTAATTTGCCTGTCTTGCTCAAGAAAGCAACCAGTGTTCTCTGCTCCTTGCCTCCCCTCGCGCCGCTCTCCACGTGCCTCTCTCCTTTGGAGGCATTTTACTTCACTCCACACACTTAGTAATAAACAGCCCACAGCAT
This sequence comes from Aegotheles bennettii, assembly GCA_013398125.1. NCBI lineage: Eukaryota > Metazoa > Chordata > Aves > Caprimulgiformes > Aegothelidae > Aegotheles > Aegotheles bennettii. The sequence goes on from VZRW01012965.1 coordinate 131,843, forward strand.
CATAGAGATGTGCTGGGTAAATGCTGCAAATTATGAGGCAAATTTACTGCCTCATAAACTCAGCCAAGTAAAGCTGTCATTTGCAAGAACAATTAAGTCATCATTCTGTTCCATGGGGGGTATAGGGTATGTCTGAAACCTGTAAATTCACAGAAAAAGGGAAGCTGGTCATATGTTCAGAATGAATACTAGCATTTTATTGATATTGAATTCACTTGCAAGCTTCAAGTCAGCATATATTGTCTTTATTTCCCAGGGTTTGCAGTCTAGCCACTATTCCTTACCATGCATACTGTTAAAAGGCAGAAAAACCACAGGAGTACCTGTGTTTTTTTTGTTGTTGTCAGGCCTAAAACATACTCTTGAATTCATACTAGTGAGATGTTGCTGAAAAGAGAGAAAAAAAGGATCAAAGAATAAGATTGTTATCTCTGAGCCATGTAAAAATCGGACATCTAGGGCTACTATAAAAATTGCTAGTGTGGCCTCAAGATTGTCCAAATAGATAGAGGATATTATAAAATGTTTCTGTTGCATAACATGTTTTCACTACTCACTCATATAAACCCCTCATAGGACCTTTAATCTCCAAGGAGCCACAAGATAAAACTTCACAAGGCATGCATCCTGAAACACTATAATAATTCACAGGTTTTTGCGAATGCTGTAGGTGCAAGTGGAATGGAATTGTCACTTTCTGAATATGTAGTTTCCAATGAATGACACATCCACAAACAGTATGTGTACACTGCATTGTGACAGCACAAGTCATAATTTCCCTGAGAATCTGAGTCCTATATGAACTTCTCATTGAACTGCAAGAAATACGTATGTGTATCCCTTACAAACAACACTACAGATTCATGCATTGCAGCTATCTTGCTATATGTCAGATGAAAGGACATTTGGGAAAGATTAAAGAATGGGGCTGAATTGGGTCGTTGAACAGGAAAAAGCCTAGTTGCAATTTAAGCGATGCTGGCTCTGTCATTTTAACTTGGAACAAGAATGCAAGCCTAAACTCCCTCATTGTCCTCAGTGTCACAAAGCTGACCCACATTTCATGTTTAATTAGAAGTGAGCTCACCAGACTTCCAAGTAAGTAAAGTCAGACTAAAGCTGCAGAAACAGCTCATATCCAAGTGTTCTGCTTTTAAATAACATAAAAGCAACTTTTTTGAGCCAACTAGTTTGTGAACTTGGGTCCAAACTCAAGCAGAGGTCCTACGGGCAGGGTTGATAAAGGTCTCATTCCGTTTGGTGCCACTGCAAAGATTCATTGGGTGACATGAATTTACATGATGTTTGCAGCTTCTGAAAGCCAGTCTACATGGTATCTAGATCCTGGATAGTGCTGTCAGCTCTGCTAGTCCTGGGAACTGAACCAGAGGTAGCAACGATGGAAAATTTCACAGAGAAAAAGCTGGTAGAGCTAAGTCTCCTGAGATCAGAGTTTCTGTCTGAGGAAAAGTGCTGTAAGCCCCAAAACATACATAACACAAATGTAAAACTAATGTGGAAAATGCCTATCTAAACTCCTATAGAAAGCGACACAAGATTCATGTTATGAACCAGAAATCAGAATATACAGTATGGTTTAAACTCTCATTACTCTCAGGGGACCCATATAAATGTACTAAAAGCTAGAGTAGACCCTTTTAAATCATTAGTTGTAGTTGCCTAATAGTAACTTGGTGAATGAGAAGAAAAATGGTAAAACTGTACTATTAAAAACATATTAAAACAATAAAACATGTCAAGTGCACTGTACTTCACCAAGCACTTTTCTGTATAATTTATATTTTCGTACAAGCATCTTTAAGTAAAATTACACTTTTTGCTCAATTTAGTATTTATGATATTAATTTCCAGAAAGCTTATGTGTTTTGCTGGATGCTCATTTCTGAGCACCACATTGATTCTCACAGTAGAAGAGGTCCCAGATGTTATCTGTACCCATTGTTGACATTTTCTGAGTTTTAAGAGCAAAAAGCTCATCGGTTTGTAAATGAGCTGAACCACTGAAAACTCTTGTTACGCAGGGGACAGACCGTGGTAGCAATGGGATGCTACAGGTTTTTTAATCCCAGTGGACACAGAATGTACAAAATGTATTGGTATCTTGACTAACTGTGGTTTAAAAGGTTGTGTGCAACTTTACAGTAATAAATGAATTAATCTGATCTCAGGGTATGAAGCATGTTCCTAAAAGAAAGACATGCAAACTCAGTTATTTGTTCATGTACTTGAAAACTTTTTTTCAAAGCACTGTTATAAGGCCATAACACTTATGTCTGTTATAAAATGGAAATATTACAGGGCTTTTTCTGATCATACTAAAAGATTCTCTATGAAACACTGTTATAATGTTGTGCAAACGCAAGAACAGATAGAGAAATTGGCTTTAAGCATAGCCTATAAAATATGGCACTGTAATCCACAGCAGTAAAGATTACTGACTAGCTTTTAAAATATTGAGAATTTCACTTCCGTGCAGCTCACTAAACTCCCTCTAATTATCATGCAGTTAAAAAGTGAACAAATTTTTAATGTTATTACATTCTGGGATTTGCTCTGAAAGAAATGACACCATGTATCTTGTTATGCAATTAGAATTCCTCCAACTGGAAAGGAAATCCTTTAGACTTATCTAACAGATTTTCTCTACCACTATTTTCTCTTTGAATACAGAGATTTTTTTTTATATTTCTTTTCTTATTAAACTTTACTCTTTAATTTTTCATGGTTATCATAAATGCTCTATTCAAATAAGGCAAGTCCCTTTCTTAGCTGTCTGTCCTTAGTGTTTTCTGAATTTCAAATACTATAGAAAGTAAAGAAATTTTAAATAGCAGTTTCTGAGGGGGTGCAACTGTTTGATTTCAGATAAAACAAAAAACCAGCATACTCTGTCTTGTGTTCATCAACTATCCTTTCACCAAGGAATAAATGTATGCTGAGGTATACAGGTTGTGAAAAATAACACTTCAACAAAGAGGTGTCCAAATATTATTATGGCACTTTGAATATTTCTAATTAATTATATGATGTCTTTATCAATAATGTGAGGGTATTTTATACTCTTGTTCCTGCAAAAAAACCACTTTTCCCCTTCATAATACTGATAACAATAAAGCAGGTCTGTAAGTTCATCCAGTAACTGCTAATTAGTAACTAGATTAAAGGAAATTTCATTATATTTTGGCTGGGCCTAACATTTTGTTATCAAATGAAACATTATAGGAAAAATGCAATTTTAAAAAAATCATAGTTCTTCATATGTTCAATATAATATACCCTGATTCAAATACAATAGCCATCCATGACTGCACAGCTGCCCTGTAGAGATGGTATGCTGGGTTAATTACATAGCTCAAGCAACCAAAAAACAACAGCTCTGAGGCTTCGAGTGTATCTTCTGTAGAGGGGGGAAACACTCAAACAATAAATACATTTATCTAATCCTTTATCTATCTGTTAGACTGAGCAGGAATTCAATTCCTTGTCCCTGACTACCAAAGGTTTCACCAGTGGTGACTTCTCAGTGTGCATGACGGATGGTCCAGGTCTTTCCAGGTGTGTCAACTCCAACAGAGTCCCCATCTTCAGAGGGGTTACCATGGATGCACCAGTGCTGTGGCTTCCTGCTATGCTGTCACGCATGCCCCTAAGTCTTCTTATCACACTTACTCCTCTGGGGCAAAAAAGTGTTGCTTTCTTTTCCAGAAATGCTTCAACTAGAAAGGCATAAGAATTGTATTCTAAAATGGTTTACTTCCAATGAAAAGAAATTCCCAGAAATCAAGGAAAATCCTATGGCCAGACAGGAGACAAAAGAGATGACAGAAAGATATGGGAGGAATATGGAAGGAAGAATTTAATGGAAGGAGGAAGATCTATTAAAATATAAGAAAAAGTAAAAAGAAATCAGGGTCCAGATGAGATCCTAAAAATTTTACCTCAGCAGATAATTTTTTCATAAACTGAGGAGATAGAACTGGAAACTACTAATTCATGGCAAGATAAAAGTTTTTACAATTTTAAAATATGAGTTTCACATTTTAAACCCAAGCAAATGAAATAGCATTTGCAGTTTCCATATTCATAGCTTCCAATGGTTAATTTTCAAGTTATATGTACCCTATAGTTAGATTTAGATCACATGTTTCTTTACTTGCAGGAGAAAATCTCTCTTTAATATCTCTTTTTTTTCCTTATAACTGTGTTGATCAGGCTTTTCAGCTATGCTGGTTAAACTCATTAACACACAATTAAAGAAAGATCATTAAAAGTACAAAAGTAAAATTAGATTGCAATTTCTTTATCAGCCTAATCTAAAAAATATTGTTTCATATATATTATTTTTAACTTACTTGAAATGCACCTTCAACTGATCAGTTTTACTGTTCTTGGTTTCAGGTACATATATGTAATAATATATTCTATATATAGAATACATAATGCATCATTTTATAGGTATTATATTTCATAGTTATTTACTTATATATAAATCAGAGTGAAATTCTTCCACAAATTACTACAATAAAGTGAGCAAGACTTGTATTTGACTCATAATACCTGCCAAGAATGTATATTATTAATACTGTTAGTACTGGCATTTTACTTCTCAGTCTTTTTTTTTCCTTTATTAAATTTATTGGTTGTGTGAATATTGTACAACTCTAGGAAGTTATCTATCTTATGCAACCTAATGATTCCAACAACAAATGTAGATAAGGATTTATGACAGATCTGGATGGCTGAGTGAATGAGCCACAAGTAATACAAATAAAAATTAAGATTTCTCTTACATTCAAAGAGATCACAGTATCAGAGGAAAAAGAACTTAGATGACATATTTTATTGTTGAAAATACAACCAGTGAATTCCTCAAGATACAGATGTAGTGTTTGGAGAATATATAACTACTCTGGATGGGCTGCTACTCTTTAACCAAGCTATGGCATAAATATTTGGGAGAAAAAAAAAGTTGATTTTTTTTCTGTTGTCACCAGACCAAAGGATGATTTGTATGATGAAATATTTGGCTAGAACATTAGGTCACAATTCCTATTAAATCACAAAAATACTGTGAGTAACCAGTACAAAGCTGCAAACGTACACCCACAGCTGAAGACAACTAAGCTCTCTAAGGCTGGACAATAACAGAAAACTTAGCAAAGACACAGACCATTAAAAGGCCATCTGCCCTTTTTTGACAAGGTTCAGGATTCATCAGTTTGGAACCCAGAATTACATCCCTGTAAACTGACACTTGGCTCTTCCAGCTGCACCGTGCCCTTCGCACCTGCCCAACAGGAGCCACATCTATGACACCCCTCCAGATACGTGTGGCCCATTGAAAAGTCTAACTTTGATTTTACCAGCCCAGCATCCAACCTCTCTCTGTTATACAAACTCCATGCATGTTGACATGAATGGCCTTTATAAACTTTCAAGTACACAAATGTGCATTAGAAGGCACAAGTTAATATGTTGAATTCAATTAATACATCTTCTAGGAATATTACAATAAACAGGATCAGAAACACAGCACACTACACAGTGACAAATGGATTTGGGAAGTGTCTCTTGACTGTACTTTGTGCATCTGAAAGGTAAATAGCTGGTTGTTTCATAGGCAGTGGATTAAGCTGCCTGTAATTGTACTCTCTGTCTTTCCCTTATTTCCCTTCTTTCTAGAGTTGGGGCCAGATAGTCAATGAATTAAGCTACAAAACAAACTACTCCCTGACCTCGAGGTTAGAAATATCATAAGCAGTGACTGGAAATGGCTGCAAACAGTACTTGTCATGCCTTCACTTCCACTGGAAATCAAGTAATGACACAGGCAGTGAGTGGAAGCCCTTACAAAGGTCACAGAATTACACCCGTTGAATCAATTTCCTACATCAGCATTGCAGAAGCTGTGGAGGAGTTTTTTCCTTAGACTTTGTTGGTTTTAGCATATTTTGTATGTGTTTGTTGTCTCCTTTCAAAAAAGAAAAAGAGAAAAAAAAAACATAAAGGATGTAACTCAACAATTTGTGTCGTTGGAAAGCTGCAAATCCAAGGTCCCTTGTTGGGGCTTCAACTGCCCAATATATAAAATCCAATGTCAGTTCAAACCCCCAACAAAAGCAGAATTAACTGCTTCAGTTCTAAAAGAACAAAGACTGAGCTCACAATGGCAAAAAGCAGTATCAGCAAAAGAATGTCATTTCTAAGGGAAATAGTGACTAGCAAGTGAGTATCCTCCCTCAATATTGGAAGGCTATTAGTTTGTGTCCAGGCTACCACAACCTTTCCAAATATTCAAATGTCTCCCTCAGCTAGGGGAGACAACTTTGTTGTCTTTTCAAATATCTTCACATACCACTGAAGTCTGTAGGAGAGCCAAGAGCATGTTGCATGTGGGTTCCAGTTCGCTTTAATCTGCTTCTGGCTTGTACTGCTCAAATATTTTTATGACTAAACCTCATATCTTGAACCCACTATTAATTAAATTAAAATATAGATACATATAGATATATATTGATTAGACATAGCTATACTACAACTATAGATATAGCTATATAGCTATAGCAATATAGATATAGATGATATAGAAAAGTAAGAGAAGTACACAGAAGATAACAATATATATGTAAGTATTACTGCCATGACAAAGCCAAATAATATACTTATCAGTGTTAACAGAAATTATCTTTCTCCAGAAATTCAGCATTTCTATATATACTAGCACAGTGTGTTTTCCATGGTAAGGTTTGAACTAAACATAATTTTTTTTAGGATATCAGGATGAAGTGATTGATGGAAAGAGTAAGCATCAACGCAAAGTTAAAAATACCATAAATTAAAAGCAAAAATTGTAAATGTTTTAACAGAAATTACCTATGTCAACAGTGTTTCTTGAAAACTCATGGAAAACACATCTTGTTTCCATTTTACATGCAGATTACAGTGACTAATTGAATACTATTCCATGAGAAAGACTTCACTGGGTTTTTCAAAAGCTTTTGTTGTTTTTTTTCTCTCCTCTCCTCCAGGGTTCTTCTCCAATAGAAAGGCTCCACGGAAACAATTTTTCCTATTAAGGATTGTACTTAAGAACACATTTAACTTTAACTGAAGTTAATGGGATTTAAGTATGTGTTAAAGTGCTTTTCTGAATTACAGCCAAAATTTGAAAGCAAAGCTGTGAAGTTCCTGTTTTTCAGTAACTACATGTGTTCATGCCTCAATTTCACAGTAGTATTACCTTAATTTCCCCAGGAAACCTGAATTTCAGTATTCCCCTGGTCACCGATGGGCTGAAATTCTGAGTAGGTTTTTAAAGATATTTAGGAACTTAAGAACACAAACCAGCAGCCAGCAATGTTTTCACTGTGAAATAACAACTGAGGTACTTACCTGCATCTTTAAATGGCCAAATACTTTTGAAAATCTGGTGAGTGACACTGTAAGTCTCAGGTCAAAACCTTTGAATTCTGGTATAATTAAAAAGAAACAATGAAAGTTTTGTCCCCAAAGCTACACAAGAATCTTTGCCTTTTCTGGGGCACCACATTCTTCTCACCACAGCTTTGTTTATGATGTCTCTCCTAGTTCCTGGAAAACTCTTCTCATGGGAGGCACAGATAGACTTTCCCCAAACTTCTAGTCAATGGGATTCCTATAATGCACAGTTCTACTACAGATGATCTTAGTGATGAACTTACCCCAATGACTGGTGGCAACAGAGTGGGACAGATTCCCAAAATTTTGGCCTCAGACACTCCTAGTCTACACCAGATCATTTAATTTGTCTTGAAACTCTGTACGCTTTCTGTGAAATAAATAATATATTGGGCAAGCCCATGGGAGAATTAAATCCACATGCTCTAATAGCACTCAGATATAATCTAACAGGTGTAGGTGGAAGCTTTTAAAGTTGAACACTGCTCCATGAAAGTAACATGACTTCATATGCTTTTCCTTATATATTGTTTCTTGACCCTATCACAGATTCCATGACCCTCCATTACCTTCATCTGTCATAGAGAAGTACTACAGTGATTTTTTGCAGAAACCAGTGACAATTTGTTTTATTAAAATTCCTGGTAAATACTTTCATGATCATATTTGTAGCAGGATTTGGACCTCTATTAACTTCTAGAGTGGGACTGGAAAGCTTCAGTTGGAAGGATATAGCTATACTTTAAAAATGTAAGAACTGTGGTTCAAAAATTAATTTCATTACAATGGGATTCATCTTTTTCCATGAAGACTCCAACAATGTCTTCCCTGTGTTAGTTGCCCAAGTTCCTTATGAAATCATTGGTGATCTAGACAATACAATTAGTGAAGTCCTTGGTATAGTGCATGTCAGCCTGAAACACATCTAAAAAAGGGTAGATCAGATCCAACATTACATTTTCCATGGAGATCACTTTGGTTCAATTATGGACATTTCTCTTTAGAAGGACTGGCATTCCCAAATTTTAATTTACCTTTGAAGGCTGCTGCTTCTATTTCAGACTTGAAGATCCGCAATTTTTCCTGGAAGTAAGGCTACTTCTCCTAACACTTTTAGTTTGTTTAATAAAAGATATTGCCTAAACCTACAAACCTTCCTTTGCACATGCCCTTTGGCTGAAATATGCTCAAGCCTAAGCAACACTACCAAAATATTTCTATATATATATTTATAAAGGGACTTTAAGGTGTTTAAGCCAGCTAAAACATTATGGATGTTTAAAGATAAATGAGATGTACCTCATCTTTGGTCTCCCTACAAAATTCCCTGAATCTGAAGTAGAAAATATGATAGAGAGTTCTGTGTACAGGTGTCATGATCCTGCCCCTCCACAGAGGACTTGCAAGCTTCTTGCATCCCTGTGTGACTGGATGCTGTCCTCCAATGTGCATCTGTCCCACCATGAATTTTGTTTAATTTTAAAAAAAGGCATTAAATGCAGCATTGTAAAGTAACCTTCCTTTTTTCCACTTGCTGTGTTTGATTCTCAGCCATCCATTAGCAACTGAGACAGTTCAAGAGAGATATTTCAGAAAAACATAAGTATTTAAAAAATTATTTTTAAAAGAATTCTACCAGAAAATTCATTATGGAATACTGCACCTGGGCTGAGGCAATCCCATGTACAAATAAAGGCTGGGTGAAGAATAGATTAAGAACAGCCCCAAGAAGAAGGACTTTGGGGTGTTGGTCTATGAGAAGCTCAACATAAGCCAGCAGTGTGTACTTGTAGCTCAAAAAGCCAACGGTATCCTGGGCTGTATCAAAAGAAGTGTGACCAGTGTTAGGACAACGGATAATGGCTTTAAACTGGAAGAGCTTAGATTTAGGTTAGAAAAGGTTGGGGGAAACTGGATATGCAGAACTAGCCCACTACAGTATCTTTCACTTTTCTAATACAAATTAATAGTTTACTTTGATTACTTCTTTTTATATTCTATTTTTATTATTTTCACCTGAAGGTATATTGAACATTGTTCCTCAGCAGAAACTGATTAGTATGAAACAAGCTATGATGTAGGAAAATAAAACAAAATGGGAATCCCATTACATTCAATTAAAGGTTTTCTCTGTCTGCATAGCAGAAGGATTGAAAAACTGACATGGAAGTTGTTGCAAGATCTAGCTGCATTTTTATTTGGCTAAATGGAACATAATAAACAGAGAAACAAAAAAAATATTTTAAAGAGAGACAAATGTTTTAAAGAGAAACAAAAAAATAAACTGTTTATATATACATGCTTGTATCTATATACGTATGCACAATAAAATATGTATTTATCTAAACATTAATCCAGAACCCATGTTTATTGACAATAATGGGATGGACTGAAGTTTTACATTTGAGTGACAATTCAACAACCTTTCTTTTAAAAATTAAATGCAAGTATTGTGTTATCAGGGACCATTGAAAATTCCCTTTTACCCTATAAAAACACTTTTTTCCTTTTCACACATTATCAGCACTGTGTAAAAATAGCACACACATTTCACATGAACATTTGAAGATACTTTTATTTCTCAGAAAAATATTAATATTAAGCCCTTTACATTGTACTTGAAGAATTTCTTTACAAAATATTTATTCTCGCATCATGAAAAAACAAAAGTTTTTAGCAGCAGTATTAGTCTGGATACTTCTCTCAAAGATAGTAAATAAATTTATATTCTTTGGTTAAAAGATGTAATTCATTGCATGTGGCACCTTGTCATGGAGAAGATGCAGCACATTGCATATTTGGTGTCTAAAATGGCAGATTAGTATTGTGGTAAATGGGGGCCTGAAAGCAATAGCTTATTTTAAAGATATTTGTAAAATACTGCAATGACTAATTCTAAAGTCTAAAAGTAGATATGAGAAACTAATAGAAACTAGTGGCCTTTAACTCTCTTGTATCTTTCCACATTTATTTCCTATATGCATCATTACTAAAAGGGGCATTTTTTGTTTCGTTGTAAAATTTTAGTTGTACTGTAAAATAAATGAGTCACAGATATGGTTCACTAAGGTAAATTCCATATTAATACAGACATCTTATCTGAAAGTACTTAATATCTACCATGTCTTATTTAGGACATAACAGATAAGGGAGTCTAAGAAGGCATTATTATTATACCAGATTGATATATGACTGTCTCAGCATCTTATTTGCTAGCCTACCATCAAGTTTCTATAAATCATTAGAGGAGATGAGTGTTTCAGTTTTGAATGGAGTATTTGGAGAGTGTTAACAGGTGACCATCATCTCAGCTGGTCATCCATCTGGATGAAGCTTTAAGTAATGCAGTTCCTGGGGTAAGTTAGAGTATTGACTGCTGAGACACCCTGCTAATCAACTCTCCTTCCTCCGCTGTGTTATTTTCCACCAACGAAGCTCCCACACAATCTCACATATGCTAATAAATTCATCAGTCTTGATTGAAAGAGAGTTCATGTGCTACTAGGTCTTTCTGAAGAGTGCAGCTGGTCTTCCTGCATTCGTGTGGGCCTAAACCAAGCCTGATCTTGCTATGTCTGATAAATATTTATATAGCAACATAAATTTACAGGGAACATTGCAAACAGATGAAAACAAGTTCTTTGCCACAAGAAAGTTAAAACAATATATATGTATTCTCATTGGGAAAATAATTATTAAAAAAATGCAAGAAACAGTACAATATGCAAACAGCTTATTTTTTAATGACAAATTGGTTATGAGAAGAACCATACATTTACAAAAGAACTGATATGATACTTGTTTGGAGATACATGACTGCTGCTTAGACCCTGCAGGCTGCCAGGTTCTAGATCAAGCAACTCATTTAAATGGAAATAGCATCCCTTTTTCACCAAAGGTGACAGCTCAGTAAGCCTGACTGGAATCGGCATTCCTCATAACTCTGCAGAGACCTAGATTTTCAACTGGTAAGAAATTAACAGTAATCATTAAACATTAAAGAAATATTCTATTACAAAGCAGGCATATATTCCCCCCCCTTTTTTTTCTTACCTGACTGAAGATGCTTAAAGAAACTCTGAGCATCTGAAACTGAAAACATTTGTTGCAGAAAGCAACATCAAACAGAGAAAGTTAATAAAAGAGAAAGACCAATAGATTTGTTTAATTAAGAATTTACTATGAACTATTAACATAGTTTCCAAAGGAGTTCTTGATGCAGACGAAAACTGGACAGGTTCTTGGTATCCTTCCTACCCCCCCAGGAACTCACCATATTCAAAGTTACTTGTCTGAATTATTCAGGTGTCTGCCTTTAAAACAAGTCAACAGGAGAAGTGAAAGATAAAAACACAGAGTTCCTTTACAATAAGTTGTCTTTTTTTCTATTTTATTAGAACTTTTTTGCTTTCATCTTCTCTCAAAAGCTCAAAGTAAATATAGTTCCAAGTAAAATTCATATTTGTATACATGAATGGAGACAACAGAGATATGATGCTTTCTGATACCTAGTACTCTAGTTTTAAATACTGCTACTTTCAGAAATATTTCACTTTCTTGGACAGCAAACTTATAATAATATATTTCTTATTCTTCTGTGTGCCCCAACTCCATTCCCCCCTAAGCAAAACTAGGATTGGACTAGGAAGTGAATCAGGACTACTGTTTGCAGCATAAAGAGATGAGGAATAAACACAATCTGATCTCTTCCCAAACCCGCCTTATAACTACTGATGAATGTATGCATGAATATACAGGAAAAGTGTGTCCTGCTGTTATCAGCTACTAAAGCTGATTTACCCTACATGCAAAGGCAGACCCAGGAAATGAATTATTAATATAAAAGAATGGAGTTGTTACCTTTGATCTCCCTTGGGAAACACTCATTTCTCATTGTCTTCAGTAATTGCAGAAAATAGATTTTTTTTTTCCCCACACAGACAATTTGGGTTCTCATTCTCATTTCCATAAACTGAACAATAACAACAAAAAACAATTCTCTAAAAATTATCTGGTAAAGTTCTGCATCAAGACCAGGAAGCTTGTTATGCCATCAACAGTTAGTGTGCTTCTGGAAAAGGCTTACTTTGCAAAGGGTGATTTGATTCCCAGTGCCAGTGCCAGTGTCTTTATTAGGCTGAGACTGACTAAGGGCTTAGACTGCTTCTTAAATATCTTTTTTCCTGTAAAAGAAACTTAGTAGATTACATCCTTTTTTCTTTGATAATTTTTGTGCATGTTCCTAAAAGATCTATGGCCCATCTTTCTCCACAGGAATTCAGTTTTCCTGAAATTTTTTTCTCTGGTGGAAGATACACTGGTAGGATGTAGAAAGGAAAAGTGAAAAAGCAGAACACCTGGATAACTTCAGTATTGGAAAGCAGCCATGGCCTGCCCTGGTTCTTGTAGTGCTGCCTTGCAAATTCTATGGTGTGTGCAGAAATTTAATCTTTCCCAAACAGAATTTATTAGGATTATAAACCATTTATCTGTTTTATGTAGTAGAAATTCTTATGCAATATGCAAAAAGAAGAAGAAAAAAAGAAGCTGAAGCCAGAGAAAGAAATTTATGTATGGTTCAGAGGATTTTAATACTGATTACTTAGACTATGGACAGCTTGAAGTGATACAAAACCTAGGAAACAAAATTACCCGATATTTCAAAACTATCCATAAGTAACCAGGGAGCTGGAGGGTTATTAAAATTCATCCATGAGGGTAAAATAAAATTATATAAATAAATGTGAAGGGGGAGGTAGCCATGAAAACCTGAAGACTTTGGATCTTCTGTATATTTGTGGTGCACTGAATTTCTCTTAGAATTAAAGATTTATACAGTAAGTCATGCAGCAGCAGTAAAATCATTATGTAAATGTCATCTCCATCTTCATGACAAGGGTTTTCTTTAAATATGCATGCTTATTTGAATGTTCATTTGGGCATAACATATATTTACCTATAGAGTCATTCCACTTTTTTCCCAGATGTTCAACTGACTGTTGTTAGGTGGTTTGTTTGTTTTGTTTAGGGAAAGAACTCACTGAAGAACAGAAGCCAACATACAAATTCTTCAGAACTCCTTGGCAGAAATGAGCAATGCTTTTTTAAAAAATACAAATAATATGTGCAAATTGCCAAGGCCCTGAGGAGGCTGTCAGCCCCTACTAGTCACAGGGCTCCCTAACACTAATAAAAAGGAAGTATTATTTATTTAGTGGAGCTATACATTTAAATGTGCTTTTACATTTTATTAATAAAGATTTGCATGTTCTTCAATTTTTCCTTGAAGTAGCTGTGAGCTTCTCAACAGCACTCCAGGAATTTATGAAGAAAAAAATCTTATCCTATAAAGAAATCACTTTTTGGTTAAAATGATGAAATAAAGATTGTTTTGTATAAGTTGATTGCTTGCTAGTCTGCAGTGTTTGTATGTAAAATCTCTAAAGACAACGTACTTAAAGTGCTATCTCTTAATGTGGATAGAGTTGCAAGGTAACAGTCCATAGTTAAAATTATAACAAAAAAAAATAATTAAATTCATCAAAGCCAATAGAGTTCATTCATATGCTATATATGTCAAAGTGGAAAAAATCTCAAGATATTAAAAATACCTGTGTTTGATGCATGCCCAGATGCAGGTGTAGTTTTAAAATAGGGCTTCATTTTCTCAGAAACAGTTTGACACTTCTTCTCTATTTGAATTTCTTTGTAGAGATGGACAAAGTCATTCACCTCAACTGATCTATTTGGCAAGAAGATAAGATTTCAACTGATACTCATATTCATTGTTATGAATGATCAGTATGAATATATATCAGTCTACAGGAACCTTTCCAACTGCTATTGTTTCATGTGCTCTGTATTTGCAGCACACACTGTTCAAGGTATGTGATTGGTCATCTGAGGAGATGGCCAAGCTGCCGCCATGGCAAAGGTACATGAGGGTTGCTCTCAGTCTTTCCTGAACAAACATGTTTTTTCTTCATTAGCTGTACAGAGAGCCCAGGTTCTCAATTTAAGCAGACAAATTCTATGTTTAAAATAAATCAGTGTTAAAATTTCTGACAGTGCATTTTTTTCTGAAAATAAATACCCAGCACTTTTCTTAAGTAAAATTAATCTTTATGCCTAGGCATAACACTCAGCTTATACAATGTGTATCTTTCACCTCCTCCCTATTTCACAGTCTTAAATAAGGCTTAAATATTGCATAACTCTTCTTTTTAACTCTCTGAACGGTGAAGGATTTCATGTTACATGAACATCCTGATGAAAACATGCCCTGAAAAAAATATTGAGTATGAAAAAGAATGCAAAGAAAGCCAACATTTCATATTTCAAAGAAATTCCTAAGTGTTCAGTATTTGTTTTCATTTTGCACTGAAACAAAAATGAATGCTTTTAACGTTTTCATAAAATGTTTCTTTGTTAAAATGTCATATTCACAATACAAATGTCAGGTTTTAAAGTTTCTTCTCAGTTGGGTCACACATAATCAGAGACTTTACAATCAAACAAGCCATTTTCACCTAAAGCTTTCTAGAATTCAACAGATTTCCACAATTTTTCAAATTCAACAAATTAGCATCTTTCCGGTATATTTTATCAGAAAATTTCCAAACAAATGCTACAGAACATTAATTTTCATTATTCTCTTAGCTCTACTCAAGAGATATATTGCTTATCACAAGTTCAATATCAAGGTCCTAAAAATAAGAAAGCAGTGTTAAAAGGGACATAATTTCTATCCTGGACTACCCCAGAACCCTCAGTTGCACAGGAGGTGGGTGAAAGGGGCAGGATGAGACTGCAGAATATTAGCAGTTTGCTCTTATGAAGATAGTCTATGGCTTTCTAAGTTTACATGGCTTGAAAGACTAAAAAAGTTTTATATAGACTGGACACAATTAATGTTTCAAAATGCAGAAAGTATCTGCAGATATTCCATTATAAGATGTGGTTTGACCCCAAGTACTGTATTTAGCCTCTCATCCATCATAGACTAATTATGTTTCTAGAAACAAAAAAGGATAATAATTCAATGTGGTACGCAATAAAGTGACCATGTAACTGCCATTAACCTATGCATCACACTAAGTAATTGTCCTAAAGTCCTACCACTATTCCTGGCTTTAAAGTTTTGCTCACCTATTTAGATGAAATGCACCAAAAAATTATTTCAGCCTCCTACAAATGAACATATGTACCCACACCACAATCATGTAATATGAAGGTTGCTATGTAACACAGCCGTTGAACAAACTAAGTAAATGGGGGAAAATGCCAGCATTTATGCAACAGAAATTCCTTGTCACAGCTTCACTTACACTCCCAGAGGACCCACACTATGTTGTGTAATTTATGCCATAAGAAATATTTATTAGATTGATTTACTCCATTAATAGTGCTGTACTATTAAATTCTTATGTGCCTTAATGATGGCAATGTATTGAGAATATTTTTATGAGGAAAACAAAAGAACACATAATCAAACCCAAGGTTGAAAAAATGATCAAGAGAACATGTTATGTCTTCACCGACTGCAGCAAAGCATGGAAAATGCCCCTGAAATAGCTCAGGGACCTTTAGATCACACTATTCAGCGTGCTGTCGGTATGTCCTGTACTAGCAGAGGTTCAATACCTTAATTACAAAGAGATCTCCAGTAAAAGTTATTTACTTTAACTACTCAACTTTCAGCATGCCCTTCCTGAACTATATGAGGACACAGCAAAGAGAGGACATTAGAAGTTCATGCGTCTCTTGGGAGGGATATTGAGACTACCTGACCACAGACTTGACAGGTGTGCAACAGGCCTTTTATTGCTTAGGATCATAATGTTGGTTCCAATTCTTATAGACTCTCCTTTTAAAGATAATGCTTATTATTTTGCCATGCTTCTAACAAACCTCCATTTTCTGTTCATTGGCTTCCTGGCAGCAACTAAAAGAGTTGGCAGGGGTTTCCCTGTGAGTGCACCCAGGACCAAGACATAATCCTGTCTTTGACAATGTACTAATGAGTGATAAATTCTTTCAAATTCAAAAAAGTGAATAGGCATGTATTAATAATCTTTGAGCTCTGTTACTGCAAACAGTAGTTGCCTGTTCCTAATTATGCAAGTAAAAACATGCTACATCAGAAAAATCTTTTCCCTAAGTCGTTAAGTCAGTTGTTTGCTGTGAGCAGAGAAGAATGAATACCACAGACAATATTTGCAACTATGAATATATATTTTTACAACATCAGTCCTGAATTCAGTTTTGCTGATGTTCATCAGCCCTTTCACTTGCTTCACAGTGATACTCAAATCTATATTATTTTTTGTGAAAATACTCATGACCATCTTTGAGTAATAAGAATCACACAGGTTTGAAAAAAATGGCAAGTAATGAATATGCTGTTCTGTTTGCTGACACCTGGATTGATGAATAAAATTATGACTGTATCATGTTCAAATCCACATCTGCTTATGTACACTTTATAAATTTAAATAGGCTATACCTGCTTACTGAGCAGGTCACTAAATGTCTGCATACAGGCTATGGTATAGCTACACAAGAATGAGAGAGCAGAGAAAACGATGTCATATATCACTCAGTGGAGTATCTGCTGCTAATTAAGAGCCGTTGGAACATTTATGGAGAAAAAAATTCCCAGTAAGGCTCATTAGATCAGACATACTGCTATGGTAACAGCTGGCACACAGCTGGCTAACTCTTGCATGAGCAGAACAGATGCACGTCTATCTACAAAATGGTGCAGCAATGTAACAACTATACTGGGAAGAAAGAAAACCCATTGAAGGAAATGGAAGACACACATGAGTCCAGTTTTGGATGGTGTCTTAGTTTAAATGGCCAGGGCAAGCCACAACCCAGAGAACAGAACTGCTCTCTGTTACTCCCCTCCACCCTCCAGGGGAAGATAAAAGGGGGAGGAAGAAGAGAGACTTAGAGGTTGAAAGTTAAAACTAGAACAGGTTTAATAGAATGGGGAAGGGAGAGTAAGATGTGGGAGAAGGAACAAAGTATGCAAGTATGTATCAAAAACCCGATCTCGATGATCACTGATATAAGGTCCCGAAAGTCCCTCATGGCAAAGCTGATGCAGGAAAAGGGTCCGAAGCTCTTCCCAGCACCCGATGGACTTGGATCCTGCAGAGCCTATGGCAAACTGATGGCAAAGGGCAGGATTCTTTCTCTGGAACCTCTCCACATGGCGAGGAGGCAAGGAAGTGGGAGAGCAGGAAGAAGAGATGGACTTTCTGTAATCCTGGCATTTATAGAGTGTGGAAGAAAGTGGAAGGGAACATGAACCCTTTCCTGTTTTGTCCACCCTTGACCCCCCTTGGGGTCCTAAACTCCACCTGCTCTCTAGGTCCTCATACTAACACCATAAAATTTTGCCTATGCCCCCTCGAACCATAACAGATGGCTCTTCTCAGTTCCCTACTGGAACAGAATCAAGGTTCTTTTATTTTGGCAGGCTGTCTCTCACAATGGTCAGGTTGAGATGCTTCAAATAAAGAAGGAAGAATTGCATACTACAACTATGGCAGATAATAATCCCAAGAAAAATGCTCAGGATTTGGTTACATCTGAAGTTTACCAATCCTTGAAAATGTGCTGGCAGCCAACATTATCAACATTTTGTAATTTCTTCATCATTATATGAATATTCAAACCTTTTTGGAATTTTGCTTAGTCTATGGCCTCAACAGCAACTTGTACAAATGTGTTTTGAGGTTTAATTATATACTGTGTGAAAAAGAATTTTCCCACACAGGTTTGAATCAGCTTCCTTTCAGCTTCACAGAATATCTTCCTCATTATATATAACCAGAAACAATAAATTCCAATCTATTCTCTTTTAGGCTGTTCTGTAGTTTTGAGGTTTGTTGGAGGGGGTGGTTTTTTGCTCATTTGTTTGTTTCTTAAGTGGTCACTCCTATGACTCTTCCTTACGAAGGAAACTTTGGTCTTTTCAGTTTTTTATGAGAGATCCTACGATGTCCCAGCATTGTCACAGATTCTTCTCTCTTATTCCTGAACCTGTCCTGAAATTCAACTATATTCTTTTTGAGATGAGTGGACAAACACTTCAGCAAACCTTTTAGATGAGATCATAGAGTATTATAATATTGGTATCATGTTATTTTCCAGTATTGTGCTCCATTATATTCTCTATACATCCCCCCAAAAAATGTTAGCTGTTCTGAACATTAGATTGAGAAGGTACCTTGCTATATACATTATGAAGCTATATGTTCATAATGCTCTCAGGCTTGTAAGTTAACAGTTCATCACTATGGGAGAAAATTGTTAACAGAGCTCCATGCTATGGTCACTTGAAGTGCTTAACATAGTTATACCCTATATTATGTCTATATTTGAATTTCAAAATGTTTTAACAAAAGCTTTGTGAATATTCAGAAGTTCAGATGTTACTCAGAAGTACCTATAGCATCTACAGGGACACTTGGACTTAGACGAGTGTTCAGCAAAGCATATTGGGTAAAAGCTACCACATAAAACAACTAATAAAAATCCTAAAATACCTAAAATCTATATAAAATATTAAACAAAAAAAAAATCTGGAAAAGAACAGGAGGAGGACAATTCAAGGAAAAAAGCTATTAATAAAAGGTGAACGTTTTTAGTGATCCAGTTTACAGGAAACAAAAACTAAGCTGTCTTGAGGGTTTATTACTCATAGAGTAAGAAAGTTCAAGGGCAATTACAAGAAAACTTTCAAAATAAGGCTTTTCCAAAGTGTAACAGGAAACTTAACAAGATCACTGCAAAATGTTTTATCTTTAATTCAACTGTATCAGAAAAAATTGGCATATGGGGCAAGGTGCAATGATAACCTACTGTTTTTTATTTCTCATACCAAAGTGATTATCACTTTGTTAAGACTTGGAGCTTACTTTCTCCATCCAATAACAAATCTGTCACAAACCAAGAGAAACAGATGAACAGATGGGATTTTACATTCCCTTCCTTCATTCTGCACCATGTCACAGTGAAGTCCATTTACTTCCATAGGGTTTGGATCATGCTCTTCCTAGGCCTTGTTCATCTCAGTCTTCCTTTACAAAATGCAGCCTCATATGGTCCAAGCAGGTGCTCTGTGATTTCTCTAGAATAGCAAGTATCTGCTTCCAAATCTGAAGTGTTGCAAAGCCAGGCAGCCCAGTTCTGGGAGTGGCATTTCTTTTTATGCCCCACAGAATTAGGATGCCAAAGGTTTTATACCCTGAACAAAGCAATTCACTCTATAAAGGAATGAAACATTACCCTGGCTTCTCAATACTTTCATAAAATTTATGTTTGTTTTTGACAAACGTGTTTTATGGACAACTGTAAAATGTCTATGGGAAGCAGCTACAGAGCTTGCAACAGCAAAGAATTAAGTCACTGCTACCCCTGGAGTGCTAATGAGGTAAAAATGTGCTGAATGTTCACACTTTCGTTGAAGTACACATATTACGCTTGCTACAGGTGCACAATGCTAATTTGCTTTTTGGGCAAACTGTGCTCAATTTGCATAATTTTAACATCCTGAAACCTGCAAACATCAGGAAAATCTCAGTGTTTCTCTGCCTTGTAGCATTAAGTCATTGAATGCCTAAGAATCAATAGAAGCTCTCAGAACCAGGATGGAAGCCCTACTGGAGTCCTGCATTAGCTAAATTACAGGATTAAAGCCTGGAGGTATACTAGTCCAGGTCTTTTGTCTATAACCAACATAACCATGGTAATTTCACTGTCTGCAGGACCAGAACTATTTTTTCTGACCCAGCAATACTTTAAAACTGGCAATTACTAATGATCCATCCACTTGGAAGATGTTGCTATAACCTTATCCGATAAATACAGAGCTCAGCTAAACAATATCTTGTAGGCAGGTTGGGGAGTAATTTCTAGCTTTCAATTTGCTTCAACAATAAGTGAATATGATCCAGACTATACATCTTTAAAACAAAAATGTGGTATTTGTATTCCTTCATATTTTTATAATTTGTCAGTTAAATGTTTCTATGCCAAATAAGTTTGTTTCTGAGAGGATGTATAAGGAATGCAGTGTAAAATAATATGGCAAAAATATGAATGCACATTGCATCCCTGACAATAAAGGAATATTAGTAGAGAATAGCTACTAATTAGTACTCACAGTTCAATCTGGATCTTTAAAACCTTCTTCAGAATATTGTGGGTTGTTCAATTTGGGGTTACCTGGCTACAGAATTACAAAATTTTGTCTTCCGATGCATCCAGCAAAACAAGAGTTTACCTAATACATGAGAGGGAACTTGAGTCTGTTGTTCAAAACATGCAGTATCTTGACCTTTTCTCCTGCCACTATGTAATTCTCTGTGAAATCTCTTTTTTTTTCCTACTGCTTTGGTAGCTATGATATTTTTGCACAAATTTATAGCTAAATTAAAAGCAGTAGTCAGCAAAGGCCACTGTCACCAAAATGGCTGGAAAGAATCACAGAGAAAGTGCAGGAGTAAAAAATAACTCTATTGAACATGGCAGAGGAAAGCAAACAGTTGAAACAGCAAGAGGAAAAACAGAGTATGTATCAAAGATTATATAAATCAAACACTAATTTGTCAGTATTTAAAACACAAATGACATCCTGACATCAGAGAAGCATGTTGCTCAGAAAGAGACACAAACCTTCCAGATCCTACAGAAAAGTTTGAATATTCATATAGAAAGGAGTAGTTTCCTGAGCTGAAACAACAGGCTGTCCTGGATTCCAGCATTTTTTGGTGTTTGCAGGTGTCACTAGAAAGAACTATGGAGCTAGAGAAAAAATGTTTGAATGCTGCTAAGGTTTTTTTTTATTGCAAATGCATTAACATATTCAACACTGATTGCCTGGAAAGTCTGACCAGAAACATCATTAGCATTGCAAAAGCAATATATAGCATTGTTGAGTCGGAATCTGAAAGTGAGCAGGTTTGATGTTGAACAGAAGGGAACAGATAATATTATAAAATCTTTTGCTACTTTTCTCCTCCAACAAGACCACAAGAACAGCATTCATTTATGGCATTGGAAAGCTTACCTTTTCCCGTCAAATTTGCCCTGGAAGCACCCCAGAATCATCCACAAAAAATCCTGTTGTGCCAGAGATTATGGGTCAACCAGGCATGGGAGAAGACCGTGTCAGCAGCCTCAAACAGTTCTCCCAACAGCTTCAATCTACTCTCACAGTATTTCTGATTTGGGCATAATCATAATATAACTAAACGCAAATGCTTCTGGTTTTGGCCAGATTTTGTTTTTTTCTCCACAATACAGCCTGAGTAGTCAACTTTCTGTCTTCTTTGTTCCTTAGAGCTAGTGTAAACTCATAAGATGTCCAAGTATTTATGATTTGTCCTACACCTCATTACTTCTTTTTTGACCCCAGTCAAAATTCTCCATCATCAAGCAATTTTGATTTGTTTCCTTGTACCTGGTTCCTATTTGCCTTTTAATTATTTTTATCCCCTTGCCTTCTTCTTTATTATGAACTACAACTCTTGCTTTTTAAACTTTGGTTCTTATCACTTTATGTACAGTATACTTCATCCCTAACCTGTTTCCTGTGCTGCCTTCCAATCTGTCTTCATTCAGGCTCTTGTCTTATTCCTACTTGATTCCTCTAGTACTTTCTTCCGCAATGTGTTACAAACATCTGAACTATTAAGAAGTAATGATCACACTAAGGACTCTAAAGACAGATTGTAGGGATGAAATAAAAATACGCTGAATCAAACTTTAAAACTAAAAGTAATTAATACTGTAAATTCTGGAAAGGGCAACTCTCACTTCCCTAGGGAAAGGTTTTTTCAACCAGGCAACCCAACAATAAAGCTGCCCCAAGGTGTAAAAATACTAGCCATCTGGCACACTGAAGTATTCCCTTAGCAAAGCTCTTCAGCAGGTGCATCATTTACGGTTTAAAAACTGATGATCTCAACTACCTTTCTGCAGCTTCATGCCACAAATATTCCTCTGCTTTGTTGCCTTAGTAATTCTCACCAACATCAACAATTATAACATTTTTTGAATCAGAATATATCTTCTGATTACTAGGAAATTATACCCTTATGAAAAGTAACATATTTTTAGTATACTTGGAACACTTTTAGTACAACTAAGTATCTGTAGAATACTTGAATTATAGCAAGTATACTCATCTTTCATAAGTGTAGAATGACACATTATAAAACAAATTATTATAATCAGAGATTTTCTTGAAGCTGTCAGAGGGATTAATTCCAAATGGGACAAGTTTTTCCTAGTACCCTCAGCCCCCATTAGTGATTATTGGGAGCTGAGGACACTCAGCACCTTTGAGGGAAGTTCCCGTGTAAGACCCTATCCTGCAGCTGCGCAAGATGCAATTTCTTTGATTGCTTCTACTAATTTACATACTACATCTATGATTTGGGCACACTGATAAATTACACTAGAATATCCTGTCGTTCTGCCAGCCTTACAGACTTGCTACACATTGCTTTTCAATTTGTGAGGTCTTTCTGAAAGAGCTTGTTTTTTACTCACAGCTACGCACTACAGAGGCTACCCAGAAGCCCTCCTAGCACATAGGGGCATCAAACACACTGATATATCTAGGCAGCTCTGTGATCCTAGCAAAGAGGATGAGGAAGGTGATGACTGATGATGATGAATGGATTAACCGGAAATTTATACAAATGACACACAAATGGCATTCCTATCAATTCCATATAAATTACATCAATTACATATGAGTAGAAATTTAGTGAGATTTTAAAAGGAATTATGGGAAATTATAAGAGCAACATTTATAAAAGACTGTTAAATGTTAAGAGTTTTGAAAGAAACATTAAGCAAAATACTTCAGGGTTTAAAATAATCTCTCGTGGGGTTTGTAACAAAATATTAATCCCACGTCTGCTTACAGTGGGATTTCTTACACATTTCTCTCAAGCAATTGATTCCACAGACAGCTACAGGATGACATGAGCTTCCAAATTTTTTTTGGTGACTGTTGTCCACTGAATGACAACATGCAAGAGTTTTTCTTTTCAACTCTCCTTATCTATAGGATTGCCTATACTTTGCTGCTTAAAAGCTGTTTTAAGAAATTAAAAAGCAAACACCTGAACTATAGAAGACTTAGCTGTTCTAAATTGATTTAGTTGCTTATATTTTTGCAATCTTCTCTTCATGACTAGAACAATATATCATTAAGTACAGCTGATATGTTCTGAAATAGCAAAGGGCTTGGAAATATTAAATGTCATTACTAGGTATAAGGGCAATAAATATTTTACATCCTCATAAGTATGTTCCTTTATTATTTATCTATTCAGAAATGGTTTTAAGCAAGTTTTTAACACCTTAATCCTCCAAAGTTAGATATAAGCTAGCTCCAATAATGCATTATGTAGAGAAACTATCAAATCAAATCCACATGTAGTTAGTGGCCTCTCAGTTCTGTTTTCTGAATTCAAACACGTCTCAATCAAATATCTCCAGTACTGTATTTGATTATTTGCTACAATTCATTTTGTTGAACCATGCAGTTTTCTCTCACTCTTTTACTTCAAAATCTTCAAGTACTTCAAAATTTTCTTCAGTTTGTTTGAATTGAGCAAGTGAAGACCTATATGTAATATGCTAACTTTCTTCCAAGACAGGTATCTTTTAATTTCTTAGATTTACCCATGCTTTCTTCACCCACAGCTGAGATTGCCCAGTAATATGGCAATTAACAGGCAGATATGATACCTTTCTTCCTCCATATTTCTTTAAACTTCACTGGTTGCATGCAGATGCAGACAACTGCATACCACTCTGATAGTTCTGCTATACATCTCTGTCCTCCTGTTAGTTCTTCACTCCAGAGCAAGTTCAAAAGGTATTACTGCATTGTTCAAAAAAAATGTTACTGGCTGTCTTCTAAAAAAAATTTTATTCAAACACGCAAAGGGTCACCTTTCTAGTGAATCTGAAGATCATCTCAAAGATCTGGTTTGGTATAGAAGAATTACTGATGGTAGCTCCAAAGAAGGGAAATATGTCAGGCATATGTGGAGCGATTTTAAGCAGAACAGAGCTTTAACGTATCCCAAAAACCTAACCAACCTGTTATTAGATATTATTTTGGACCACTTCAGCAAGGAAACAGATTTTCTGTCTTTCAAAGTGTTAAAACAATTACTGCTGTCTCTGTCCCAGAAACAACTTTCTCCCTTGTCATATCTTACTCACATCTGCCCAGATAAGCAGTGTTCTCTGGAAGCACTTTTAGTTTGATTTTATTTGTGTTGTTTTGTTTTTTTTCTCTCAGCAGAATCACTCTTATTTCTTCTGCACCTCGTTGACTTCCTTTTTTATTAGCTCTGACAGCCATACCAATTGCATGTGTGTGCCACAGAGACAGCTCCAGCATTCACTTCAGCTTGCCAACAAATCTCTTATTTTAAATGACAACTGTTGGACAATTTCACGTATGTACTTTTTAATGACTCAAAGGCACTTTGTTCTGAAATATACATCCCTCCAAAAGGTCTCAGACTTGCAAGTTGGATAATGCACTACAAGATATTCCATACATTTGTCAAGCTGAAAGACCTATAACAGAAATGGTTTGGAAATAATGTTTTTGTTTTTGTTTTTTTTAATTGTTTTTTTTTTGGTGCTGCCTCAGAATAAATCAACTCTCGACACCAAATGCTGCAACAATTGCTGAGAATGACAAAATTAATACATTCTTCTAAAACTCAAACAAAAAACACCATTAAGTTAAGGAAATTGTATTCTCCCTAAATGCCCCCAGCTCACTTAATGTCTCATTGCTTTATTTCTATGTAGGCCCTTGACAGCCCTCCTCTCACCATGGCAGGCTTCTTAGATTTATAGAAACATGAACATCTTCTGGCTACTGCTGGAATAACTGAGCTGTCCCTCAGTTTGAAGGTGGAAGAATCCTCCACCTGTGTCAGCGTCTCCACCATGCCAGAATATCCAGGGTGGATCGGGCTTTGACTTTAACAGTCCCCATCTAAGAGCATAAGAAGCTTTACCATGTGTTCACCACGAGCATAATAAAAGTAAAGCCACAGTTAGAAAACACTTTTTTACATTAGATACATGCACATACTTAATACCAACTTCTCTCAGGTTACAATTTTGCTCCTTTAGAGACATGTATCACGTATCATATTGCAGCCTACAATTTATATGCTTTTCACAGCAGAAGAGATATTCACTCCTTGCTCTTTTTGCATGGGTCAAGTTACTAGAAATATTGAGAGAAATTATCACTCTCTTGAAAATAACTGGATATGGATAACATCTGGCTGAACAAAAGGGACATTTGATTATGCTGCAAGTACTGAAGATACGTTGCATATCTAGCAAGCTTTTATTCTCATTACTTAACATGTTGCTTGGTTACATCATCACACTTGTCATCTGTGAGGAAGCCCATTTCATTAAAAAAATATAAATCATAAGGCTAACTCCTCTGGGACTGCAGTGGAAGAATGGATTTTATGGTTTTTTTTACATTTGTTTCTGAAGTCTCAGTTCAAAACTAAGTTGCTATGTTTGCATCCTGGACAACAAAAATTATGGTTGCACAGGCCATTCTCAAAAAATTCTGTGAAGCCCAACACTGGAGTGCTCTTGTGACTCTCAGTGATACAAACGTCACTCTGTATTTTCAAAAGTTGCCAAGACCTTGGCAAGACCAGAAAAAAAAAAAAATAGTATGTTTAGCACGATCAAATATTTTCCATGAAGCTAAAACCAATGATCACAGAATCACAGAATCACAGAATTCTAGGGTTGGAAGGGACCTCGAAGGATCATCTAGTCCAACCCCCCTGCCAGAGCAGGGTCATCTAGAGTCCATCACACAGGAACACATCCAGGCGGGGTTTGAATGTTTCCAGCCAAGGAGACTCCACAGCCTCTCTGGGCAGCCTGGTCCAGTGCTCTGGCACTCTCACAGTGAAAAAGTTTCTCCTTATATTCACATGGAACCTCCTGTGCTCCAGTTTGCAGCCATTGCCCCTTGTCCTATCATTGGTCAGC
>VZRW01012965.1:161277-176888 GCA_013398125.1 Aegotheles bennettii
CCTCCCGCGGGCGGTGCCGGGGAGCAGCGGGTGCCGCCGCCCCGTCGGGCCGCGCAGGGCGGAGCTGTTCCGGGTGCTGAAGCAGGAGCGGCGGCGCGGTGCCGCCAACGAGCGTCGCTCCTGCCCGCAACCGCCACTGCTGCACCCAAAAAAAGGCACGGATGGGGAGCGGGGTTGCCAGGTCCGGAAGAGCAGGAATGAATGGGCCGGGGGCTCCCGTCACGGGCCCTCCCGGGCACCGCGCTTTGCAGAGGAGCTGTCGGAAATCCCTCGGCTGGTAGCGGCATTGCTAGAGGTAGCTGCTGCTGGGAGGCAGGGAGGGTGGGGAAGGGGAGCCTGGGGGCTTTCTGCTCCCCGGCTCTGGGTGGGCACAGCTGGCCTCTGCCCGCGAAATTTGGGGATTCTCCTTGCCCCCCCTTTGCTGCTCTTGCCCACCTCGTATGACAAATAATAAAAATAAAAGTGTTGACATTCAGAGGAATGAAATTAAATATAGAGAGTAGGAGGTGACTTAGCAGCTCTGAACGTGTCAGGTGCAGGCAGCTGAGGTGTGTGCCTGTTTTAAAGCAGGTTTCACCCTGGCAGTCTCGTCTCTGCCCCCTCTCCCCACACAGACACACACACACACAGAGACACACACACACACCAACCCGGCAAAGGGCTTGGCAGCAGCTCTGGACATGATATTCTGCCTTCCCCTAACTGCTGCTGGCTAAGACATGGGAGGGAGGTGAGAGGGAAGCGGTGAGTGAGGGAGGTGTCAGAGCTCCTCTCCTCCATCAGGAGAGATCTGCTAATACACATCTTCCAGAAAAAATGTAGAGGCTTGAGGGAGAAAAACAGAGGGGAGTCTCTCTGTTGAAATGCTTTGAATGCAGAGATGTCTTCAGAGGAAGAGTGTGAACTGTGGCATATATATTATTTTTAAAATGTGGAGTTGTCCTATTAATAAGTGCAGCTGAGTAAACATACATAAAATACTGCAACCCATTTTAGAGGACTAACACCTGGGATTAGCTGATCTGCATTGTGAATAATGTCAACATCAGAGCTGGCTTGAATTGGATTTTCCCTGCCATGACAGAGGATGTCAGCAGCAAAAGAAACCAGGTGGCAAGAAAAATGCAGTTTGAAATTTTCAAAAAGCCTTCTAAGAAACCATTGCAATTCTTCCTCACCCCATGAAAATAAATCAGTAGGTGTGCCACGTACAGTGAAGATTGCCATTTCCTGCTGGGAACTCAGTCCACTTTATATGGTTTTGAGCTATATTGGAAAGCACTAGAACAGGGCTTGAGTAGCATCGTCTGCGTTAGTGGGACCCTATAGCTTCACAGGTGCTGGTATTTCCATTAATAAATTGCAATAAAACAAATCGCAGAATAAGCACCACCTTTTCTTTTTAACATCAGCCTTGTAAAAATAAAATATGCTACTAAAATATTTGAAAGTTTTGGAAAGGTAAGTAGTTTACATATAGATTATACCATAAAAATGTAATGTAGTATGAGCATATACAATAAGATTCAGGTTTAGTGCTGCAAGTTACTATGATTTCTCAATAACTCCAAAATTACAGCAGAAGTTCATTTTCCTGTTGTCAAACAGCAGTTGAAATGAAAAATTAATCACAAATGTCCACTATTGATCAACTTTATGATTTAACATGTTATTAGTCATTATTTCTTATTATTCTGTTTCAATTCCTTGCAGATTAGAAACAAAAACAATAGAGGATAATCGCCCCCCTGGATCTTAGCCTTGGCCTTTTGCAAGCAAACAGAAGAAGAGCTGTCAGCCTTTGCATGTCAAGTAGCCACTCAGCTGTTTGACAGCTTCTGGGTTTCAACCCCATTGGGATTGAGGCAGCTCAGGAAACCATGAGCGATGAGTCCTGTTGTCTGCTGACGCTGCTCTAGCACCATGGCAGACAGTCCGTGATCTGACAAGAGGATCTGTCCTAGGGAGGCAGCACTGGGATCAGTAATTGGCTTCCTGGGAAACTACAGCTGGTGGAGAGGATGTAAAAAGAGGTGTGCATGTGCTGGGATATTGCTACAGTCTTGCTGAGCTGGTTGATCTGCTTGGAGGAGGGTTTTGCCACCAATCTTGGTTTTTCTCCTGGTTTGGTAATGTTGGCTTTGGAGAAAATTTCTGCTGAATCACCTGCTCTTGGACACCTTTTGGGAAGCCTGGCTGACCAGTGAAGAGACCCAACGGCACCTTCCCCCCCACTACAGGTCCCCCCTGGTGGCCTCCAGCCACATCCTGTGCCTGACCCCATCCCTCAGGGCACCCACACTCCCCCATTCCGGGGAGTCTCCCGCAGCAACCCCCGCATCCGTCGCGGGGGTGAGCGTATCTGAAGCTCCCAGTGCAGCCAGCGCCTGGCAAGATTTTACCCTGTCTGCCACTGGGGCCCCAGTGCCGCCCCCCGCCGGCCCTGCCGCCCCA
Source organism: Aegotheles bennettii (assembly GCA_013398125.1). Taxonomy (NCBI): domain Eukaryota; kingdom Metazoa; phylum Chordata; class Aves; order Caprimulgiformes; family Aegothelidae; genus Aegotheles; species Aegotheles bennettii. Next base: position 163,732 of record VZRW01012965.1, read on the forward strand.
CTTGCCCGCCCCAGGCCGCGCAGGATGGGGGCGGCACTGGTGCGGCGCGGGGGCTGCCTGCTGCTCTGGCTGGCCCTGCTGCTGGGCTGCTGGGCTGAGCTGGGCAGCGGGCTGGAGTTTCCAGGGGCTGAGGGCCAGTGGACCCGCTTCCCCAAGTGGAATGCCTGCTGCGAAAGCGAGATGAGCTTCAACATGAAGACACGCAGCTCCAGCGGGCTGGTGCTTTACTTTGATGATGAGGGCTTCTGCGACTTCCTGGAGCTTATCCTCACCCAGGGCGGGCGGCTGCAGCTCAGCTTCTCCATCTTCTGTGCCGAGCCCGCCACTCTGCTCTCTGACACAGCAGTCAATGACAACCTCTGGCACGCTGTTGTCATCCGCCGCCACTTCAAGAACACAACACTGATCATCGACCGGACCGAGGCCAAGTGGGTGGAGGTGAAGTCCAAACGGCGGGACATGACTGTCTTCAGTGGCCTTTTCTTAGGGGGGCTCCCGCCAGAGCTGCGGTCGGCAACACTAAAGCTGACACTCTCCTCTGTCAAGGACCGTGAGCCCTTCAAGGGCTGGATAACTGATGTCCGGGTCAACTACACACAGACGTTGCCAGTGGAGAGCCAGGAGGTGCGGCTGGACGATGAGCAGAGCCGCCTGTGTGCCAGGGAGGACGTCTGCCTCAACGGGGGCGTCTGCTCGGTGCTCAATGACCAGGCTGTCTGTGACTGCTCCCAAACAGGCTTTCGGGGGAAGGACTGCAGCGAAGGTAAGGTGCCATTTAAGCTTGCCCCACAGCCCCCCTCCCCATCGCTCCGTGGAAGAAATGGGTAGGAGGCCAGGCCTGCATGGACTTCCATCTGTACGAGTGGATCTCTCTCCCAGCCCTTTCCTCCCTGCCGCGTTCCCAGCTCCCATCTTCCCTCCCTTCCCCTCCCCGCCCTCCACGTGTCTTTGTGGCTGACCATGATGCCATCACTCCTCTGTTCTCTGCGAGGCTGGGTGAGAGGAGGAGGAGGTTATTAGGGCATCTTCCAAAGGCAGGATGTGATTTGGGGTTGTCCTGACCAGAGGAAGGGTAGGTCGTGGGTGCCTACTGTCACTTGGAAGAGAGGGGGCAGCCGGCGTCACGCTCAGCCAGAGTCAAGGGAGGGGGCGGGCATGCTTGTCACGAGCAGCTGGTGGCAATTAATCTTGGGAGCTGCGAAAGCGATGCTGGGGAAAATTTTACTGGATTAAGTGCGAAGACAGCTGGTTTTTTTTTTATTTGTAGGGTAAGGGGGACCTAGAGTTGGCTTTGTATTGATATTTACCTCTGCTTCATTGTTGAAATAAAATCAGTGGTTTATTTGTGAATTCCTTAAATTTTTGTCAGGGAAGAGGGGGATTAAACTGAGGATTATGTTTTTACACAAACATGAACGGTACTGCTTTGCAATGTATTTAGCGATTCACCATGCCAGGAAGAATACAAAAGGGCAAGGGAGAAGTACATAATCCAAGACCACAAAATTACTAAATAGTTTTACCAAGGAAGAGGGAGCTTAGAAAAACAGTAGTTTCTACAAGTAAATCACTGGGTGAAATATGATTCATATTCAGTGCCCATTGTTTTTGGTGAATGGAAGGAGTGTGAACATTTACTTTGCAGATGCATGTATGACTCTTTTTTTATTATTTTGCTAGTAAATGTACCATTGCTTGCAGCTCCTTAAGCATAGAGAGTACATATGATGTATACCTAGATCAGGACATAAAGGTATACAGGTAAAATAAGAGCAAAAATATCAAAGGAAAATATAATCTTCATGTCAAAATTGGAGAGCAAGGACCTAAGTTTAAAATGTAAAAGGTTAATATAAATAAGATATTATCAAGGCTAAATGAAGATTTTCACTGAGTGGCTGCATGACGTTTATGGCTGAATGATTTGCCTTTATAATTTCTCAGATTTCACTCATTATAAGAAAGAAAACATCATTTGTGACTGTGCTTTATTATGTAACACCTTCTGTCCTTAGTGTCAATACTCAAAATGCTACAGTCATTCTGCATCCTGTTATCGGCTGTTTATCTCTCATCTGCCATTTGTTAAAAAATTCAAACCCCACTAACATTTTAAAATCTTTTAATAAGTAAAGAGCAAATTACAGTTTCAGAAAACTAGACATTTTTGCTTTTAATAAGTAAGTTAAGATCACATCAATGATCTTAGTATCTGGATGTAAATTTTTAATATGTAGTACTACACAATATATGTGTATGTAAAATAATTGAGTTGTCTTAGCATCTCTGAGTTATTATAAACCAAATATAAACCTGATTATAAACCTTATTATAAATCAGAAAGAAAATTACGAGGTGTAGCAGCTTGGTTAAAGCAGCAATAGTAATTTATCTATTATTATACATTCATGTACCCTTTACATTAGAACATAGTTTATTTTTTGAAGTTATTTTGAACATGTAATATTTGTGTGAAAAAGTTCATATAATTGCATGTATAATCAGAGTAAATTTTATCGTTACATGATAAGATTAATAGCTATTTTTAAGGATTTTTTTTATGTTTAGGTTGAATGTTATTGAAAGACATATATATATGTGTATATATATTAAAAATTGCCTAGAAAGAAGGTGACACTGAAAATAATATTTAGAATCCCCCAAATTTAGGGTAAAATGCTGGCTTCATTCAAATACTGGAGGTTTTAAAGTTGACCTCAGTGGGATCAAGATTCCCCTCACTCGTCCCTTGACTACTAAGAAGCCTTATAAATGACTTAAAATTTTAGCATATTCTCTCAGCAAAGGATAATAAAATATTCAGATTCTGATTTCCTTTGAAACAGGAGGCAACAGTTCCACTGAGAGGAATATAAATGCAACTACTCCTACAATTTGTAACTGTTGATTGAGAAAAGATAGTAACTGACATTCATATCAGTCAGGTTTAGATGAAAGGGTCAGTAGCTACTCATGTGTTATCAAAGATACTGAATTATTTTATAAATTATGTAATATTTAAGTACGGAAAAGGCAGAAGGACAAGTAAAACCATTATGTCTGCCAGAGAACAAACCCTGGCTACTGTTGTTTAGTTCTTTATAGCCAACATAGAAATTATGTTGTTGAGTTTTGAACTTTTGTTCCTAGAAAGTGTAAATTTTGCACAAAGCTTAATAAGAGGTTGCCATTGCTGAAGGATGCAGGATCATCTCAAACTGCAGTAATCTAGAAGGGTCTTGAGTTTTCACTCTTTGTTTTGTCCTACTTTTTGACTAAAAATGGTTTAGATGGAAAAAAAAAGACAACTTTCCATTTTTATCTGAAATTGTAACCATATGTCCTGATTGATACCTTTTCTTTAAAGGTCAAAATTTCAGGCTTGGGATGCTATTTTTGATAGCACTTGGTTATTTTCAGGAAAAAATATGGTGGGGTATTTTTTTTTTTTTTCAGATTTTAATCTTTGAAAATCTCATTAATTTTTCATGAAGTAAAATTATCTTATAAGAATGAAGTTTAACCAGGTTTACTTGTTTTGGAAAACCCATAGTAATGTAAATTATTCACAGTAAGCTTAACTGTCCTTGTACCTGTCTAAATCGGGAGTAGCTTCATTTATGTTATCTAAACTACACTAGTATAAAAAGAGTGTAAGATAGGAAAGAATCAGATTTATTGCATTCAGGCATGCTCTTTGTTCAAATAAGTTCTAAATTCTCTTCAATAGGAGGTTTGGCATGAATCACAGAAAAAGGACTGCAGTTTTGCTTGAGTATCAGGTGTGTCTAGACAAATGAAAAATACGATCTGTAGCAGTTCTGTTTTTGATTAGTCCATCTGCTCATGGGCAAGGACAGTAAAAGAACCTTCTAAAAGAAAAAATAAAATCTCAGTTTAGCACTGAAACAGGCAAGGGAATATTATTTCACGTAATAAGATTGACTCAATAGAAAGAAAAATACACAAAATCATGATAATTTTTTTTAGGAATAAGACTAGCATTCAACTAAACCCTGATTGCCATGTCAATTTTCTGATAAGTTTTTAACAGACATCACAATCTTCTATTCAATGAAAATTATGTTATTCCTTGAAATTAATCAAATTGATATGGCTTGATTCTATGATAGGGAAAGCTGTTCATGAAAGAAACTGATCTTTAAAATAAATTTTTTAGTGAATTAAGTCAGGGTCCTAGAAGGTAAGAACAATACATGAAATCAGTGAACCTCCATATTCCTTTTTTCATTTTGCTCCTTATGTTTAAATTTCAGAAGAAAAACCCTATTTTAAATATTAAATTTATAAAACAGTGACCTTCTGGCTTTAGACAAAAAATATATGTATATAATTTTCTTTTCATTCTAATTTATATAAAAATAAGCTTGTCCAGTATCCCATCTGAGAAAATAGGTAGATACCTCTGATGGAGAAAATAAAAAAACACATAATACACTTTGACTTGGGAGAGGTTTCTCACTGACTCCAGCTTCTTGTCACTCCACGCCCTTCTGCTTTTCTATATCTGTATCTGCCTAAAAAATTGCATACAGGATAGTTTATCTTTTTAAAATATAGCTGGACTACTTGCCTCAATATTAGCATGTTACAAACACAATTACTCTGTGAATTCAAAGTATTCCTGTTTAGAACATGTATTTTAACTGTTCCACTGAGTTTCTGTTTTATGGGAAAAACGAGGACTGTTGATGCAGCTGTTCACTGTAAGAGATATTCTTCCTTGTCAGATATTCAGAAGTTGATGCCAGCTATGGTTTGAACTGTGAAAGTAATTTTTTAAGGAAGTGAATTCCAGATGTCTAAGTCTAGCGAGAATTTAGATTTGTTTGTTTGGGTTCTGAATGTATTGCATCAATCTTTGTTGTTTATACTTGCTTCTTCACATCAGCTTTTAAAAAAGTCGTCCAATATTTATATATTTTAGAAAAAAAATCATATTTTAATTCCTTCATTTCTCTTATGCCTGGAATAAAACATACAAACATGCTTTGTCATTAATTATCTTTTGCAAGATACGTGTTTGAGTGCAAAGCGATGCAGTTGAACTCATTGCCTATAGTCAAGCTTAACAGAGCAGCCACCCTGGTCTTTATCCTTCTTGAAGAGTTATCTCAATATACTTTGAGCTAGTAAATACTGTGAGCAAAACTTTCCTTTTGATTTACACTTCAGAGTTTTTATCTACTATATGCATCTTTATTACACAATCTGTATTTCTTCTGCATGCTGAGTTTCTTGTCAGTGCCAGTGGCCACTGGGGTGATGCTGATAATTTAGGAGGAGGGCTAGAAATCCACTGGAGATTACACTAAAATTCTGTTGTATTTATGGATGATTTAATTAATTTAACAATAAATGTTTTAATTTTATCTAATATTTTAAAGCAGTGACTTTGTCAGGGTAGGATCTTGAGGGCAAATATTCAAATAAACCCTAAGTCTTTCAAAATTGCATTATGTCTGTGCCGTTTGCATTTAGTCGTATGAAAACAGAATTCTTATGTCAGTTTAATGCAGAATTTTGCATCATTTTCCTAACGCAATTTTATGTATTATTTTGTTTGTCAGGATTCAGCATTATAGGATATTGATTTCAATATTTGCCTCGTGTAAAATCACATCAATTTAAATACTGTGTCACTGGTAATTAGGAATTGGCAGTCTGCTTTATGTTATCTTCTAAGAAGGCTGCTTGTTGAATATTGCTGATCCTTTCAAAATGCTGATACTGAAATACGTCCAAAAGACCACTTACACATATAGCATACATCTTAGTATCCCAGATCAATAATATTGAGGTTCTTGCTTCCCTTTGTGGCTTGTTGAGATGCAGGGTCCATTTTAATTTTAAGTCTATATTGCAAATGATAGAATGCTAATATGCTAGAAGAATTTACACCTAGCAGCACAGGACCTTGTGTCAGATTGGTCATATTCATTCAGAATTTAAAAATTATATAATACAATTGTCTATATTTTAATGTAATTACATCTCAAGATTTACAGGCATTTTGGACCAAATGCACTTGATCTTTTTCCTCAGCTGCAGGTTGCCTCCCCTAGGAGTCTTTTAACAGTAGATGCTAGCCAAGGATTGTGGGAAAACATTTGGATTACAGAACATATAATTTTATCCCATCATCATTACTGAGCTGATGGATGGGTATGGGGAGACAGACTGGCAAGTAAAACCAGCTCCTGATAGAATTAGCTTTATGTGGAGGCTAACATTAACATATGCAGGTTTGAGAATTTATGCTTCTTTTAATAAACACATAAAAATTGACTGGTAATTTAAAACATAAAGGTTCACGCATGTCTCTTGTTGAAGAAAGCTTAGTATTACTTTCAGAAAACATGAAACCATACCAGCTTCTGGAAAAATACTTTGTATAGTTTATTGTGCTGCAGTTGAGAATTGCATACCTTCATAAACACATTATTTTACAGAATAGTAAAGGGCACTCTGAGGTTTTGTGTGCTATGTTGTACCACAGGAGTAAATTGTAAAGACCAAAGTATACTTTTTTCAGGGAATGGTTTGGTAGAATGTGACAAACATAACTTTAACTGTGGTGTTATATATAGAATTCACTAACAAAGTCAAGGTACATAGTATCTTTCTTTGATGCCTTTACGTGCTTCTGTGCTGACCAGGGATCATATTTTAATCTTTTAAAGAATAATTTCGGGTTTTCCTGCAAAGGTGTGCACTTTCTGAAATGACACTTTCTCTTTCTGTACTATGATGATGGTGTCTGACTAAGAAGTAATTGTATGTGGTGGATTCATGCTAATGTCTAGTCATTCCCTTGGAACTTGGTGTACTCAGTAGAACCAATGAGCACTTCAATGCCCAAAATACCTGTAGCGACTAATGAATTGTTTTAATATGACAGTGATTTCTTATTGACCTTAGCCAGTTCACACCATTTCTCCAGCTTGGTTTCTCCATCTGAAAGTTAAACTAGTGACACTCCATACAGGATTTTTTGATAGGTTTTATTTCTTGTCTTCCAGGCACTTGAAAGATAAGAATTTCTACTAGGGCTCTAGTAGGGGAAGTCAAGACTTGAAGTTCCCCTTACTGTAGTGCAACCTCTTTAAGTCTACAGAACTGATACTTATCAACTGGCATTGAAGTTACCACCATTCCTACTGCCTATCGATCCATAGCTGAGTGTTCAGAATAATGTGTTTTTTCATGTGCACTACTGACCTCTCATTATTTCCATTAGTCTAGATACTGAAAATTATGTAGCTTGTTGATTGCTAACCACTTTTCCCTGGGCAATTCAGCCGTTCTCATGGTTGTAAGAGTTCCCATTCTTTCCAGCATTACGACACCTGTACAAAAGTCATCCTTATTACTATAAAAAGATATAAGATTTAATGTCTGAGGATAGTGGAAAACTCTGGGTCCCAGTCAGTGATCATATAGTTTTTTAAAAGTTTCATTCTTTGTTTTCAATGAGAAATTTGGTGAAGAAAATGGGAGGTGGCCTCAGTCATGCCTTGTTTGAGTTTATAAAGAAATAAGAGACAGATGTATTCTGGCAGGTTTCTGTAAGAACAGGATTGTGTGATAGAATTTTAGATTTCTTTAATTCTATGAAATTGTTTATGAACCTGAAACCATTTAGCTAGGTCCTAGTAAGTAGCAAATTAGGCACCTCACAGATAGCTGAAAAAAATGGATTATGTTGTATTTTCCGTTGAGTCCCATTTCAATTTCCATTGAGTCTCCATTTCTATTGAGTCCTATTGACTCAAGTTTAGAATTAGAGCAAATGTAGTAACCTGCTGATTCTGAACTTATTATTCAAGTGGAAACATGAATACAGAGAAGATCTAGGGCAAAAGAAATAACCTGCTGATTCTGTATACTGTATAGATATCCCCAGATGAATACTGCAGTATTCATCTGGGAATATCTATAGAGATAAGATTTCTTCATGAATTTGTATATTTATCATCATCATCATCATTGTCATCATTATTAATTTAATACATGCTTATGAAATGTGCTGTAAGAATAATGTTATGTGATTAATTTTGTTTTACATTTAAGGGACTGTAATTTGTGGAAAAATCTGGTTTATCAAAAAAGCAGGAGATGTGTTCAATATAATCACTCTTCTAGTTGCTGCAACTACAAACTGTGAAACAGTATATTTTTGCATATATAAGAGTTATGAACCTACAGTGCTATGTAGGTGTGCAAGTTTCAGATTGCTTTTAGTCTGTGGCACAATGCATAAGGTCTTAAAATAAAAAATTTTGACATTTTGCTGATTTTATCTAGAGAATGGGCTTCATTTTGCTTAAAGGCAGAGAAACTAGACTGATACTCCCCCAGCGATGTCTCTTTGTAGTTAAGAGAACATGTACAGCCATTATGGGGGTCACTGACATTACACTATGCAATTGGAGATGTATGTCATAGTTTCAAAGTTTCAGAAATACATCTGAATTTCCAATATAGAATGACCATCATGTTGATCTTGTTTCCCTTCTATTCTATTTAGCTTTAACAAAAGATATTTTTAAAATGACACTTTTGTTAAGAGTTATTTCCATTAAGAAAAGACTCATTGAGAAAGATTACATGTATATATTATAAATTATTTGTATTTTCTTTTTAAGAAGTGTGTAGAAAATCACAGAATTAGTGAGTAGACATGGGGTGACAATCTGTATCTCAATACTGTCATTTTCTGTAGAACCTTATCCTGACTATTCTTTGTTCCCAAAGGTGACAACAGAATTGTTCACACACGCAGCAGCATTTGTACAATGAGTGTCTAGTGGACAATTGTGATTGATAGCTTTAGGTTCAATTTTGGTTTTGTGATGTAAAGATAACGTTAATTATTAATAAAAATGTGAGAATTGGGTCCTACTGCTAGTAAAAAAAAATATGCTCTATAGCCCTCTTAGGAAAGTTGCTATCTTTCCTGATTATGAATCATACAGGAATGATAAAAGTGATCTAAATAAGTTTGGATTCTGCTGATTGTTATGCAGCAACAGGCTGGCATTTTACATTTGTAAAATAATGTTTGCATTTTACATTTTACATTTGTAAAATCAGACTTTTAACCTGTAAGGTTCAGGGACAAAAGGCAGAGTCTAGTGAGGCACTGCATTTCCTTCCCAGACTATGCACAATGCTGTGTCTAAGCACAGTGAATTTCAGGTGAGTATCTATAATGAGGTGGACAAATGCTTCACATGACATCATCAGCTAGAAAAGCAGTGTAATTTCTTCAGGAAGTTTCCAGGAATCTTAGTACTGACAGGGAGATTACCAGTTTTGCTTATTTTGAGTTTGCTTTTCTTCCCGTTTTTCCTCATCAGAGGAGAGACAGGTGAAAATGGAAGTTATAAACCAATAGCTGTATGTCACTTAATTTTTAAGACTATCATTGGATAATATAAGAAAGGTTTTAAAATAAATTTTACATTTCAATGCCCTCCTGCTGCATCTTGTTCAGATGAATGTTGCTGAAATTCTCAGGATCTGAAGTTTGTTTTCTATAATGCTCACTGCAGAAAAATAATTCTTGTAATTTTAATACATTGCAAAGAACATATTTTTGTTTGGTATTTTTTTTTTTTAGAATATATAGTTTTTCAGAGCTAAATTGTGGACTGTCATTCAACATTAGACAACATTTTTTTCTGGTTTAGTTAAACATTTACTCAAGAATTCTGAACACAAATTTCATATTCTTACACAAAACGTTTCTGGCTTCAGTGTTTTGAGGAAAACATCAGCATTTTCCCACTAGTTCACCAGGAAGAAAATATGATTTTAATATATCTCCTTGTTGACCCCAAACTCCATTAATTTCCCATGAATGCTGTATCAGTCGTGGTAGTTTTCAGGAATTTCTGAAACTTTTGTCACTGTTCTTGGCCCAAATTATTTGGAGGAGCAGCCAGGATGAATGTTGAGTTACTTGGTGAGGCAGCAGCAGCGGTGGCAGCAGTGGTGTCAACTGAGCTAAGCCCAGGGCTGAGGGTTCAATTGTGCTGTACAGGGGTCTTCCCAAGCTCAGGGTTGCCTGAGTCACAGCCCAAGCCCCCAGCAGGACCCAGAAGTCCGTGGCAACCAGTCAGGCATGGATGGGACATGACCAGGAGCCGCATGGGAGATTTAAATGGTCCTAGGAAGTGTGAGTGACCCAGAGTGTGGTGAACAGGAGCAGGCAAAGAGGGGCATGGCATGTTAGTGAGGGAGTGGCATGTCATGAGTTTACATGGGGAGGACGAGTTGGCAGGGCTCCTCTCTGACCGTTGGGACACAGCCAATAGCGGCAACAAACAAACTCAGTAGCTGGTGAAGAACAGGACAAAGAGTTCCTTTCTTCCCCTGTCCTATTAGTGTAATTATGCAAGCTTTTTGAGGTATGGTTCTGACGTACCATAAAGCTCAATCCCTTCTACCTGCTGGGGTCACTGGACCAGCTATGTCAGAGGCCTTCAGCCAGCCAGACCTGCAGATGACAGAGCTCTTGAGGTTACCAGTTGCCAGGAGTGCCTGGTGCCTCTCCGTGAGGCTGGGACCAACAGTCGGTCCCTATGCAGAAGGTGTGCTGTTGTGGAAGAGCTGTGTCACGAGGTGAAGGCGATACAGGAGGAAGTGAATAGGCTATATAGTATGCAAGCAAATGAGCAGGAGATTGACAGATTATTTTCAGAGATGCTACAGTCTCAAGACTCTCAGGAGTTTCGAACCTCCAATCTAGTGAAGATTCCAGAACCTGGAAGGGTAATTAGTCAATGGTCTGTTGAAGATGATGTCTGGAAGCGGGTCACTACGTGTACCAGGTGGAGGGTTCCTCCTACTTCTGAAGACCTGACAAGTAGGACTGGCACCTTCTATAACAGGTAGGAGGCCCTGGAACTAGAAGGCTGGTCTACTGATGAGGTGGGTGAAGATCTTTCTCAGATAGAGGGGCCTCCCAAAGCTAAACGAGCTGTACCCTGCATTGTGACCTCCTCTGTTAAGAGGAAAAGAAGGGTAGTTGCAATATGAGACTCACTTCTAAGCAGAACAGAGGGCCCAGTATGCAGACCGGACCCAACTCAAAGGGAAGTCTGCTGTTCCCCAGGAGCTTGGATAAGGGACATTAACTAGGAAAACTCTCCACTCTAGTAAGGCCCTCAGATTACTCTCTGTTACTGGTTATTCAAGCCGGCAGTGATGAAATAACAAAGAGAAGTCTGAGGGGAATCAAAAGATGTGATGTGGGATCATTTAGGATTGCAGGCCTTGGGACTTGAAGGATCCTTGAAGTATCAGGAGCACAGGTTCTGATTTCCTTGATCCTTCTGGTAACAAGGGATAATATTAATAGGAGCAGGCAAATTCATCTGGTCAATGCATGGCTTTGAGACTGATGTGAGTTTTTTGACCATGAGATGATCTATTCAACACCTGGGCTGCTAACACAACAGGAATGCACCTTTCTCAGAGGGGAAAGAGAGTTCTAGTGCAGGAGCTAGTGGGGCTCATTGGAGAGCTTTAAACCAGCCTGGAAGGGGGAAGAGGACAAAACCAGGCTTGCCAATGATGTGCAATGGGATGGTGTGTCAAAACTTCAGGAAACAAGCACTAAGGGGGAAGGGATTAAAGCCAGGTCCTAGTGATAAGCCTAGAGGTGGTATGCCTGTGTTGGGGGCAAAATCAGCTTAAGTGCATCTATACCAATGCTTGCAGCATGGGTAATAAACAGGAGGACCATTGTAATGGTCCAATAAACAGGATGCCATTGTACAGCAGGAAAGTTATGATGTACTTACTATCATGGAAACATGGTGGGATGACTTTCATGACTGGAGTGCTGTGATGGATGGCTATAGCTCTTCAGAAGAGACGAGGTAGGAGAGGGTGTGGGGTAGCTTTGTGTTAAGCAGTGCTCTGATTGTATCGAAATTGATGATGACTGATGATGATAAGGTTGAGTGCCTATGGGTAAAGATCAAGGGGAAGGCCAGAAGAGCGGTTGACTTGGTGGAGTCTTTTATAGGCCACCCAACCAAGATGAACAAGTTGATGAGGCATTCTACAAGTGATTGGCCGAAGTTTCATGGTCAACAGCCCTTGTACTTGTGTGTGACTTCAATCTGCCTGACATCTGCTGGAAATATAACATAGCAGAGAAGAAACATTCTAGGAGGTTCCTAGAGTGTGTGGAAGATAGCTTCCTAATATAACTGGTAAGTGAGCCTACCAAAGGAGGTGCCCCGTTAGACCTGTTACTTGTGAATAGAGAAGGATTAGTGGCTGATGTGGTGGTTGGTGGATGTCTTGGGCATAGTGATCATGAAATGATAGTTTTCAATAAAGGGTGAAGTTAGGAGTGGCACCAGCAGAACTACCACCCTGGTTTCTGGCAGGCAGACTTTACCCTGTTTAGGAGTTTAATTTATAGAGTCTCTTGGGAGTCAATCCTGAAGGACAAAGAGGTCCAAGAAGGATGGATGTGTTTTAAGAAGGAATTCTTAAACATTCAGGAACAGGTAGTCCCCATGTGTAAGAAAGACAAGTCGTCACGGAAAAAGGCCAGCCTTGGTTAAACAGAGAAATTAGGGAAAAAAAGAAAGTGTATCAACTCTGGAAGGAGGGCCAGATCACTTGGAAGAACTACAAAAATGTAGCAAGGCTATGTAGGGAGAAAATCAGAAGGGCCAAACTGGAACTTGATTTGGCACTNCAAAAAAAGTTTCTGTAAATACATTGGCAGTAAAAGGAGAGTTAGAGAGCCTCCATCATTTATTAAATGTAGAAGGTAACTTAGTGTCAGAGGACCAGGAAAAGGTACGAGGTACTAAATACCTTCTTTGCTTCAGTCTTTAATAGCAAGGCCTATCGTCTTCAGGATATCCAGCTTCCAGATCTGGAAGCTACAGATGGGGAGCAGAGTGAAGCCCCCACAATTCAGGAGGAATTGGTTAGTGACCTGCTTTACCAATTAGTCACCCACAAGTCCATGGGCCCCAATAGGATTCACCCCAGAGTGATGAGGGCGCTGGCAAAAGAACTTGCCAAGCCACCTTCAATCATTTACCAACAGTCCTGGTTAACCAGAGAAGTCCCAGCTGACTGGAAATTGGCAAATGTAA
>VZRW01012965.1:177731-195759 GCA_013398125.1 Aegotheles bennettii
TTTGGAGAATCTGTCTTATGAGGAGCAGCTGAGTGTGCTGGGTTTGTTTAGCCTGGAGAAGAGAAGGCTGAGGGGAGACTTCATTGCTCTCTACAGCTACCTGAAAGGGGGTTGTAGTGAGGTGAGGGTTGGTCACTTCTGCCAAGTCTACAGTGAGAGGACAAGGGGAAATGGTCTTCTGTTACAACAGGGGAGATTCAGATTGGATATTAGAAAAAAAGAATTTCACTGTTAGAGTGATTAGACATTGTAACAAGTTGCCTAGGGGGGTGATGGAGTCACCGTCCTAGGAGGTATTCAAGAAGTGCCTGGATGAGGCACTGAGTGATATGGTTTAGTGTTTTAAGGGTTATTATGGTGGTGTTGGGTAGATGGTTGGACTGGATGATCTTGAAGGTCTCTTCCAGCCATGATTATTCTGTGTTTCTGTGAAAGTTAACACAGCCTTGAAATTGTCCTTTTTCCTCTATAGCAGTTAAACAACTTAGTCTGGCATTATAATAAGTTGTGTACAGCAATTTTTATTTTTGTTTTCCACATTGCAAATTTTGAAACTCAAAATTTAAACAAATAATGCATCAGGTTCAAAGTTATAAGAAAAATATTTTCGCACTGTTTCTTATTCAGATTTTTGCAACAAAGAAGGTTCCAATGACAGAAAAAAAAAATAAAAGAAATAAAAGTTTTGACCTGCTATTCTTGCAAATCCACTGACAATCACATTTTTAATATTTGAAAAACTATTAACATTTAGAGGGTTTTATCTATTCTCTTATCATCAGCTGGATCCCATTTTCTTTTTTTAAATATCATTGAGTCTTTAAATAAGTGGGGCCTTTCTTGTACAACTTGAATACCTACTTCATTCAAGTTGGTAAAAGGGACTGATTAAACAAATATCTGCTATTCAGTCACATTTTACACGTTGTGATACTTGAGTCATGCTGGTAGATTTTGTAAATCTTAAACCACAGAAGCATGCATAGTAACGCAAGTGAATAAAATTCCCTTCCAATTTCTCCCCTCTTAAAAAAACAGAAACGTATCTACTAGAAATGGAAAAATAGCATTTTAAGTTGATGGCACCACAGGAATTCGGAACCAAAGGTACCTTCAATGAGTGATGGCTTTCATTTTTTCGTTGCTTGTATTTAAGGGTGGACCTTGTCTCTCCATTTTTTTAAAATTTGCAAGAAAAAATAACAAAAAGCAGCTAGAGATGTTGTATCTATTGTGATAGAGGAATATCTAATTCAGAAGCATACCTCTGAGAACTTACTAATACTGTTATTTTGATGTAGTACTTTAATATGGGCTGATTAATCCTTGGATAGCCTAAATACAGAAAGTGAACAGAGTAACAGAGGACAGGTTTTGATGTTGTTCAACTTTGCTCTTCCTTTGCTTCCTCTTCAGAAATTTGAAAAATAGTACATAATTGACTTGGAAATTTGGTTGTTGCCAAATTTGAGCTCTCAGTGACTTAAATTGAGCTTTTGATCATTAGACAATGCAGAAAGATGTACTAAGGAAATTAATTAACTACTGAAATTGGAAGAGAAAAATGTTTTGATGTATCATATTTATTGTTATAGACAGTATTTCTAAAATATTTTGCTTTTGTAAATTTGTCACATTCAGTAAGATTTCTCAGTCAGTTGATGGAGTAAAATAATTTATCCCACTACTTCCTTCATGTCTGTGTAAATCAGAATTGATGTCTCATGAAGCTAACACATTAAGCCATTGTAAAATAAGGGTAAGATCAGAATCAGGTCCTCTGGTTAGAAAAAAAATAATCTTTCCAGTTTATTAATATTAAAACACCCCAAAGCTTCAAGAAACAAACAGGCTTAACCTTACCCACTGCTTTGTAGTATTACTTTGAGATCTTTAATAGAAGCTTCCTTTGTCATTTAGATACACAGAAATACTTTGCCTGCACAAAAATGGTGAGAAGCTTTGACTGCTTGTTTCTCACAGCTGTATTATTCCACTCTTTAAGTTTTCTGTATTTATAGAGGTACAATAAGAACTGGCAATGCAATTTTCCTTATAAAATTATGAATTAATGGCTAAAAAAAAATTTCATAGTTTTACCTCACTTCCCACTCACATTGCTGAGATGACCAGTCTTGCATTAAAATGGTTGCTGTTTGAAAATACTGTCATGTATTTTATTGAATCCATGTGTTTGGATCAATCTTCACACTCCTTTTGTTGTTCTTAGATACACATTTAGCACACAGGTTTGTAAAGCATAGCTTGGTATGGCCAGTTTGCTTATTCTCTAATCAACCTAAGTCATTGGTATCAGTCTAATGTGTGAAGATACTGCACTCAAAATCTATACGCTGAGAATATTATTAATTTTATAAAATAAAGCACTTACAAGCTATGAACTATCAGGGCAAAAGATACTGTACAATTTTAATTTAATCTATTTCTGGGTATCCATTATGAGACAGTCTTTAATTACATGATCATATTCCACATTTTCCTTGAACCTTCTGCCTCATTCTGTGCATAGTCTGGATAAGTTCTTCAATATTTTGTTTTCTTGCTGGTCAGTGGGTAGCTCTGAGCCTGATTTAGCTTCCATATTAAAACCAGCTCTGAGGAGAAATTGTTAATTTTTGCCTGGACTTTTCTAAGTTTTTCATAACTACAATGTCTGAGCTATTGCACAAATAGTAAAACATTGCCCAATGCCCATGTAAGATGACAGATGCTACTATCCCAGTCATAAGGGAGAACTGAGGCAAAAGAGACTGCTGGTAAAAACATTCACTAGTACTGAGTGCACAGTCTGAAGTTTTTCCGAGTGCTTCATGTATAACACTACATACTCTAATTCATACTGGAATTTCAAAGCACAGCTCACACTGACTTCAGATTACAGCTTTGAGTGATATTCGGGGATATCCAGCAAGGCATGCTCCCCAAATACGTAACAGCCCTGAACAGCTTAAGAAATGACCACCCAGAAAATGCCTGGCTTTAAAATCTGACCAAAATCACATGGGATTTTTAGAAGAGAAGGGGACAGAACATATTTCTCCAGAGTAGCATTCACCTCTCCTTGGTATGCAGTACACCCCACTCCTTTTTAGCAAGGACTTGTCTTGCAGGGCAGGGGTGCTGCTCATTGACACAATGGCTTTCTTCATTACTTGGTCATTTACTTATTGCTAAGAACAGACCTCTTCTGTGTACAGAGCAAGTTACAAAGGCTCTGGAGACAACTGCATTAAACTGTGTAATTAAAGGCTATATCTTAACCTAGAGGAATAAAGCCTATGGATCTAAGTTACGTAAGAAGCCTTGTGTTTCAGAGCTGCTATTTTTGACTTTTGCAACCTAAAGAACATTCTTCTAAGGTAGTATAATAGTCAGCGTGTGTAATTTTTTAAATGTTTTTAAAACTCTACTCCCACTCAGATGTCCCAGCCCCAGCCATTGCTTTCTGCACTGTAATCAGGAAGCACCCTTTCCATAGGGCCCATTCCCAGCAGAGAAGTTGCTTATGGACTGACACTTTCCATGCTCCAAAACTGCATAGCTGGATTTAGCACAGGCTACAGAGTTTTCAAGAACAGGGAAGACCTGCTGAGGCTGAAGTTAAAGTATGTAACCACATTTCAAACAATAATTCAGGAGTTTCCTGATAAAATCCAATGTATTTCCACTAGCACTGTACAAACATATTTTTTGAGAAAATTTGGCACTTGAACAAGATTCTGGTGGATTTTCAAAGGATTGTCAAAAGGCTTAACCCTGAAAGTCAAGTTACTCCTGCCCAAATGGTTTTTATGTTTCTGCTTCAAAATAAGACTACAGTCAAAAGAAATCAGAATGGAAATGAAACTTATTTAGCATTCCCGTGGGCAGATACTACTGCTAATGCAAATGTCACGTTTTCAGCTGAGCTGGTTTTTGTGACTAAATCATACACATTTTTTTAAGACTGAAAAATAGAAGACTTTCACTATATTGGATCACTCTAAATTTTCTTTAATTACTATAATTGATCTTCCTCTGTAGTAACTGTGTCTTATAAAGAAAGAAAGCAAGGTAAATAAAAGAAAATAAAGGTTAGGCACAATTGTTTCAGTACATTTCAGAACCATTTTTCTAAGGAATCAATTGAGTTTTTAAAATAAAATACAAATATTGTATTTGCACATCTGCTTGTTTAGTGTTGCCATTAAAAAACTTTGTCTAAAAATATTTCTTAAACTCTTCCTGTAAAAGTTTTATATGAAGGAAAAGTATAGCCGTAATAGTATATTCCGCACACAAAAGCCAGAAATGCAGTGTTAATTATTGACTTGACCAGCCAATATTTTTAAGATACTTCTGTCTTTATAAAAGCCACATTTATTAAAGTCCCAGGAACTTTGAACACACCTTTATTATTTTTTCTCCTTATTTGGAGATTGTTACTTTATCTCTTTACAGATTAGCTGCTCTTAAAATATATTTATTTTCCCTTTTCCTTTGTATTGTTTCTATTCTATCTATTATGTTATACTATGTGTTATTTTGACTATAAAACATATAAATAAAAAGCTATTAGGACGGGAGAAGGTGAAAACAGAGTAAAGTTGCAGTTGAATTCCCAATAAATTTATCTATGATCACTTAATTCACAGATAATCGCACTGTATTTGGTTGGATTATTTGTATGAATAATTTTATCCCCTTGATCCACATATAAATTAATGTATATACAAATATGCTGCAGATAGCCATACTTATTTTAATGCAGTATGACTATTTAGAAGAATATAATTATTCTATATGGTACTTCATGGTGTTTAATCATCTAGTGACATTTTCAGGAATATAAAACATTATTACTCTGACTGATATAAATGGGACTATGTGTGTTAGAATGAAAAGTTTTTAAAGAAAAAAAATCCAATATTAAAAAAAATTTTAAAATTATGGGTTAGGCATAATCAGATAAAAGCTGAACTGCAGAATCATAGGCAATCAATTGAAGTACTTATATTTATAAATTTTTAGAGACAACTATTCATGTTTTTACATATTAGTATATAACCTTATTAGACTCGTCTTTAGAAATGACTTTTTTAAATGAATAATAATAAGTTTAAATTGAGATGTCTATATACATATGCATTTTGTTCAAGCTCAATGTGTGCGTTTTTTACCACCTCTTTGTTGCCTTTTCTATAAAACAATTGCAGTGCTGTTTTTTTAGGAAAGCTTAAATTCTGCAGGAAAATAGTACCAGTCAGAAATTCCTCTAAAAGCTGTTTTTTGCTAAGCAGTGAAGGGAGTATAATTTAATGCACATTTTACTATCAATTAAAGTAATGTCCCTAGCTCAACAGTACTCCTCTACAAACTTATTTTTTTTTTTAAGCATAGAGGATAGTACACAAAAAGTGAAGCTAAAGTTTACTAGCCTAATGAGACCATAGGATAGCAATGGAAATTAAATGTATTGACGCTTTGACCATCATATAATCTACTACCTACACATAGCAGACTTCTCAAAATACCAGCTTCTGTGATTATTTACAACATTCATGCATTTCATAAACTGGCTAAAAAGTATTCTCAATTTAATAAACTTCTAGAAGACAGCTTGTCCTAAATATGACTTTGTAAAGCCTCCTAAATGAAAAATAAATAAATAACTATAAATAAATAAATAAATGTAATACATCTCTTATTAACCAGAGGTATATTTATTTTATAATTGTTAACGAGCCATCTCTAGGTCTTATATCAGTAAGATGAAAAAATAGGTAGCTTTCAGTATTTTTAAAATAGATGCAATTATTATACTAAGTCAGGAATTTTCATTAATTTAGAAAACAGGAAATGAAGCTGACTTCTCCAAGTGAGACAGTATAGCCACTGCACCTAAGGTTACTTCTCTCACACATCTGCCCCCATACACATACATGGGGAATTGTGCTCAAACTTGGTCCTCCTACAGTGGTACCAGTACAGGCTGGGGGCTGACCTGCTGGAGAGCAGTGTAGGAGAAAGGGACCTGGGAGTCCTGGTGGACACGAAAATGACCATGAGCCAGCAATGTGCCCTTGTGGCCAAGAAGGCCAATGGCATCCTGGGGTGCATTAGAAAGGGGGTGGTTAGTAGGTCAAGAGAGGTTCTCCTCCCCCTCTATTCTGCCTTGGTGAGGCCACATCTGGAGTATTGTGTCCAGTTCTGGGCCCCACAGTTCAAGAAGGACAGGGAACTGCTTGAGAGTCCAGCGCAGAGCCACTAAGATGATGAAGGGAATGGAACATCTCCCTTATGAGGAGAGGCTGAGGGAGCTGGGGCTCTTTAGCTTGGAGAAAAGGAGGCTGAGGGGTGACCTCATCCATGTTTACAAATATGTAGAGGGTGAGTGTCAGGATGATGGAGCCAAGCTTTTGTCAGTAATGACTGATGATAGGACAAGGGGCAATGGTTTTAAACTGGAGCATAGGAGGTTCCATGTAAATATCAGGAAAAACTTTTTCACTGTGAGAGTGCCAGAGCACTGGACCAGGCTGCCCAGAGAGGCTGTGGAGTCTCCTTGGCTGGAGACATTCAAAACCCGCCTGGATGCGTTCCTGTGTGATGGACTCTAGATGACCCTGCTCTGGCAGGGGGGGTGGACTAGATGATCTTTCATGGTCCCTTCCAACCCCTTAGATTCTGTGTTTGAGTAAAGAGTAATAATTTTCTTAGGAGGACTTTGTTCAATCCAGATCATTTTGACAGAACAGTTCCCCAGACAGTTGTGCCAGTCGATCTGAGAGGACAAATAGAAAGGAGTTTTCTGATAACAAGCATGCAGTAGCATAAGGGGAGCCAAAGCCTTTGCCTGTTCAGTGACAAGAGAAAAGGGCGAGTGACTTTTGCTACGTCTTTGGATATCTGTCTATATAGCTGTGATTGATTCCTGCAAGCATTACTCATTATCAATGTTCTGGCCAGAAAAATTATTCAAGGATTTTATTGGAAGTACTAGGAAAACTTTCAGTGATTTGGGAAATATTTTCTCTCTTTTAAAGGGGTCTATTTTCAAAGATAAATAAGGTAAAATTAGTCTCTGAATAAGCCTAATATCTACACTGTACTATATATATATATCTTAATAAAAACCATTGTTTTTCAGCTGAGTTTCAAAGAACTGGACCTCCATTTTCAGTGAGTCAGTAGCATCATTTTTAAATTAAATCTTGGAAAGACTCTCTGTACTGAAATTTTCATAGATGTCAAAAATATTTTTGAGAGTTGCTTTCCTTTTAGCTGCATTTCAAAACATGTTCCTGAATTTATTTTTTTTTAAGTATTTCAGCTAAGTTTCAATATTACTTAGTGTTTTCTCTGACTTTATGCAAAAGGTAGCCTGCAAATCTGTTGATAAAATAAGAGACTGGCAATGTTGTTGAAACAAACCTTTGGTAACCAAATAAATTATATCAGGAGAAGAATGTAACAAAAATATCTGAAATATTATTAGATATAGTATATAGTGCTTAGCCAAGTTTCAACAAATTATTGGTTACTGAATGTGGTGTATCTATCTACCTATCTCTAAAGGGTGCTCAACAGTTTCACCAAGAGTCATCCTGCACTTCTTACTGAAGGATGTTCTTATTGTAGCTTTTTCTTGGTAAAAACTGTACAATACATAATATATGACCAGCTGCAAGTTCTCATCTGAAATGTTGGATCCCTTCAGAAGATAATTTTAATTGTGATAATGACATCTGGTTTCTGGGTTTTGTAGTTGGGTTTTGCTTTTTGCAGAGTTTACTACAGTTAAGATAAAACTACTATGAAAAAACCCCCTGTTTTAGCTTTGGACTCAGATGTTATTTCTTCTTTAGAAACTGGATCCTTCATAAATTATTACATCAGATGAATGGTAGACATCTGGAAGCATAAAATGGAAAAAAGGAGACATGAAGTACTAAGAAGTAATTATGGACTGGAAATGGGATTTGGAATTGCTATTTTATTTTTACATTTCTACTACATGTTCTTTCTATATCTCAGTATTTAATCTGTCTCACAATTTTTCATCCATAAAATAAGGTTAATAATATTCACTGTCTTCTCACCATTCCCTGTCTCTTTTGTTTAGTCTGAGATTTCAGAGCAGATTTTGCTATATTCCTACCAATACCTACTACAAGAGAAGTGGATTTTGCTTATGGTTTTTGATGCTATATGTTATATAAAATATTAAGCTGTAGTTGAGATACAAACATTGGAGCAGAAGTAATGAATGAATTTTTGTAATTTAGTGTATTCCAGATTGCTTTAAGGGCAACAAAGTTTCTGATATACATTCTTTATACACATATGTTCTTTGGGATAACCTGTTTGGACCTGGGTTGTGGTTTATTTCCCATAGCATAACATAGCAACAAGATTTGTTAACAAGATTAATATATCCTTGAGTAAAATGGTGTTTATTTCTAAAGGGGTCCTTAACAAATGTGCTGTCAAAAGTTTCTTAATTTTATCTCCTTTGCAAGCAAAATCAAAGATTTTTTGGAAATTAACTGAAAATCTACTAAAATACATGTAAGATTGTATTTTCTTGGGATAAATGTCCACTGATAAAAATAATTTTCTTAGGCACACTGCACTCTAATAGTACTTGCAGATGCTATCATATGAAGTGTTTTAGAGCTTTCTGGCAGAAAGTGTTTACAAAATGTCATAGACTATAAAGCTTTGTACTTGCAAAAAGGTGTAAGGGAGGAAACAATGATTTTCATTAATACCTGGTTACTAAAGGCTATTCTGAACAACACAGACTGATTAGCTAGTAAAGAGAAAAGAAGCACTTTCCTAAGTTTCTAGCCTTTTGGTTCTTCTGCTACTAGGAATTAGCCTACAAGCATAAGATGAATTTGTTTATCTGTATTTGAATTGAAATGAAGATCTGATTTTCAGAAATGCATCAGTGAAATGATTCTCCTTTCAGAATACTCTTTCTGATTTCAGCAATTTTTGGATTAAGAAGTTTGGTTCTACCTCAAACTGCCTGAGCTGTTACCTTCATGGAAGTTAGTTATTGTTGTTCAGGAAAAAAAGTATCGAAATATGTTGCTTTTAGTAGCTATTTATGAAAATGTTTATGCAGAAATAATTCTAATCTGATCATTGTATGATGAAATAATGTTATGAAGGCCTAAATTGTATGTAGCTGAAATGACTTTAGCTATAACATTTGATGTCATGAAGGTATCTTTAGATTGCAGTTAGATAGTAGACTAACAAGTAATTCACTAACAGTAATTCATGAACAATAGATACATGTACTATATATAAAAGCATGGATAGACTGGGAAGTGTCCAAATGACCATTTGAAAATACATAATTTGAACTGAACAGACAGTCCAGCTACACACTGCATAAAATGACCAAACAGGGAGAGTATGACACCTGTGTCATAGAAGATGAGAACTTACTGAAGAACGCAAAATCTACAGGAAAAAGCAGTGGTTAAATATATGTGAAAGGGAAACATAGATTGCATTCTAGCTCTTGGGTTTTTAGATATCGTCACATACTAGATGGTCGTTCATAGCCACTGTTGTGCTAACTACTTTTCATGGATACGTGTGCATAATACTTTCAGCTGAAATGTACAGTGAGGCAACAATAAATCGGATCACAAGGAAAGAGTGATTAGATAGAAGCTCTGTCCAACAACCCAGACAAAATCGCAGAATGAGCAATCCACAGTGCTGACCCAATGTTCTCAATTGCAGTTCGATTTTAAGTAGAACGACAAGGGGTTTTGAGAGAGTAAAGCACTTTGACTAAATGAAAGCAAGTCTGATTGCATAAGGGGGCATGGAGAATTCTGAGCTTTAAATCTGTTAGCAAATGTACTGAACATGTAAACTCCTAATTAAAGGAAGAATGAGTTAAGTATTACCTCTCTGTAATAAAAGTAAATGTTTAAAAATTAATGGAAAATACAAAAAAAAAGAACAATAATAAATGGATCAGTCATTCCAAAATGTTTAGCAGATTATTGGAGTTTCAAATACAAAATTGTTGAGTAGAAAATGCTAAAATGTTGATTTTTATCTTCAAAATCTGTTTATTCTGACATTTTAATTTTGCTAAGTAGTGAGGAAATATAGAGTCCATAGCTTTGAAGACCATAATATTACTCTGATCTGTCCTTTGGAATAAAAAAATATTTATTATAATTTGCACATGTATTCAAAACCATATTTTTAAATGGAAATAGCCATAAGCATAACAAGACTTTATGATGCTTTCCTGGGTGTAGCGTAAATAGAGGGAGGGTTTTTTTTTCCAGAAGCACAGAGTGTAATTACTCACCTCTCATGATGTCTACAGGAATTTGTTGACCAACTTTCTTTTGTGCCTTTGGTTACTATACCAGCTCCCAGAAGCAATCTGACCTACTACATAGATATTTCCTAATATTACTAAACTATAGCAGAATATGTTAAAAAATAAGATACCATCACTTCTATGATCCACTGCCAAACTTCATTGTACAGAGCACTGTACATTGTACATTGTGCATCACACTCCTTTCCTTTATTTTTTTTTCATAGTTATGTATGCTGCCACTAGAGAATCACTGGAGGTAGTGTACTTATTTAATTAAATAGTGTATGTTGTATCTGATGCACAATTCCTGGACAATAAATAAATTACTCTTACTTTGAAACATCTACTATCCTCTCTGAAAATGTTGTATTCCAGAAATCCAAATGTTGTATTTTTTTATTCACTAACAAGATTTGTATGTGCCAAAAAATCTGTTGCTACCTTTGTAAGTACTTCAGAGCACAACAAGATCCAGATATTTTCAGTAATGGTCTTGGACAAGAGAGTACAGGTTCAGTTTCCTTAGAATAGTATAAAATATGTATTTCCTTTGGGAGGAAACATATGAAAGTAATTTTTCCTCATTATTTAATCCATTTTGCAAGGTAGACTATAGTGCAATTCTATTTCAGCAAATGTTAAAACAGCACTTTTTTTCTTTCTTTTGAGAAAAAAAACCCCTTGCATTCTTATTCTACTGAAATTGCTTGCTTACGGAGAAAATATCTAGAGATTGGGGGAATGTATCGGGTTATTTCTGTGCCCTTGTTGTAAAACAGTTTTTAGCAGACACAATTCATCAACAGAAATTTGGGACTGTTTAAGTAAAACATGGCAATGAGACAGACAAGATTATATGTTTATTTAGGATTTCATTGTGCTTCCTTTAAAAGCCCTCAGAATATATGTAGATTTCAAGCTGTGAAGAAGATAGAATGGTCATTAGATTTGGGACTTTGAATTCTGATCAAGAGATTTTGTAAATTTCTGTAAGAATAATTCCAAATTGGTGAGTGATGTTTAAATCATGTATCAGCAATGAAATACATAAATCCCTGATTAGTTTATATTGGCACAAACTCTGTGTGCTTTTCTCAGTTCCACTGAGTAATAAGTTGCACAATGCAATTTCATTCAAGGACCAATCTGGGATAAAATAAAATCCTATAAGTTTTACACTTACTCAATTATTGATAATGATATGCTAAACTTCATGCATCTCAGTCCTGTAGTTCTTATATTTGGGGACTGAATCTGATTTTTTAAATTCAGTATTCTTTAAATGTCAGTGGATGTGAGTGTCATACCCAATTTCTGCCTGGAACTACTTTCTCTCATAAAAATACTAACAAGTTTGGTTTTATTTGCTCTATTCCTTATGCAAAAAGGTTAAGAAGGATTAGGTTGTTCTTGGGTGAAATATTATTTTATTGTATTTTTTAGGAATTTTATTATATAGAAATCTTTCATGAGCTACCTGACTTAAACAGCATGACTGTAAAAACTTTCTAAGTATGCTCAGGAACTTACTCTTTTTTCTAAGTCTTCTTGAGAGAGGTCACATTCTCTCTGTGCCCGAAATAAGCCTGATGGACTTTTAGCCTGTGGTATATACTGTATTAGCAGTGCATTCAAAATAGAGGAATTAATGGGTTAGTGGGCTCTCTACTAAATAAATTTTTAGTAGAAGATCTTCATTGCACTTAAACCCATGAGAATTTTGCCATTCACATGGTTTGTTTTTGGAATTGGTGGTGTAGTTTCATCCATTCTGATGCATGAGAGCTCTCTTGGGCCAAAAAATGACAAAAACAATTTGTCATCATTTCTGCCCATCATGTTCTCAGATGCTTGAAAGCTGTCTTAATTGTGCTTTGCATTTGTCTTACTCCTTCTGGTACATGTGTGTGAAAGAGAGATCAAATAGAAGTTATCTAGTTTTTTGAGGGAATGTAGATACATTTTTTTAATTTTCAGTATCTCACTTCGATCTATAGATAACATTTAAGGTATTTTAGTTTGTTTCCACAAGGACCTTGATGATTTGACTCCTCCAGGAAGGAATATTATTTTCCTGCACTTCTCTTCTTGACAAGCTAGAATATTTTTGTTTGAATGAAGCTGTGTTTATTTTTTGAAGAATAATTTCTTGTTAATGAAATAGCAACAGAATAAGAAATTCTATAAGAATTTCATTACATTATTAACAATGCTTTTTTAATACCCTAGTAGATATATACCTTGCAGTGACAGCTCCATTACAATTTTCCACAAAAGAATAGTTCTCTAAGCATTTCTGTTCCATTTACAGAAAAAGTGTAACTTTCATATGAGACAATCACAAATTATACTTAATAAAGAACATTCAGAGGAGAATTACTATAGAATACATGTGAAATTGAAACAAGAACATTACTTTGTGGAACATGGAATATGATACATTTGTGCTATGAAAAGATAAAAATTAGTGTAAGAAGTTGTACGGAAAAAAAGATCTATCTACCTTTTGTTATGGAGATCAGACTTCTGAGTGGTAAAATGAAGCTCATTGGTTAAAGGTCAATATACAAGGCAAAGAAAATGAAGGAAATCTACCACTTAAGTGTGCTTTTCAAAGCACAAAAATAGAATTAATTCTTCTGTAAGAGATGAGATTTCTGGAAACACAGTACAAGAGCTCTCCAAGGGGTAAGACCTTCAAACTGGCCATTTCAGTGAGTAGCCATTCCTGAGGAAATTATCAAACAAACTAACCATATGGCCAGTCTGGAGGATGTGAAAAAATAGTAGTAAAGCAGCAGGATGCAGTTGGACTATGTATTGTTTTACTCAGAACAGATGCTTTCACATTATATTTATGTAATGACCAAGAACTAGTAATTGACAGCAATGATACGGTCAGTATTTGATAACAGCACTGAATTTATCTTTTCTTGGAAAGGCTGGGCTACAGGGTAAAACTTTCTTAAAGGATATCCTGAAATTTAATCTGTGAATAGGCAAAGATTGTTCTGCTTGATGTTTATGTGTCTGTTTATTAAATAAAAAAGGGCTTCTCTCCCCCTTAATTTACATTTGTCTCTTGTTCTAGATATAAATTTCAGGTTTATTTTCTCATTTCTCTCATTTGTGCTCCTTTTGCTTAGTCTTCTATCTTCTCTTTTCTTTGGCATTAGGAATTAAATAAAGCAGCCAAAAAGGGACAATTCTAAAATCTTTCCATTTTCTCAAGCCTTTTTTTTTCCAAACAGGACGGTTCAGGCTTCTCAGTTTGTGGATCAGAGCAACTAAACAGATCCTCCTATCAGGATACAAATCTATCATAACAGAAGAACAGCCCTCATTTCAGTCTAAACTTCTGCAAAATAATTAGTTTTGACTCTGTACCAGGTGAAGTGTGGACCTGTGTAAAGGTGATTATTTAATCTGAATTGAACAACGACATTTTGAAAGACAGTAGTTTCTGTACATACCACAAGACCAGTATCTCTAAGAAGTTCCAATTTGTGTTAATCTAATGATCCACTTTGGATTTTAGCTGCCACAAATTTCATGTTCTAGGAAGATACCAGATGAATTGGTCCAGATTTCAACACAGCATCACTAAGGGCCTTCAGTTCTGTGTATACATTTGTTGAAATGCCTTGCTAACTTGAACTGGACTATGTCTATAAGCTTCCTATTGATTCTTTTCACAATTGTGTGCTGAAAAATGCTATGTAATCTTCTGTTCAACACTTCTACAGTCTGCTGTTTATATCTCTGTGACTGTCAACTGCACTCATTTCACTACAGTGTTACATCTTCCTTTTACTTCACACGCCATTCCAATTTAAGCAGATATACCTGTTACTATTTACTATTTTTTTTTCTTTTTAATGAATATAATACTCATCTTTGGTTGATCACATTTTCCAGAAATGACAGCATGTCTGAGATTCTTGTGCAGTTTCCTTTTAGCATTCCCCAGTTATCACATCACCTGATTTGCATTGCTGATTCTTTTTTGATGTTGAACCACATTCTACTAAAATTTCCTCCCTCAGTATTTCATTCTTATACTAAGTCAGGCTTACTCTTATTCCTTATTGAATTATATTTAACACAGTGATAAAGATAAGGAAATGTACATAGCAGTCATAATAGGGTTTAGATGGCCTTTATTACTGCAGATGGCATCTACAGTTTTGAGGGGTTTATAGGAAATATTTTATTGCTTTACAATCTCCTTGACTGTCCTACCTCTCCCCTTGGTATTTCTTCCCATTTCTGTTCCTTATGAGCCGTTCCTTTTCCATCTTTCCATTTCCTATGACGTGTTTTTTTTCCAATTTTCAGTGATGTGGGCCTCTTCATTTCAGCCTTCCCAGTTTTCACCTCAGCCCATATTTTCTATAAAGGCCTGACTAAGGGGTTTACCATTCAAGGGGCTTACTCTTCTTTATTCGGTTAATTTATTTTTTGCCTGTTCTTTGTCTGTTTTTCTCCTTCAGACCACTGTCTCTGGCCTTTGGCCACTCCTTGTAATGATTTCTTCCTCACTCACAGCAAAACCTTTGAAGTTGTGTGTGAAGTAAACTCTTTCTACCTTAAGGAGTAATTTCATTAAACTTCTTTTTATTGCTATCTCCTAAGGTGGGATTTAGATATCTTTAATGTGGTGGTGTGTTGTAATGATACCAAATGTAATACAGAATACATTTCATTAAATATATATGGTACAGTTTCTTGTAAATGTACCTAGGAAGTGACTCAAGTGGAAGAGCTCAGCACTAGGACCTCCTGCTCGAAATTAATTCAGTTCATAGACAAAATCTATATGCAGTAATACAGAGCTCTCATGTCTTGTAAGTCAGATTGAAAACAAAACTGAATATGAGTTATATTGGAAAAGTTTAAACTAAGTTGCCTACAAAAGCTATTTTGGGTGCCCAGGTTTAGATTCCATACAGAAGTGTGTGCTTTCTAATGCATGCTCTGTAATGCAGTTTCTGCTGTTTCTTGTCCTTTGAAGTGAGGTTCAAATCACCAGCTTTGCAGAGGATAGAAAATGCTCCAGGATAGACAGCTGCCTGGGACTTCCATGAAATGCAATTGCCTGTGAAGATTAGCAGATAAAGTGAATGCAATTTTGTTCTAACTGATTCTGAAGGTCATTCACATTTGGACCTGTAGTCAAAAAGCTAACTTTGCTTTTATCCTACCAATCTATCAGTTCAGCCATGGAGAGGTCCAACTGAACTACTAACAAAAAAAGCTAAGGCTTGATTTGGGGTGTTTTTTTCCCTCTTTAGAACCAAAATAGCTGAGGAAGTAAAACAAAATAGGTACAAAAATCAAGGGCAAAAAATAAGGAATTAACCAATTTTCCTTACTAGCAACAGCATCACCAGGAAGAAAAGAAAAGCAATGAAAAAAGGTCTAATGATGCAGCTTATAAATTGCAATTTACCTGTTTGTGAGACATAAAAATCAATTATAGTCTATAAAGAATATAATGCTATCACTGAAGGTTTGGAAGCACTGGCTGTCATTAGAATTCACGAGGGGATATATTAGCTTTTCCCTCTGTAAAGATTTTGTGTTCATTGTTTGACAATTTGGAGACCAGGTAGCCTAGCTCAGGTAGTAAGTAACTCCAGCATGAGGCTGAAGCTAGAGGAAGTGGAGAAGTTCCTTATGACGGAACTTCCATTAGCTGTAGCAGTGCTTTACCTAACATTTCCATGGAAACTGAGGATTTTCTTTTGTTCTAACCTATCTCATTGTCAAAGAAAGAAGGATGGGAATGATCCATCCCCTAGCACACAAAACATCATAAAAACATGAGCTAAGCTGTGTTTTCAGCCTGAGGTAATTAAGAAGGAAGATAGTCAAGGTTCTTCAGCATCAGCTAATGAAGAAAAGAAGCATGGCAGAGCATTGCATGCCTAAGCTGAGGAGTGAAGGAACACAATTCTCCTTTTAACATTTGATCTACTTTACTTTAACCTTTAATTACATCAGTGACTGTGTACATGAGAGGGAAATTAGAGCCTGTTCTAAATTAGGGATTATAGGGATAAATAATTTATACAGTCTTGCAATCCAGCAATTTAATGAGTCCTTATACATATAAACAAAGTTATATCTCTTCTTAGCTACTGCAGAGCTCTTCAGTAAAAGTATCTGGGGTGAAAAAATGCAGCAGCTGTGCACAGCTTCTGGGATCAAGTAAGATTTTAAAAATGGTCATCCTGTGGTAATTGTCTTCTGAATCATTAAATTGCTGTTTGACCGCTATGATGATCTGGAGCCACCAAATATGTGCTGTAATCATTTAATGCTATTTCCTGTATAATACAGGCCAAACAATTTGATCTAGTAATTTCTTAAGGAAAGGAAATTTGAAGGAAAGTAGCTATCATGTAAGTCCAAGAGTTTAAAAATGAAAAAAGAATAGTTTATTTGATTTTTTTCATAACTAAAGGTCTCTCTTAAATACTGAAATCAGCCTTCAGGAAAATGTGGTGTGTAGAATACAGAAAACAATGTGTCTTTTTACCATTCACATCTTTTACATCTCTAGATGATCCCTCCTACTCTACTATATAATAACAAAATTCTCTTTGGAAAGGATTACGTTTTCGTTTTGANATATATTTATATATATATATAAAAGATTCTCTTTAGAATATATTATACCTACATGTGCAAGTGTACCTCATATTGACATATACAGACATAAACATATAAAAAGATGAAAGGGACTTACTTTACTTCTGGGTGAAAGCAAGCTGTAAAGTCCTTTACATTTTTTTCTTGAAGTTCAGTTCAAGTATTAGCTCCAGTTGCAGAACATTGGAGAGAAGATCCTTTAAAACACTGTATTATTAAACATATTCTTCTGACAATGTCATATGCAAGGTGATCGCACTTCATGATAGTATTTATGAAGAGGTCTTTTTCTGGAGCTAGACATAGATCAAGGTGCCTGAAGTGACCTGTCTCTCCCAAAGATTATGATTTTTCAATGGGCAAGCAGCAAGATAGTATGGTATGTGTACAAGCCACAAAGCCCTAGCTCCATCTCTCATAATCCTTATGGATGAAGTCACAGTAATGCATATATTCACTGTAGTCATAATACANCTATCATGTAAGTCCAAGAGTTTAAAAATGAAAAAAGAATAGTTTATTTGATTTTTTTCATAACTAAAGGTCTCTCTTAAATACTGAAATCAGCCTTCAGGAAAATGTGGTGTGTAGAATACAGAAAACAATGTGTCTTTTTACCATTCACATCTTTTACATCTCTAGATGATCCCTCCTACTCTACTATATAATAACAAAATTCTCTTTGGAAAGGATTACGTTTTCGTTTTGAATCACAAACTTATTTTAATAGGCCTACTGATTAAAATATGCTTACACATAGCTAAGATGAACGGATTCTTTTTTAATGAAGTGATTCATTGTTAGAAAATTATTAAGAATTTTAATTAAATACTCCCACAGAAACAAGTCTGTTGCAACAAAGATTTCATCAGAGATAATACTCATCTTAGTTTAGAAACAGAGAGCTGTATCCCATGCAGAACGAATAGTTTAGCAGCTGGGGAATTTAGCCCCAGTTCCCTGTTTTTTAATAAATTATATATATAATTTTATATATTT
>VZRW01012965.1:195817-214411 GCA_013398125.1 Aegotheles bennettii
TCCTTTACATTTTTTTCTTGAAGTTCAGTTCAAGTATTAGCTCCAGTTGCAGAACATTGGAGAGAAGATCCTTTAAAACACTGTATTATTAAACATATTCTTCTGACAATGTCATATGCAAGGTGATCGCACTTCATGATAGTATTTATGAAGAGGTCTTTTTCTGGAGCTAGACATAGATCAAGGTGCCTGAAGTGACCTGTCTCTCCCAAAGATTATGATTTTTCAATGGGCAAGCAGCAAGATAGTATGGTATGTGTACAAGCCACAAAGCCCTAGCTCCATCTCTCATAATCCTTATGGATGAAGTCACAGTAATGCATATATTCACTGTAGTCATAATACAAGAAGAAAAAAAAAAAAGGAAAAAAACCAACAGAAATCATCAGAGAGTTGGGAACCTCCTGTATAAGTTTGTTTTGAAAATAACTTACATACGTTTTAGTCTTGTGCAATGGGTGCATATAAGCCAGTGTTTTTATAAATTAATATCAGGACATTTTAGTTATTACTTGTGTTGATGGAAATACTCCATAAGAGATGCTGCGTAGGTCCTGTGAAGTAGTGAACAGTGATTTCCGTTAGCATTTGTGATTTGCACTGAAAAGCAAGATTTGAAAAAAACATACATAAACATATTTCACATTTTCACATGTAATTAGTAAAGTTTCAAAAACAGTTGATCCTAAATAGATATTTATGCCTATAATTTGATGATTTATATGACATTAGTTAGCCAAATCATGGCCACATAATTTTAAATTCAAATGTATGAATGCTTCTGGCAAGTAAAAAGGTAAACTTCTCCTCATGCAGCTATCAGAAACTAGAAAAGAAGCTTTCTTTTCCTTCTTCAGAACATGTAGACTGATATTAAGTTATAACATGACTGCCTTGTTTCAGCCGACTTCCTTAAGAGACTCCCATATAATGCCCAAATGGCTTGGGCCTTGACAGTCTCTGGGAGTCAGCAGGTATGAAAGAAACGAGAATTTTATTGACCATCTTATTGACACATAAGCCTGGAGGTCTATGTTATATTACCTAACAGTGACATAACCATTAGTATATCTTTACATTCATTAGTTTTTCTGATCACTTTGGGACTGCCTCTTACTCATGTCCGAAAGAGAATCGGATATTTCCCGCTTTGAAAAGCACTTTGGGACTGCCTCTTACTCATGTCCGAAAGAGAATCGGATATTTCCCGCTTTGAAAAGCACTGGATATGCATGTTTTAATTTTGAATTTATGTGGTATAGTTAAAGAGACGCTCAGAGATATCTACAGTATCTGAATGAGTTAGTAGTTAGGAAAAGCTGACAACTTTTTATGTTAGAAAGAATTTGGTATGTTTATGCTGGTTTTAAAGATTATTTTTTATAGCCACATTGGCTCAGACTCTAACTGTTTGTCTTTCATAACATTTTCTAACTGAAGGTTTTGAGACAGAAATATCCCTAAAAAGGACATATCACACACTCAATCTTTTTTTTCTTGAAATTAGTACAAAATTGTTTCTGCCATAACAGAACATTTAGTGAGCTAAAACTTATTTAGACAAATATCTGAAATATGCCAAAGTAGTAAAAGGAGGAGTACAGTGAATGAACAGTGCTGTTGTTATGCTACAGAAATATTAATCCATGGCCTTGGCATGTCTTGGATGAGCATGCCACTTAGGAAAATAACAACGTATTAGGGCTGTACCGAAAGATTTGATATTTGTGT
Source organism: Aegotheles bennettii (assembly GCA_013398125.1). Lineage (NCBI taxonomy): Eukaryota > Metazoa > Chordata > Aves > Caprimulgiformes > Aegothelidae > Aegotheles > Aegotheles bennettii. The sequence continues at coordinate 197,549 of VZRW01012965.1, forward strand.
TCGTTGATCAAAAAGCATAAACAACATAACAATAAACATGTGAAATCTCTGTATTCTAATGATAATGGTTAGCTTTAGCACTCTGTCTAGACCTGCTAAATGCTGCTAAGTGAATTACTGAATACAACGATGAGAAGTGATTCAGGCATTCTCTTCTCTGTATTAATTTTCTGGATGCCAGCAGAAGTTGTATAACCAATAAAGGAAAAATTGCGTTGGTATATGCTCATACTTATCAATAGTAAATTATGACTTTGACAGCTCAGGGAGAGGCAAGTGACTACAGTGCCGTAACGAAGAGAAAGGCAGAGAAAATGCCATTTTCTTTGTATGTGGCTGCTAATTTCAATGCCTCCTTTTTATTACTGATTATATCCTTTGAAAACTGAACAAAATAATGAATTAGTTATGTAGAGATTAGGGATGTCATTCTCGTGGAGAACTTTTTTTGGAAAATAAATTCAATGCCAGACATCTGCAAGACAAAAAAATGTTCACTTATTAAAGTTGTTTTTGTCATTGATGTTAAATGGCAACCAAAGAAAAGAAGAGAATAGCTCCACTATACGCACTGAGATTCCATATCCTCCTTCATTTTGAACATAAGCATATTTGTGTTTATCTTATTTCATTGTAGTTTCATATTGTATATGGGGGAAAAAAAGTCATAATGATGCATATATGACTGAAAACAAAAGTGGGAGGAGAGAATTAATTTAAGAACACACCTAAGATATGAAAAAAAGTAATATAGGGAAGGGGGAAAAAATAAGCTCCATGTGCCTACAGAGCAGAAGTATGAAAAGAGAACTGTAAGGTGATGAAAGATGTGGTTCTGCATGCAACAGAATCTGCAAAGAATAATGTAATATAAGAATACTAAACCAAAAAACATGTAGAATAGGGAAAGTAATAAATAACATTACAAAAAATGAACAAGATTCTCACCTGGATAAAAAAATCTAGCTCCATTAATTTCAATTTCACCTATACTTACTGACAGCCTGGGCTACACTAACAGTTTCCCTGTGGTAATTAAAGCAAATAATTGACTTGAAGTAGATATAGTTGAGCTTTTTGCATCTCTGCAGTATCTAGGATGGGCCTGGCTTAGTGTTATATGTCTTCCCACAAGATGCATTGATAATATCCTTAGCAACACTGGCATTCAAGGCAATATCTACCATTTACAAGTCTAAATGTGGAAGTGCTTTCACCTTTCACAGTTTTTTGTGTCCCTACAGTCATGCTGCCTACCACCAGCTGCAGCCTTCATTCAGAAGCTGATGTTTGACACAGGAGACCTGGTTTGAAGAATGTGCTTTCCCTCTGCCAGACCCCACTGCCTGTACGTCCTGGTTTGAGCCAGGACAAGACCAATTTTCTTTTAGTAATTTTACTTTTCAGTTAAGTCGCTGCTAAATAACTGCACTTGCTGAAATTAGCAGTGTATTTTTCAGTCAGTGTGCCTCTAGGACTGATAATGTTTATAGCTATAGCTGGAGAATGGTATGTAGAACTAAGGTCACTGCTTGCTTCTGCTAAAGTTCTTATGCACCATAAACAAAAGGGAGGAAAAAGGGTTACACCTGCATCTCTCCTGTGGGGAGGAGAGGTGCTGGGGTATATTTAGAGGACAATGGGCATGTAGTGAACCAGCCATTTGATAGCCTTTTGATTAAACATGCAGCCACATAGCAAAGGTCATCTTGAGGAGCAGGAAACAGGAAGAACATCGATTGTTTCCAAGTCAAACACAGGAAGGGATACTGGAAGACACATCAGGAAGTGAGGTGGCACAGCTTCTGGATGACATGGAAGGTGCATTACCAGGAAATAAATGGACCAATGGGAGTGTTGCTAATTGGACCAATGGGAGTGTTGCTAGCGTGCATGACTGCCCCACGTAAGAGGGACTTTAACCAATGAGAGCACGTAATAGGCGTGTGGTACGAATGTATATAAGGGATAGTTAAGTAAATAAAATGACTTTTGCGTGTTTCATATTGAATGTGCAAAGTCCATCTTTGATCCCCCGCAGCGAGGACTGGAAAGGTGACCCAAAATTGACCAAACAAAGTATTCCATCCCATACGTGTCACACTCGGTATAGAACTGAGGGAACATGAGGGTCAAGCTCTCTTCGTGCATGGCCAGTGTTCTGGGAGGATTCTGTCTGTTTTTCTGCCTTTGATCCTAATCTGTGTGTTCCTGACTGCCTATGTCCCTGCATCCAGCTCCCATCTGTCATTGACTCCAGGAGCATCCGGGAATTTCCCAGGGCTGACCTGCAGCCTTGGGGGTCACATGAGCATTATGGTGGAGGGGGGACAATATTGGTTTTGTATATATTTGTATATATTTCATGATTTTCTTTTTCATCATTACTGTTTCATTAAAGCTGTGTAGTTTAGTTTCCAACCTGTAAGTCTCTCTCCCATATTCTCTTATCTTTCCATTTATGGGAAGGGAAAGAGGTAATAGTGAGCATCTGTCATTCATTTAATTGATGGCCCAGCATTAAACCATGACACCATATTGATGCTTAGGGATCATGAGGTCAGCTTTAGGGAAGGAAATGGCTTGGTGACAGGCACAGAGGCTACTGCCACTGCCCCAAACTGAAGTTCCCAGGCACCAACTGGCAAAGATTGTGTTATACCCTGGACATTGGTTACCCTGGGTTCAGTGCTTTCAAAGGTGAAGCCTTTGAATCCCTGTGCCAGAAAACTGTGCACCATCTTTACCATTAACAACAGTGGTGCTTTGAGCATGTAACTGCACCCTGTCTGCCTGCAGAGTGGAGGTGTAATGTCCAGGTGTAATTTGGCTGTCTCTCTGCCAGACTATGATTGACTGAAGCCTGCTGTGCATTGCAGAGCCTCTTTGAGAGCATGGGAGAGCCTTTTCATCCCACACCAAACTGTGAGGGCTGGATGCTGCAGCTGCTGTGGCACCCAGGAGGTCTCCAGCATCTGCAGCCAACACTTCCTGTCCACAGAGGCTGGACATACTCCTGGCTGTGGGCTGTCTGGGTAGTACTTAAATAGAATAAAAAAGAAATTAAATGACTTTATACAAAGATAAAGTATTTTACTTTTAAAATGGGACTACTCTCAATTCTTTCTCTCTTAGTCCTTTTTCTCTTCCACCAGGGGTGGTCGCTGGCTCCTTTCCCTTTGGCTGTGGCTTTTGACTCTTCCCCTCATCCTCCCCCCTGTTTGTCCCTCAGCAGCTGTGCCCTCCTTTATCCCCCAAAGCCTCTGTTTTCAGCTTTGCCATCCTGTCCCTCACACTTCAGCTATTTCCCCATGTTCCCATGACTCTCTTTTGGCTCCTGGTGCTCAGCAGCTGTCTAGCTCTGCCCCACAGTGCCTCTGGCCCATGCGGTTCACCTGTTTCCTTCCCGTGCCTCCATCCTCCACACTGGCTTGGAGTCAGAATGCTTTCTGCTCTGCCACTCCTCCAGAGCAAGCCTCTGCCTTCAACTCCTTTCCTGACTCTGCTTATCTTCAGCAGCTGGTACCTTCCTTCCACCACACCCCATTCCTTCAGCACTTGGCAGTTGTCTCCCCTCGCACCGGACCTCTGCCTCAGGCTTCAGGCCCCTCTCCCTGCCTTTTCCTTCTCCCCCCACACCAGCAAGCATGGGTGCTCCCAGCCAGGGCACCAGAGCAGGAAAATGACTGAATTCCTCACATCACGGCAGTGACAACCAAGTTGTCAGGATGGCCTCCAGAAACAACCGTGAGTAGGGGATCAGCGTGGTCTATGGCAGAGGTGCTGTTAAAAGGAAGACCAGCATGACCCATAGGAAAATCTGTAATTTGGAGTGGCCAGCCCTGCCCTCAGGATTAATAAAAGCAGAGTCAGTATGCCCATACGGTGAAAAGAGCGGCCAGAACAGCTGTGGAGTAAGCCATGGTTTGCTGCAATTGCTTCTCAGCAGGCAGGAGCTTCTCATGGTAGATAAATGGGAAACTGGCAACCATAAATTGCTGTTCCAGTTTTGGGCTGGAAGGAGGTCTGTAGCAGCTGCCTGTGCCATTTTGATTCCAGTGCTGGCATGGCCTGCAGCATGCAGAGATGGGAACAGGCTGTGTGTGCAGCCCAGGCAGCTGGCTTTAGTTTTCTCCCTCACACTAAGCAAACTGGTTATTACTGGCCAGAGGGTTGGACTATGAGAAAGTTGCCATGCAGAAGAGACTTCCAGCAGCTCCCACCAAGAAGAAGATGACATTTAAAGATAACAGCAGTCTTCTTCTCTGACCCATTTATTTACCTAGTGAGCCATGTCATGCTATTGGACCACCATAAGCTATGAAAAAGGATGGCATGATCAGGATGCTGGTTGGGGTACAGGACTGATGCCTCGGTGTTCAGAGATGTCCTCCTGCTGAATCATCAGAGAGGACACCTGATGATAACAGCAGCCTTGCATAGCTGCTGTCCTCCTTCTGCAGCCCCAGACACACCCTGGGATGGAGGAACCAGGAGCTCACCCTGGCTGGCTGTTCAGTCAGCTCCTCACTTCCAAAAGTGACATCAAAACCCAAATGAGGGAATCTGGACTGGTGTGGTAGTTAATGGCTTGGACCTTCAAAAACTCCAGCTTCATTTTTTTAAACTTGAAGAAGCACCACTCCATTTTCCTCTCATGCTTAGCAGCAGCAGGTCACCTGGATGCCTCTTGGTACTGTCTCAGGGTAGTCCATCTGCTAGTAAAGCCCCAACCTCTTCCCTCCAGAGCCAGATAAGTATAGATGATTTATTTTGGAGCCACAGGTCAGACTGCCTTAGAAATGTTGCTTGGAAGAGAGATACCTATTTTGAGTTTAAGAAAAAAAAGAAGTTTGAGTTTAAGAAAAAAGAAAATTAAGGTAGAAGAGGAAAGAAATTAATGGGAATAGGAATGAAGGACCAGGAATAAATCCAGATCAGGACTGGGTGTAGATTACAAAGGGGGGGAAGACGAATAACGATGAGGCATCTTGGAGGCCAGGAAGAGCTCAGATGTTTGTGGTGGGTCAGTTTGGAAGTGCAAGCAGCAGTTGTAAAGTAGTTTCAACAGCTGCCTTTTTGAAGAACGTTACCTCAGGGGGTTTTCCAATGTTGCTGAGCAATTTTGTGGGGTATAAGTATTAGGTTCCCTCTGCACATAGGTTCAGCTTTGCACTTTCCAATGATGTAAAACATGAATTAGGGAGAGGCTTCTGCTTCAGCTTTATCCAGGAAGAAAACAGTTTCTCACACCATGATGCATTCAAGACCTAAACCAGCACGTAATAAGTGGTTATGAATGGGGAAGCCCCTCCAAATATTCAAGTTAGTTCTGATTTAAAATGCTAAGTTAGGTGTCTGTGGTGTGTGATTTAATTCAGTGAAAGATTTGATCCTATCTCTAAAAGGAATGAAAGTAGTCAAAATCCATGTTGAAGCATTCAACTGTTTTTTCTAAACTTAACTGTATTTGGGGGTGGGGTATTGTGGTTTATGGTTTTGTTTTTTTTTCTTTCTGTGTGCATCTACCTATCATTAATTACCTCATAGCTTCATTATCTGCTACTAGATATACCCTGTAGGTGAGCAAAAAAGCCCTGCACTCATATGCAGACCCATGTTTGTCACTGTAAAACAATACTCTTCAGAGAATGCCATCTGATTCTACTGCAATCCAGTGAGTGACTGGCTGGGGTTAAAAGCCTTGTGCACAATTCCTGCTAGCTGGTCATTAATCTGCAGGAAAAGCCCGATGTCTTAATTGCTATTGTATAATTAGTAACCTCTTCCATCTAAGCTGTGTTAAGCTGAAACAGTTATGTGCCAAGTCACCGTCATTCTCTCTAAATGAGTATCTAGAAATACTTCTCTCAACAGAGTGTGATAGTGAAATATATTTTTTTAAAATGCTCCTTTGAAAAATACTAAAACCATCAATGTTATGTGTCTGACTCTGAAATTCCACAGAGCTGCCACAGATCATCACAGTATAAGTGGCTAAACAAAGTAGTCTCCAAAATGGAAATGTAAAGATGAGCAAAGTCTGTCAGGCGTTTTATAGAACGTATGTTGTAAACCATCCCAAAATACCAGTCAGTAACTATCTTTTGATATAGGGAATATGGACCTGAAAGTAAGAGAAGAAGGACTTTATTTTAATACAGCTGTGAACCTCAGGGCAGCCAAATATAACTAAACTTGAAGAAATTCTTGTATTTTCCTTAGTATGTATGGGCTAGATATTTGAATGTTTGATATTGGATTAATTGATAGCTCAGTATCCATGGTAAATTGATTTACGTTTCCCTGTGGCATTTAGTGTCTGTGTCTGGAAGAGATTTCATGAGGAAAATATAGGAATATTCTGTAAAACCAAAATTCAGATGTAGAATCATAGAAATACTTTATTTTGATTACGACAGTTTGTTGTCTATCAATAACTTTCAAGAATCATATTCTAGTAAATCTAAAATATTGTGCAAAACATAATATAAATTAAAAATGAAGGAGAACCAAATTCAAATGAGACAAACAGTGTTTTTAAACTACCTTTGTTTTCACAGAAATTCTCTTTTGGATGAAACTACACTTTCTGAGAAAAAAAAATCTTCTCAACATTTTTTTTCCCCCAAAATAATTAGCATTCAGTTAGTCAGATTCTTGTCTTCAGTGTGATTGTTAAAAGATTCTAGAAAACTAATAGAGCTTCCTGCCAACCATAAATAACAGTGAAATTGTACTCAGAAAATTCAGTGAATGTGGGTTTTTTTTTTCTCTCTGACACAACTATAACTGGCAAAACAAAATTAATGCAATAGAGATGAGCATCTCTTTTGCTTTAAGACAAACTTTTCCATGGTGTATTTTTCCAGGATTTATGACTATAGGATCGGGCCCAACAAATTACTTGTTGTGTGTCATTTTGTGTAGTGCTGAATATCTATTTGAAGGCTGCTGTTCAAGGAAGAATTAGTCTGAAGTTCTTTCTTTTCCTACTTTTTGCCTCTGCAACATGGTTGAAGTGATAGAGGATTTTAAATAAACCCACAACAAAACAAGTCTTCTCAACTGCCTGTCTTTCTGAACAGAACTTGAAAAATTCAGATGAATCAGCAAGTAATACTTAAATAGTTCCTCATGTTATTAAACTGGAATTTCATTTGGCATACTTTATGCACCATCAGTCAGTGGATTTTCATAAGTGTTCATGTCTGAAATAGAGAGGTCAAAAGCTCTACCGTGCTCAGTACACTCAGAAACTTTCTTTTTTTAGTTATTTCATTTTCTACTTATTAAATGCCTATACAGAGACATCTGAATCTTTAGCATTCAGTAGTAATTCAAACATAATTCACCTTTACTTTCGTGCTTTGCAGAAGCTTCTCGGACATTAATATATATTCTTGCAGTCATTTAAAATACTCCCATGGTTTCCCTTTTTTTGAGTTTTCCATGTCCCCTATGGCCTAAAATAAGTTAAAATTTTGAACATTCTTTAAGTTCAGAAAGGCGCTTTTCTAGCTAGTTTCACTGAACATAATAAAGACCTGATCTCTGTCAAAACTTTAGCTGCTGTTTTAAAGTAATTATAAGGATGAGGGAGGACTGTATAATTTCTACAGTTGCTTTCCCCATTCTCATCATCTGGAAAACATTTGATGAGCAACACTGATACAACCCCCAGGACAACAAACAAATACTATATTAGAGAGAAAATATGATCTGTCTTTAAGCTCAAGAAGTGTTTTATTAATGTTTTTCCCATAATTTTATATTATCCAAAAGAGTAGTGGAAAACCAATGAGAAAAGAAGGGACATTACAAAGAGAAAACAAGAAAGAGTGAAAAAGGAGGCTCCAGGTTCTGGTTCTTTCTGATGAAATTCCTTGGAATTCTTTAATATTTATATTGTATTACTTTAATTAGTCTTAGTAATTTCAGATGAGCCTTAACATCTGTTATGTAATAATTTAGACAGTACAAATATAATGTAGGTATGCATACAAAAACAAAATTCAGGCTTCTGGTTCACAGCCGTGTTATGGAAATTCATGTTACCATGGGAGTGGTTCACTTCTACAAGGAAATCAAATGCTTTACAATAATTTTAGAAATATCTTTACACATTACTAAAACAAAATGGCAGATAATATGGAAAATCAGAAATGTGGAAAAAATATTTGCAGGTAAAAAGTATATTGTTTTGAAAATCCTGATCTCTTGTATCTGTAATGTTTTTCTTAATTTACTATTCTTCCCTTGTTAAAAAGCTAGTTCTGCAATTAAACAAGTTTGCACTGAGTCTAAAGGTCACCCTATTAATGAACTGAGCTTTCCAAATTATTTAAGACAGTAATTCTCAGACTATATCCACAGCAAACTCTTCCAGGTGATAAAGGGTTATTTCTATTTTATTCTGCTACTGTGGTAAAAACTTGGTCAGATTCCGAACACTATAATTAAAGAATGTATTTCCAGATATTTTTCCATTAAACCAATAATTTTTCTTCACCTATTGCAGCTGTTTCATATCTTCTGTTTTTTTCAAAGTTTTTATATTTGATCTTTTACATTATGAGTAAAAGTTAGGTAATAATCAGATTTTTTAACTATTATGAGAAATATAATAAAGAAAGGAGTCTTGAAAGGTTTTTATAGTCATTCCTTTTCATTAGAGAAGTTTATTTAGTTAGAAATAGTCTTGAATATGGCTGCTTATTTCACCTTGGATACAGAAAAATTGCTTCAGAGCTAACAAACATACTTATTTGAATCACTGTATTTAAAGAAGTAAAAACCACTAGTGGATGAGGGAAGAAGAATTGAGAAAAAGGTGTCTGTGGATGGGAGCCTTAAGCAATAAATTACTTGCAGAAGTGAAAAAAGTAATTGATCATTTGCACCTATCTGCTTAGTAAGTTCCCACTTTGCCTTTTGGGTTTCTTCTTCCTCTTTTCTGCTGAGTGTTATTTGTGGATAAATTTTAAATTAAGGAGATGTAAATGGTTGTTGCAGAGAAGAATTGGCTATGTAGAGGAAAGCAAAGAATCTCTTGCAGGGATAATAAAAAGGTTAAAGTTTGAGAAAACAATAATTGGCAAACAGGCTAGTGTTTAGTACACTGTTTTCAACTAGATCCCTTCAGAAATGTTTTACTGCAAAGGTTATGAAAAAGGCTGAAGAGCTTCATGGTCCAGGGCTGCACCCTTCTTTCTTATTTCCAGAAAGGAAATCTGGCAAATCTCAAAGAGAAGAGTTTCACAGATCACTACCCGTCAAGAACCAGAGAGTACAAAGAAGGGGATGAAGTATTTCCTAGTATTTTCCTAAATGTAGACCTTTTACCAAGAACACTAGTAGGCAACTGTTTTTGCTAATTATCAATACTTCTGATGATAGTGAAAGTTACAAATGGTTATACGAGGAATAAACATACAAGAAACCAGGTCTGAAGCAGTTTAGAGAAGCTCGAGCACTTAATGACTTAATATTCTTAATGACATGTAATATTTTTTGATATACCACTTTCTTGCTATCCATTTTCCTTTATTACTCAGAAAACAGAAAAGGCCTGGAATTCACTACATGAATCATCATAATGCACTCAATTCCTGTATACATTTATGCTATGTCTGGAGTCATCCTTGTTATTTTAGAACATTAATATTCTTCAAAGAAATTTGCCCCATCACAGTGAGTGACTGGCTGGGGTTAATAGCCTTTGGCACAGCTCCTCCTAGTTGGTCATTAATCTGCAGGAAATGCCCTATTCCTTAATTGTTATTGCTTAATTAGCAACCTCTTCTATCTAAACAAGTGACATATGACCTGAAATAATAATGTACACAGCAACAGTCATTTTCTCTGACTGTTTGAGCTACACCATAGGCAGATTTCTATGCAAGTAAAACAGGGTATGGGAAGTACATATCTATTCAAATAATGTGGGATGTGACACTAAAATAACATTCTGCAGATGTGATCATTAATAATTGTATTTTCTGGGATTTCTGGGGTGTCACTAGTGTAAATCAGTGACTAACCTGTTGCCTAGAATTTAAAATGAGAAAGGCTGTGTTTGCCTTATTCCTCATGTAATTTAGTATTCCATATTTGTAATCAATATTGCCATTATATTTTCAGCCAGTCAGTGGTTAGCCATGGTTTTACTCACTGCAGGATGTGTACAAATACACACACAGAGAGCACATGGAATGTAAACTCGCGTTTTTGCTTAGAGCCTGGGTCATGAGAATTTGTTCCCTGCACTCTTGGCCATTAACTTCTCCTCTCTGTTTCCTTTCCCCATCCTTTCTCTACTTGAAAATTGCATATTTTAATTGTAACCCCTTATAACATAAATTAACTCTTTCTAAGTAATATGCACAGTAGTTGGCCCACATAGGACTTTTGCACGCCTGCAATATTGTATAGAGAGACAAAGCAGTACAGTGTCAAAGGAACTTTTAGAATTTGAAAGTAGACTTTCATCTTCGCAATTAACTATAAATAAAAGATAAATGCTTTATTTGTTGAAGGTAGAATACAAAAATTAATTATCTGCTAATATATCAATTTGCATCTTCTAAAATTTGATATTGCTTGCTAGTAAAATCTCTACTCATCTGATACTTTTCCATGTGAAAGAGTAGTGAACGTTATACAAGTAAAATCTCAACTGTTTTCTTTTTCTGGTTTTGTTTTTTTGGATAAAAACATTAATATTAAGAGTTTGTCATCCGTGTAATTCAAACTCTGTTGAAGTCAATGAAAACAGGTCCAATGACTTACAAGGGCTCAAGTGCAAGGAAATTATTATGTAAATATAATAGTTAGGGACTCTGTTATCAAAAAGAAAATTAGATTACTTGGGTTACAAGCTGGAAAAACTCCATAGATGTGGATGGTTCAGCATATGTAGAGTTTGAGTCCTGTTTCAGTAATAATTTTTCACACATTTTTTTGAATCATCAAATGACAGACCAGCTGTTCTACTTTGCTCTGTAATGCCACTGAAAGTCCAACTATCGTAATCTACATACACTGTTGCCAAAGCCCATCTGTTTGTAATGCTGAAGAGCAGCTGATAAAAACAGGGAAAGAACAAGATTTTGTGAACTTCCATGAATTTTAAATACAAATAGATACTATACATTTGTCCAGGTTTAGTATAACATGGTAGTAACAGAAAAATTATGGAACCTAAAGAGGAAGCTAGTGGTGTCCTAAGCATGTACCAAGCCATTTAGTAGCTGTGTGTAGTTTATTTTAATTCAAACTGTGACAAGATTTTCAGCTAATTTAAACTAGTGGACTTGTGTTGCTGATTGGCCTTCAAAATCTGTTTTGCATTGAGTCATCTCTTTAATTACATATCTAAAAAAAGTTCTGTTTCCTTTAACTAGAGAACTGTCTATCAAAAACACTCCACATAAATGTTACTAAAAAACATCTGAGCCTGTTCTGAAGTCTACATAAAACTTTTGCTAACTCAAAAAGGGAGCTAGCAAGACCAAATTTGCCTCATAGCTGAGGACATACATAGCTAGTTTTGGTCCAAACCAACAAACATTAGAGAATGTTATAAATTAATAAAAGCCTGTAGAATTTATGGGAGAATATATGCAACAAAAATGCATTTATCATTTACCATACTCTATGAATGCCATGGGAGTAGTTGTTTCTTTTAAGTACTTGCCAAAAACTACTAGTATCCATTCAGAAAAGTAATTTCCCACTCAGAGAATTTCTGGTAAGCACGGATGTTAAGAAAATGATTTTTGATATTTTCAATATACTGGGTAAATGAATTGATAGAAATGGTCTTTTTGTCATAACAAACTGAAAAAATGCCTGTGTCTAGGTATACTGTATCTACAGATGGATTTTTTGGTGGTCAGAAATGTGTATAGCTCTTACTTTTACACATACTATCAGATAGGCTAGGGCTCAGGGGAATTGGACAGCTGTGTTCTATTACCAATATCAACTCATTATAAATAAGTAAATACTTATACATGCAGAGAATGTAGATGATCAATACAATTCTTCATCAATACTTTTGTCTGTAGCTACACAGCTTACATTTTGCAGAAAGATAGTTTAAAATTCAGTGGCTTTTTTTTTTTTTTTGCAAAACCAAATGGCACAGAGAAATTGTGCATTTCTCATCAGACAACCATTCTTTATGTACCAAGCCTTCAAGAGGAATATTAAGAATGAATGTTGGATTCTGTGCTCTGCTTTTGTTGCTTCTTTCAGATCAACCTTGCTTCTCGTTCAGATTAGCTTCATGCAAGGCATCTGTCAGTTATAGACTTTCACTTCGTCAATGTTTTGATACTTCTTGAAGTTTTAAACACTTCTTCAATTTAGTCTGCTTTTTAGGAAATGAGATATTTTGAATGGTATTTGAAAGTAGAGGTATTTTTTTATTTGTAGTTTTGAAGTTCTGTTTGTTCCGATGCAAAATTACATACTAGGGCAACACAGTGTAGTTGTTATTTTGGGAAAAGAAGTATTTTCCTGTCTAAAAATGTTTGCTATAATCTGGTAAAGTAACATTAACAATACAAAAGTTCTTGTCCAAAAGATCTTAAAGGACATGGGGCTGTAATTTGGGGGGAAGAATTAAAAAAGAAATATTTTTCTGTATTTTTCTTTATTTTTCTACAAACCAAATACAAACAAAGAGAAGAAGAAAAGTATGAGATAAATCCATATCTTAAGCTCAGAAACACAAAAGATAGAAATGACACAAGCCTGTTTCCATCCATTGATTAGCTTTTTGAAAAGTGCATCAGAAGAGTGTAGGCACACAGTCTGCTGCCTTATGCAGTTGAATTGTCAAAATGCTATGTGCTGGTTTAATTAATTAGAGATCGAACAAATCTTTCCACAGACACATGCACAAGACTTTCTTTAAAATGCTTTTTAGAAACTGCATAACTGATATTTAAAGATGAAGTAATTATTTACCATTTTGATAAGTACTTCTAGAATATTGATTTAAAACATTTAAAATCATTATAATGCATAAAATAGTAAGCCAGAACAGATGTAGCAAACTGTTACTCCAAAAAAAAAACCCAAACCCAACCATTATGATAAATAAATATATTTACAAAAAAAAAAAAGAAAAAGGAAAACTTATTCGTTAATTGCTAAGCAATGATTCCCATTTCAATCTACAACTTTTTTTTTCTTATATGGGTGAAGTAAACTCATGAATGGTAAACAGCAGTCTTGAATAATCAATTAAGTGGAAGTACCTTTTCTATTTCTTGTTATCCTGTTTTTCTCAAACATATTTCTTGCCAACCAAGAAAATTTTCTTGAATACTTAAATAACATATAGTACATTTAAAATAATTCCAGAGTTCTGTATGCCTTCTATCACTGTAGCATCAGAGCTTCTCAACAGAACTAAAATATGTAATTTATGGATTATGGATTTTGGTTACAGTAAGCAATCTAATGGCCATTTTTATTTTTTTCTGGCAATAAATACAGTAGTCGTTATATAGTTGAAATACTTGCTAGAATCCTTTAATACTCTCCCTTGAAGTCTCCCTTGAAGTCACAACATCAGATGGAAAAGTCATTTCCCCTGAACAACTTCATGCATCTCTTTTAAGCGGAGGATGACTAGTCCAGATAGACATTGTTCAGTAGCAATCTGAAATAGCACATAATTTATCAGGAAAGAAATTAAGATTTTAGGCTGGTGTTTTGGGAACAATTTGAATCTTTTCCAACTCCTGAGTCCACAATAAGGAAATTGAATTAGAAAATGCCAGGTTGTTAAATATATAGAGATACGTATCTCTTATGTATATATAAAACAAGTGTTAACTACTTAAATAAATCTATCCATCTCCTCGTCTGGATACTAATGAATGAAGCATGGTTGAGTACCAAGTCACTGCTAAGATAATTTTTTTTTTCTTGGCACACCTACAAAATAGGATGTCCTACTGCAAAAAAGATTCCGTATACTGTAATTATAAGCTGCAGCCATCACATATTGATGGATGAAATGGTTAAGGGAAAAAAAAATCTTCAGGATATATCCATCTTTCCCACGAACATGCTCTATGTTTTATTAAGATACAGCTTTAGCTACTTGATATCTATGCAGATGCTGATCTTAGGAAAAGAGCAGTGTGAGCGGTGCAGTTGTCAATTAACATGAGGCGAGGTGAAGTGGATGTCATTTCTGTACTTATCTCATGGCATCTTACCAGATTCCCAGTGCCTTGCTACAGACATTAAAAATGGTAAGAAATGAAATTGCTTCTAAGTAAAAGATTTTGGGTTCTACTGTAGAATAAGAAAGTGTTGAAAGAAATTAATTTGTGAATTTCATGCTGACTGATATTACTGCATGTAATAAAGTAGACTATTTTAATTACAAGCTGGGATGCAGTAGACTATTAAATAAAAATGTTAGCATCTTTCTTGCAATGAAAACTAAAACCACATGCAAATAAAGGTAAGATCTTGATCATGGAGCCTCTTGGCTATTAAGGTTGTCTACAGCTTTATGTCTAAATCACTGAGGATTATAAGTGTCTGTGAGTCTTCAGTTACAAGACACTCTCAGTTGTCAGGCATGGATTTACTAACAAATGTTTTAACTTCTGAAATTTAAGTTTAAGAATTGTATGGAATATTCTTGAAGAAGATGTATTTTTGCTAACTAACATTAAAAGTAAAAAAAGAACATTTGGAAAGCTTAAACAGATGCTATCATCATATGACTATATGGGGAAATCTTCATCAAAACCCATTAAATGTTAGATAGGAATCTAACTCTTGCTTTCAGTTCTGCAGTTCCTGATGCTATGTGCTGAAAACCTGGTAAAAACAAGATGATTAAGTTTTAACAGCAAATACTAATTATTTAGGAAAGTAGCATATTTAAGACCAAAGTATGGTTCATGTTAACCTAATGGTAATCTAATTTTAATGATCACAATTTGTTCACTATAAATCAAATTATGAACATTTTTAACCAAATACATGGTATGAACTTATCATGGAACTCATGCTCTGATAGCACTTGCAATAGATTTATATAAAAAAAATAAATTTCTTCACCACAGAATAATCCAAAAATATGTAACGAGCCTGATTCTGATGTCAAAATAGTTTTGAAATACCATGTGCAAATGAAAAGCTATAAATCTCTTTTTTTCCCAAAAAAAATGACATATTAAAATGAATGCATCCTTAGCTCGTATAAATTGGCATGGGTCTATTGATTTCAGTGAAGCAATACAATATTAAATCGGATGTGGCCTTTAAATACAAACAAATCTCAACTGTCACATACAATTATTGCACCAGTTTAAAATAAGCAATGAAATGCTACGATTTACAGATGGTGATACAGTTTTTTTTTTAACTGAGTTCTGAGAACTGACATATATACAGGGAGATGGGATTTCTCCCAGATGCATCATTTCAGTTGTCATATACATCTTTAAAAGTTATAGTATCACCAGTCTTCATCTGGCTCAACTATGTGGTTATATTATTTAGTTAATTGCAGAGCTGCCTTCAACTGAACACAAATATTATCCTGTACCAATATATTCATGCTGGCAGAAACCTTGCATGCAAAGTAGCCAGAAATATAGAAATGTCCAAGACTCAAATTTTAGAGCCATTCATGAAAATTCTGTTTAATAAGGGAACAATATAACACCTGCAACAGGTAGATCGTCCTCATGCCTACTTTCTTTTTATTTCATAGTTACATGACCTTCACCATTGTAGATACTTTGTAGATAGATTGTAATTTATGCACTATCAATTTAGTAATAAAGTCAAGCTCCAAGTAAAGACACAGAACAGTTTGCAACGTGTTTAAAAGCGCTAATCAAATGTCATAGATTTGTTGTCATAGACAAGATGGGCTGGATATTGACAGAGCTTATGAAATGTGGTAGTTTCATCTGTGTATACATAGATGCATTTCATAGAATCATAGAATAGTTTGTGTTGGAAGGGACCTTAAAGATCACCTAGTTCCAAACCCCCTGCCATGGGCAGGGACATCTCCCACTAGACCAGGTTGCTCAAAGACCCATCCAACCTGGCCTTGAACACTGCCAGGGATGGACCATCCAGAACTCCATTGGGCAACCTGTTCCAGTGTCCCACCACCCTCACGGAAAATAATTTCTTCCTAATATCCAATCTAAATCTACCTTCATTTAGTTTGAACCCATTTCCTCTTGTCCTATCACTATATGCCCTTGTAAAAAGTCTCCAGCTTTCCTGTAGGCCCCCTTCAAGTACTGGAAGGCTACTATGAGGTCTTCCCAGAGCTTCCTCTTCTTCAGGCTGAAGAACCCCAACTCTCTTAGCCTGTCTTCATAGGAGAGGCGTTCCAAGCCCCTGATCATCTTTGTGGCCCTCCTGTGGACTTGCTCCAAGAACTCTGTGTCTTTCTTATGTTGGGGACTCCAGAACTGGACACAGTACTGCAGGTAGGGTCTCATAAGAGTGAGGTAGAAGGGGAGAATCACCTATCTCAACCTGCTGGTTACACTTCTTTTGTTGCAGCCCAGGATACCGTTGGCTTTTTGAGCTACAAGCACACACCACTGGCTCATGTTGATCTCATCAACCAACATCCCCAAGTCATAGAATCATAGAATTGCTTTGGTTGGAATAGATCTTTAGGATCATCGAGTCCAACCATCAACCTAGAGCTGGAAAGTCCACCACTAAACCATGTCCCCAAGGGCCACATCCAAATGGTTTTTTTAACACCTCCAGGGACGGTGACTCTACCACTTCCCTGGGCAGCCTGTTCCAATGTCTGACCACCCTTTCAGTAAAAAAAAATTT